>CM041780.1:129235560-129665560 GCA_023374045.1 Limonium bicolor
TTGTACTTGATTTCTCCTTGAATTCCAAGCTCTTCAAATGCTATCTTGATGAAGAGAATTCGGCCTCCTTGTATATATTTAGGAGATCCATTTGTTAGACTTCTAACAAGGATTTATAAATAAGATTTGGAGTAGTTTTACAAGAGTTTACCTTAGGAATTTTAACAAGGTATTTTGGTACACCTTGGGATGATTGTAGATCCAAGTTTCCTTCATGAAATAATGAAGAGAATATATATTTAGGAGCGTTAAATTTTTGGAAATGATTTAATTATTTTTGCTAGGATTTTCAACATGGAAATATACCTTAACTTGATCTTGTTGTTCCTTGTGTTGCTGTTGAATCTAGGAACCTCCTTGGAATACTTATGCTTGATGAATTCTTGTAGGTTTGCTAGGATGATTCTTGCTTCAAGACTTAGTAGATTTAACTAGGAAATTACATAGAAATGGTGTTAGAACTTAGAACACCATTAATGGAGCTTTGAAGCTCTAAGGTATGAACTAGCAAATGGAGAAGAAAAGAGAGAGTTGGAGAAGCCTTACCAATCGGCCATGGAGTGGGCAAAGAAAAATGAAGCCTACGTAAGGTATTAGAAGAATGCAAATTGAGAGGATTCTTCTTTTGCTAAATTAATGTCAAATTTGACTAGTCTTTGTATTAGTTTAAAATGGGAATAGCTTAGGTGTTGTTTGGTGGTTTGGAAGAAATTGCATGTGAAATATTGGTATAAATGGTTAAGGGATGAAAACTATAGGTTATACAAGCACAAGGAATTAAATTGTAAACATTATATAACATTTGGGGTTATATTGTAATAAACAAAAGTATTGGAAAATAGGCATGCTATGTGTGACCAAATGAGATTGTTAAGAACATAGCAAAGTTGTTATGTCATTAAGAGGAATGAAAACATATAATATACATGATATAATTATATGCATATATATATAAGGATCATATTATATATAAGGGATAATATAATATATCGTGTTTTGGGTGATACGGAAACCCACAATTATATAAATGAATAGCTATGTATATAATACATGTACAAAGGGAATTAATGCTATATATAATGATAAGAATTATAATAGCTTACAATAATAAAGAAGATTATTGTATAAGTAACTATATATATATAAGTTGGTGGAATAAACAAAAGAAACTTATAAGGGGGTATACTTATAATATAAGGTTATAAATCATGACTATTAAGATTTCATGAGTTAAGGTACATAAAATAACACCTTAAGTGTAACATAGTCATGGAATAAAAGAGAACAAAGATTAAAAGTTAATCTTGTAACTCACGTGAAATAACGAACATGAATTACGAAAACATTATACGAATACGATTAAACGTTATACGGGTGCGATTAGAAATTAACGCACTCGGTTAATCGGATTATAGGAGTGGGATAGATGAGATGTCAACAGAGGCTAGGCAAGTGTCGTCTATGGTGTACGGTATGAATTTCTTGTTTGCTACCTAGTTACATCGGCTTGTGTGCTATTTGCAGCTTGTGATAATGACCAAGACAATTGCATGGAAAATGTTGTTTGCGTTTTTACGTACTATTGTTTGTGCCTAACTGGAACCTCTATGTTGTGAACTACTAACTACACGTTAGAGTAATATGAATCACATATACGGTACATGAGATAACAAGTAAAGTTCCAAGAGGATTATGAATTTACGTATTTATGTAACAAGTTTCTCACTAACTTCCCTTCAATACATAGTCGACATCCGGAATAGTGATGTTTCAACTTATCATTGTAGGAGTAGGATGATTGTTCCATTGAGAATTCTAACATGTTCGGGTTACTAGGGGAAGAGTGAGGAGTCCAGGAAGTTATGGTCATGCATGCTGACTTTAAGAGGTCGTTATCTGTGTAAGAATGACTTCCATTTTTAAAAATACGTCTTTCATTGATGGTGGTTGTGGGGTAAGTTGCATACTGGCCCACCGGGTTTAAATGTACTCGACTTAATATACGTCGTTCTTGACGGTGGTTAAGGGAGTTTTATACTCACCTTCGGGTTTAAATGTACTCGGTTATACATATATACGAGAGTCTTAATCTCATCTAATAGGGTTTATTCATACCCGATTCAATATACGTCACAACGACGGTGGTTATTAAAGAGTTTTGTTAGTCTTCTAACAGGGTTTAAACATACCTGAGATAAGCTAAGATACTAACTAAGGAAGTGGCGATCCCATTGTGTGAATTTTTCACGATAAGTAAGTTAAGATCAATAACGAGATTCCAAAATAATATCAAGGCCTAGGAAGGATTAAATCACTGACTCGTTATACCGACGTCTGTTTCTGTTGGGATATATTGTTATGTTTGAGTGGGTGTTTGTGTTGTATGCTGCATGTTGCCTGTGTTACAGCTTTCATTTATATTGTTGTAATAATTAACCTCATGTTTACAATCAAGTAGTCATGTGTGGCCGGTAGCTTGGGGGCTGCACGTTTTTATACTCAGCGGTTGTGCTCAGCGGGTTTGCACCTAACATTTTTCAAGTACCTAATGGAGTTGTCACCCGACCGAGAGTAGGTAGGATTGATTTTGGACCGGGATTTCCTTTTATTTTGTTATTACCTCGGTTAGAATTTAAACACTTATGTACGTGGAAGTAAGTCGAAAACGAACTTATATTTTGGAACATTTAGTAAAACTCGGTATGTATATGTATCTCTTGGAATTAAGTTGGTTAAGTGTTCAGTCTATCAGACCGTTACAGTGGATTAAGTAAGGCCTAGTTAGTCACGTGGGTACTTACGGTGGTAACACCGGGATTGATTATTTTTTTGTTGCGATTTTGTTTAAGTTTAGTATTGTTAATTACCGTGAATTGCGCATTACGAGTTGGGGTGTTACAATGTTGGTCATGGTGAAAGTTCTCTAAGTTACCTAATCTTTAAACTCTTTGAAAAATTTGAATCATACCCCAGAACTCTATATTTTATTTCCTTTAGCACACCCATGCCACCAGTAGGTGATGGTCCGCACTTCTTGAAAGTTTTAGTCACTTTTTGTTTTTCTTTTATCCTACACTTCATACTAGCATTTGTTAGCTTTGATCATATCCCACTTGCTTAGGTTCATGGCTTTGCTTGAGGACAAGCAAAAGGTAAGCGTGGGAGAGTTATGTGTAAAAATGAGCATGTATTACAGGTTTTATATGTGCTTTATCAATGTTTATCGTGCTCATTTCTCCACTTTAGCTATTTTTCCTTAAGTTTGTGTTTAATTGGTGTTCTTACACTTTTTTGTTTAAACTTGAGAGATAACTTAGCTAGGAGTGTAAAGTAGATAGATGAAGAGAGGAGCATCTGGGAACAAATATGAAATTGGAGCCAAAACGAAGAAGTTAAGCTCTATTATAGCTGTCTGCACATGTTTGGGTCTACAAACCCTGACAAGCACCTGCGTGAAGCTACTGCCTTTTTCAATGTTTGGTACCAGTCTCTATCCAAGTAAATATATCGGATCAATTATACAAGGAAGCTACTTCCTTTTTTCAGTGTTTAGTTCGGGTATCTGTCCAGGTGAGGAGACCCGAACCACTCTAAGACTTGTCCAAGGATACAAGTCCAGACGCACCAAATGAAATGCCAGAATTCTCCAAACCAGTCTAGTTCGGGTATGTAGAGCTGGACACAGACCCAGACCAGACAGAAAAATCAGTAAAATCACGAGATTAAAGTAGAGAAAGAAGTGGAAAGATAGGGTATCGAGAGCCGAACGAAACCAGAAAAGAAAGAAGTGGAAAGAAAATAGAAGAAGATGAGGAGAACCCTCACCAGCTGGGAAGCTATTCTTCAACCTCCCATGGCTATTTCTTCCCCCTTTACTCTTATTTGTGCTCTAATGAAGGAGTAGCTTCTTGGTACCTAGGGATGGGTATTTTGCCCCAGAATTCCCCAAACTTTATTGTTGATTCTTGAACTCTTTTATAGCTTTATTTTAGTTCTTGTTTTTAATGTATGATAATTTTTGAGCATTTATGGCTCTTACGCATGTCAATTTATAATTTGGAGACTTGCTTAGGGTTTTGCTTAATTTGTTATCAATGTGTTGGATTGGTTGGTTTTTCTCTGAATCTATCAATAATGAGATCTTGAGATAGATTCTAGGTTGTCAATTAGTCATTATCGTGGGTTTTTATCATAGTCAATTGGAGATAGAAACCTATCCAAGGGAATTAAATCAGTGTAATCTAGTCTTATCTTATTTTGAGATAGATTTCATTGAAACTTAGTTGAAACTTTTGCTTAATGCTATCAATAGACAAGGTGCTTGAATGGTACCTTGGTTCTCAGTCAAATTTTTAGGATTAGTATGTACATAATTTGGATACTAATTAATTATGTGTTCCCGTTGTTTAGCTTTACGTTCATGAATCAAAGTTTGGTGGTAAAGGGTGAAGGAAGCAAATATCCATCGCGTGGTACATCTGTCTTAGCTAGTTGGTTGACAAGTGGGGAATTTATCTATATTTATTTGCCTTAATTTTCTATTAATTTTGGATAAAATGTTATAAATTTCCCCACTTAAGTGCACAATTACGTTAAATGCAAAGAATATTCCTCACGTGTGGTTCTTATGCTTACATATGTAAAAATGTTGAAGAAAAGGTCTAGGAATGCATGACAAGAGCACAAGGATCAAGACAGGGCCAAACGGGAGTAAAATGATTGTTCTGGTGAATTTTGGAGTTGGTCCGGCTTTGTGTTCGAATAAATATACCCGGACCAATCATTTAAAGAGCTTTTTGCCTATTTTTAGACCTGGTCTGAGAATGTGTCCGACCAAACAGACCTGGTCTAGTCTCTTAAGGGCCTGGTTTGGGTTTCCTACCTAAAAAAAAACACCCCGGACCCGAGAACTTAAGGACAGTCTGGGTATTTTGCAGCCTGATCCGGGTTGTTTACCCGGACAAACACTCGGAGCTAAGAGAATGAAGTAATGGTCGTGCGACACATCATGTGATATGGGTGTTCCCAAACACAAACATGGACCAATCACTTATAGAAACGTTGTGTTTCAACATGAACAAGAAGATTGTAAAAAGGAATTTTGTGATCGATCAACATCCTCTTTGGACCTTACGAAATAGAACACAAACCCTAGATATGAACAGAGAAGAGAGTTCAAGACCAAAGAGAAGGTAGGAGTCAATATAGCAAGGACTGGATTCATCATCGGTTCCACTACAGATTTGATGATGTTCTTTCTTTCATTTATTGTTGTTTATTTTCAATCAATGTCTAAGTAGTTAGCTTGAATCTTAGGTTGCTATGGAACCCTAATTTGTGAATTTTTCTTCCTTTTATGTTTATATTTGATTCGACAAAGACTATAGTTTTATTCCTTCTTTAATCTATAAGTCTCTTGTAATCCCATAATTGTTAGAGTAATTTAGTTTGTTTCCTTATAGATGAGAATTTCGGCATTCAATAGAGTACAAGAATAATACCACTTAATCTAGAGATGATACTTCCTCTACATATTAGCTGACTACAAAACGGATGGGATCTTATCACTATTAGTAATTACTAAATTCACAATGAGAGTTAAAATTTAGTAATTGCTAGTAAGAATCCACTTTGCGGGAGACCAGGAGTGGATTAACTTTGAGCAGAGGTTACAATCTAGAGTTATAATACATATAGGAAGGAAATTGAAGAATGGGGAGGAAGTAGTAAAGCAGGGTTCCTTTGTTATTTCATCAAAGATCAACCTTTTACTCTTTTATTTTAATTTATTAATTTTAGCAATCACAACCCAATTTTATTGTTATAGATTTTCTTAGTTAATTAGTTAGATTTAGATAAAGATTTAAACTAGACACCGCGTCCATTGGTTCGATAACCTAGCTAGGGAATACTTAGAAAACTTGCTACGCTAGACCGGTACACTTGTCGTATATGATTTCACCCATACAATTTTTTAGGCACCATTGTCGAGGGGCGCGGTTATTTAGTTTAGTATTTATTTTATTTCTAATTTTTTTTGTTTTTATCTCCTAGTTAAAATTCTGTTTAATTTTCAATTTTGTTTATTCTATGGTTTTTGAATTTATTGTTATTTGATTAAATTTTATTTTTTATTAGATTCTTTAAATTTCAGTTTATTTAATTTTATTTAGTTTAATGTTTTTAATTATTTTATTTTATTTCTGCTTTAGTTCTATTAATTATTTTCTAATTTATTGTTAATGTTAGTTTTATTCACTTTTAGTTGTTGTTTTTAGTTATTTGTCTTTTATCTCTTGTTATTTGTTTAATTTAGTTCCATTTTGTTTTATGTGCATAGTTTTATATTTTAATCTTTTTCTTATGTTTATAATTTTTGTTTATTTTTCTTGCAAGGTACTTTGATCCGATGACTGATATTACAATCAACAAGGAGGTTGGCCTAGTTGCTACAACCAATGGGTTGTAAGAGAAATATGTGGACGAGACCATGAGTGTGCTCATTGTCCGGTTATTTCTCCTAGATTTGAGGCTCTCATGCGAGATTTTATATCATCTTATCCTCTTCGAGAGCGGCCGTCTCCTGGACATTATTACACTACACAAAACTACAATCAGTGGGTTGTCGACGTGTGAAGGAAACTATGAGAGGTCTCACTATCAGGCTAATTCCTCGAGATAGGAGGTTGTCTTACGATATTTTATATCATTTTGCTAATCAAATTCCGCTGAGTAGGAAGCCCTTACATGAACCAATTGAATATTAATGCGGAAATTCAAGCACTAGTAGCTCACATAGCGTACCAGCTTGAAAATGAAACGGTTCATGAGGTCAAACAACCTATTGCAGTAATTGTGTGGAGTGGTATGATGCTTGATCCTTCGATCCATGAAGTTATAGACACACCTGAGGTGGAGATTATGGAGAGGCCGGAGTTAGAGAATGATCGGATTGGTGAATCTACGAAGTTAGAGAATGAACTAATTCGTGAAGTTACCCAGTCTATTCCCTCTCCACCCGTATCTGAACTAGAAAGTCTTCTGGTCAACCTCCTGTCTGCACCTGCTGATGAGCCATCAGAGTAGAGCTATCTCATTGACTTCAATGAGCCTTTGCATCCATTGGAGTTGATTTTGATGAAGTAAGCCTCAACTGAACGACAAGGTTGTCTACATCCATAAAATTTGTGGAGGGCCAGCCACATTGTGATCCTCACATCAAGGATCGCTACCCTCAATACACTTGATGTATGATCGGTTGCACTATCATATTTGGAGTGTTGAGGTCATGTTTTTGTTTGCTTTGGGTCACTCCCTAAAGATATATGATGCCTGTCCAACCCACCATTTGGCGCCCACATCGATATTCATATTCGATCCTGATGACAAAAAGGTTATAAATACGTCAAAGAAGGGCAGCTCACCCAGTGTTAAATTTTAATTGATTAAAATTTTTGCTTTAATGTCTTTTTGTATTTCAATTTCTGGTTTTGTAATCTACTAATCTATAACCTTTTATGTAGTCTTTGTTGCTTCTAGTATCTTTCTTTCATATGAGTTCCTCGTGATGATACTGCAACCAAGCTGCTCCACTTGAGTAAAGCTCAAGTGTGAGGTCGTCCTTTCGGTAGCGACAACAAAATCCAGGGGAGTTCTAGTTTTAATTTCTTTTCATTTTTATTTTTGTTTTCAACTGTTCTGTTGTTTTCCTTCAAACATGGCTATTTCTATGGGTCCTATGATTTTCTAACTCCTTCCCTTATGACACAATGAGGACATTGTTCATTTATAAGTGTAGGGTAGGAGTGACCTTCTGTTATTGCTTCAGGCCACTTGTTTTTGCTTGTTTTCTCGTGAATTATTTGGATTTCACTTTATATTTTATTGAGTGGATGGGTAAGCTGATATGTGACTTTTGCATGAGTGGCAGTTTTGTTGTATGAGATCTGGTTTGATTAATAGTTATGAGAATTTTCCCATCTGACTGTTTGAAATATTAGTTTTCTTTTTGAGAAATTGCTCTATTTTCATGGAATGTTGAGAATATTGTTGTTTTTAGCTTGATCTGGATCATTTTGGACCTTGGAAATGTTAGTGGAATGTAAGGAAGAAAAGTAGAAAGGCAAGGTACTCCTCTGTTCAAATTCTAAACTAAAACAGGCCTCGTTCATGTAGTAATTAAGTCTTTGGGGTGCCTTATCACTCATCTCCCTAAGATCTTGTGATCTATGATAGAAAACCCAACACCGTTACATAGATGGAAAGAAATTTCTGGGGGATGAAATGAAAAATTCTTATTTAGAAAGTCTAAATACAATACTTGATTCAAATGATAATTGCAATGTCTTTCTTGATCATAAGTATGTAGCTATGAAAGGTATTGCGGAATATGACATTACTTCTTGCCCCTTGTCGTCCATGGAAATGTGAAATTTGAATAGAAAGCTAGGTCCAAGGTGAAGTTCGGGTTGAGCTAAAATCAATGTATCTAATATTCTTGAATGTGTTTCTTTTTTCACTGTTTTTGAAATACCCCGTAATTAAAAACAGTGATTAATTAGGCTAATTATACTTTTAAAAGCTTAATTACACTAAAATAGATACTAGGGAACAAATCCCGAAGAAAACGGACCTTTAAAATGGGTTAAAGGCATAAACGAACCTTAAAGCGCGTTTTTCGAGGAAACCGGGAAAACGTGACTTTAAGCGGGTCAAATAGACTCGTAACAATTTTGGTCAACGAAATAGTCACTACTAAATATTAGTGAAGCTTCAGAACCAATAAAATTAATTAAACGAGAAAATTCCGGAAAACGGGTACCGATTAGTAAAAACTGTAACAACTGGTAAGTTGTGGGGTAAGAGTACAAATAAACAAACTAAGTGTGTCCACCTTGCAAATAAAAATAAGAATGTGTGTGTGTGTGGGTGTGGGATCCGATTTCCCCTCTCACTCTCACTCTCTTTATTGTTTCCTTATTAACTAAAAGACAAAGGAAATAAGTAAAAAGAAGACCCACTCTCTCTCCTATTCTACCCCTCTCTCACGTAACCCCCTCCTTCTTCCTTCTCTGATTTTTCTCCTTCCCCTGCGATGGCCATGGAGAAATGAGAAAACTCATTCAACCCACTCCTTCTCTCTTCTTGTTCTAGCTCAATACTTGTCCAAAAATTATAAAAACCATACCACTAGAATCCCCTTGCAAAGGAGAACATTTCCCTCCTTTCAAAAATCCAAAAGCTCCATTTTCGATTTTATGGGTATTCACCATTTGAAGATTCAAGTCCACCATTAGAAGCACCTTCACCTCCTTATCATCTTGAGGTAAAAAGAATTTCGAAAATCCTTCCTTTCTAGCTCTCATTGGCATTTTAAGGATTTTCAGTTTTGAACTCTTGGTTCCTTGTTGCTTCAGCCGATTTTGGCTCTTCCTTGGGCTAGGAATCTTGTTCTTTCACTAGTCAAGAGCTTCATCTACTCACTGGAAGGTAACACTCTTTTCTAAACCCTAAAACTTAAATTCTAGGGCTAGTATAAAATGGATGCTAAATTGGTATTGTGTATTGGTATGGGTTGTAGCACTTGGTGTGTGAACCTCATTGAAACCGAGAACAAGGAGAAAGAAAGAGGAAAAGAAGAAGAGGAAAGGAAAGAAAGAAACTAGCAAGTCAAGGTAATGCTCTTACCTTGGGTTAGTGTGTATTGCATTGTAACAGTTTTTGAGTAAGTAAAATTAGTAATGTAATTGAGTAATGAGTAGTAGTAATGTAGTAGTGTATTGGAGAAGAGAATGTAACAGTTTTTGAAGTTTAAATGATGTTTAAAACTTGGGAAAACATTGGGTAGTGAATGTGTGTATGTGCAGGAATTTTATGTTGTTGTAGTAGTGTTGGAATTGTGAGTATAATGTGTTGTGTAACAGGTTGTGAAAATGAGAATATGTGAGCTGAGATAATGTGTGGAGAAAGTAAGAATTATAGGGGAGACCATGTCAAAATTTGTGTAGAAAGGAGAGGACTTGAGTTGTTTAAGAAGAGGAAGTAATTGGAAAGTTAAAAGGAGTGTTTTTGTAGTTTGCAACAGATTTTGAGAGAAGTGTGTGAAGGGAATGGAACTAGGATGTGAGTAATGTATTTTGGGTGCTAAGAATGACATTAGTTGGGAGAGTAATGGAATGAGAAGATTGAGTGAAAATCTGTAGCATTAAGAGGAAATTAAAAATCTGTAGCATTAGAAGAGTAAGGGCTAGTGTTGGTGTTGAGGGAAGAATGAGGAAATGAGTGTAAGATGTGTAAGGATTGAGTAGTAAGTTTAATGGATGAACTAAGGTGATTTAGAGTGTTAAAATAGTACTAAAACATGTTAGGATACATGTAGGAAGAATAGGGAAGCAATGGGTGAAATTGGGAAAAGAAAACAAGGCCTGTAGCAAAGTTCTGCTACTGTCCGACCACAGCAGCGGATCGGACGCTGGGTCGGACAGGGCCTGAACAAACGAAAATAAACTTTCTGGAACCGTCCGACCCAGAGCCGTGAGTCGGACGTGGGTCGGACGGGCCTTGAGAAAACACCGGTAATTCTTTCTGGAATGGTCCGACCCAGGGCCGTGAGTCGGACGTGGGTCGGACGGGCCTTGATAATCGACAATAAATCTTTCTGGAATGGTCCGACCCAGGGCCGTGGTCGGACATGGGTCGGACGGGCAAAAATTTTCTTCATCGAAGTTTCTGACTTCGTCCGACCCAGAGGTTGGGTCGGACGTGGGTCGGACATGGCTTGGATGACGAAACTGAAACCTTCTGGAATGGTCCGACCCAGAGGGTATGGGTCGGACGGAATAGTGCTGGGTCGGACGGGAGTAATTTCAGAGGACGAAAACCTACTGGAATGGTCCGACCCAGGGTTGGGTCGGACGGTGGGTCGGACGGCCCAAACACTTACAAAAAAAAATGTTTTAATTATATGATTATAGTAATCATATATACATTATATATGCCTATATACCTACATGCATATATATGTAGTAATACACCATTGATGAAGTAATAATGGTAAGGAAGTAAGTAAGTTTGTAAGAAAACAAGTTTATGAGGTAGTAAAGAAAAGAATGGTTTTATAACCAAGTATGAATGTAAAGAAGTAGTAAGTATACATTGAAAGTATCAATGAGGGAGTAAATTAGATCAATAAGAGATCATTGATCATACTACTTCATGTATGTATAGGAATCAAATAGTTGATCTCCAACGGAACCGGTAGAACGTATTCGACGGTGAACGGTATGATTTCCTCATGCCCTGTATCCTAACTTGGTTACCCCGATTTGTGTGCTTATGTGATCACCAACAAGATAAATGCACGAATCGGATTTATATTGCACTTAATTGTGTTTGAACTATATTGTTCTTGTTTTATGCTCTTGAACATTTAGTTTGTATAATTCATGAAATGAATGAATGGAAATGAAGTGTATGTGTAAGTATGAGTACTTGTGTATGTATGTATGTATGGAAGTAAGTATGGACTTCTACTAATTCCTAACAACCTAACTCCTAACATGAGTAATGAGTAAAATGGAATGAGTAGAAGCCCGATATAGTTTCGGCCATGCTAGGATAAGGAACCACAAGAGGTTGGAACCGAATCCTGGCTATAATCTTTTCCTTGGACCAAATCCCTTGAATGGGTAGCATCCTGGATTAGTGAGCCACCCTAAAGCCCGGTGGTGGGATGTAGTAATCCCTGCCCGGAGGTCATACCGACTTAACTGGAAGTAAAGTATGTAAGAAGTATTGTATTGTATTGGTCTTGACTATTGTAAGTCATTGACCCGGAGTAAAAGTATTGAACACCCGATTAACCCGGGTGTGGAATAAGGCTAACAAGACCTTTGTATGTATTGGAGAATTGTATCTCCGTGATGCGGTGAGTATGGTAAGTATGAATGAATGACGTGTATTGTATTCCTTGTATGTATTGCATGTATGTATGCTTGGTAAATGAATGTATGGTATTGTATTGTATAAAGCATGTATGTATGTATGAATGAAACGAACCGCATGTACTCGACCAAATAGTTGGCGTACCCTCGCTAGTACGCGGGGTATGCGGTTATCATATGCAGCGTAAGCTGACCCCCCTAGGGGGAATGTTTTTACTCCACAGGTACCCGCGAGGCGTGAAGGTAAAGTAGGGTCAAGATGTGATTCTTTTTGGAGTAGTAGTAGGATTGAAACGGTGTACTGAGTTGTACACGGCTAAAGCCTTTTTGCGTAGCCGGTGTACCATGTGGTACACCTTTTGGATATTGAATTCTGGATTGGATAGAAGGGAGTAGTTGTATAAACCCTTCATTTTTGGGAAGTAGTCTTGGAATGTAATTTTTATACTTTAGACACTCGGTAATCAAATGTAAGCTAAGTATTTGGTATTGTAAAGTAAGTATGTATGTATTCATTCTAATCGTCAGACCGATACGGTAAGTAGTAGTAGCCTTGTTAACCTTGGATGGTTAACGGCATTGTATCACCCGCCGGGAGTAGGTAAGTATTCCGCTGCGAGTAAGGTAATTATGGGAAGGATTAGAGGATAATGGAAGGATTAGCGGTTGGGGTGTTACAAAAAGTGGTATCAGAGTGAAGTATCGCTCTGATGATTAGAACCTTAAGAGTAGTGATTACCGAGTTAGGATTTCAACCGTCTTAAGGCGGATATTTAGAAACCTAACTAGGAACTACCGTTAGCAATAACGGATACCACTAACGTCTGCAAAGACGATACCATTGTTTGAATGAAGACCATGAGGTCATAGTATCACAACATCTAATGTAATCCACACTTGTTCAGATGTCAGGACGGGGTCGAGGCCGACCTAGAGGAGAGACATCTGATGGACCGGGCGCGCAGACGATAGCCGAGATCGTCGCCGCCACGGTAGCGCAGATGCTACCGCAAGTAATAACGGCTGTACAACAAACACAGCAAAACCAACAGCAGCAGCAGCCCGACCCACCTCATCCCCGAGAAACGAATTGGGTAAAAGCTGTCGCCGACCTTCGACCTGCATGCTTTAGAGGCGAGAGCGACCCCGCCAAGCTCGAGGCCTACCTCTCCGAGATGGAGACGGCCTTCGAGACACTTGAGACTCCCGCTGGAGTTCGAGTGAGGATAGCTGCGTACTATCTCAAAGACGCGGCTATGGACTGGTGGAAGCTCGTTAAGGCCGAGCACATAGCTGACCCTGCTTTCGGATGGGAAGCATTTACCTCTCTCCTCTGATCCAAGTATTACCCCGAGCATGTCAAGACCAAGAAAAGGCTTGAGCTCGATGCACTAAAAATGACCGAGAAGATGACGGTTGATGAATATTACCGCACCTTCACCTCTCTTCTCCGACTTCTACCCGACCTTGGGTATACCGGCCAAGTCTTGGTCGACCGCTTCTACGGCGGATTGAGCCATCGACTCCGGTATGGCATGGGCTTCACACGGTTTACCTCCCTTCAGGTAAACAAGTTGAACCCTTAAAAAGCCATGAGTAATGTGAATTAGTATTCCCGTATGTAAATGTAACCTAATGCCTAAGTAATTCAGGAGTGTTACCACGCTGCATCTCGAGTTGAGATCACCTGCCAGCTAAGGGATGAGGAGCAAGCGCTGAAGCGCAAGGTGAGCGGCAAAGGTAACCCCTCCGATGATCAAAACCAGTCCAAACCCTGGAAGAAAAGGAAGGGAAAGCATTCCCATCAAAAGAATACATCCGGAGACGGCGGTGCCCATGCTGAGAAGGGCAAGGCAGCTGAGCCATTACAGATTGCCTACACCGCACCAGTGGCAGCTAAGCCACTGAGGTCTCAGCCCTACAGGGGTAAGAAACCGAAATCGAATTAGTACGCTTGTGAATTTGTATGTATATAGAATATTGTAAGTATACCAAACCTTGCTAACTTGAAAGCTATAGGTTCTGGATTTGGCCAAGGAAAGAACCAATCCGATGGCCGCAGCTACATCTGCCGTAACTGCAACAAGGATCATCCCGGCACAGATTGCCAAGGAAGGGAGATCCGCTGCTTCACTTGTCAGAAACCGGGCCACCGTGCCAATGCATGCCTGGAGAACTCTAAGCCCAAGGGCAACTACCAGGGCTACAAGCAGCGTGAGGGCAAGGAGGTTGCATCTGGCGATGCTCATGCCCAGCACACCTCACAGGGACAGGGGTCCCGAGGTCCGCAGAAGGGCGCACCGCAGAGGCAGCTGGCCTTACACATCATAGACCGTGATGGGACCGGGACCAAGTCCGGCCCAGGTAACCACTGTAACCTTTAATCCTTGAAGAGCATGACTAAGTATTAAAGTAATTGTATGAATGAAAGCATGAATGCGTAAGTACTTGAAGTATGAAATTGAGCATGATAAGTAACATGGAAGTATGTATTGACCATGAAATGAATTAGTAAGCCTAGAACTCATTCTAGATGAATTTACCACCTTAGGGAAATTCCATATCTGTTACCCAATACCTTCAAACTCACCTCATGAAGAGACCGACATCGCCAATCACCACTTCAACAACGAACAGTGTCAGGTCATCCGCCCAGGTATGATCTTATTAAAAGGATACCTGACACCCGAAGCACAAATTTCAATCATCCGACGATGCAACGAGTTAGGAACGGGTCCAGGAGGATTTTATACACCCGAATTCCCTGGTGGAGCTACAATGAAGCTGAAAATGATGTGCTTGGGAAAGGACTGGAACCCTTATACCAAGACATACCAAACAACGCGAGCAGGAAACGGAGCAACACCTCCAGCAATACCCCCAGAATTCCAGATGCTTGTCACACAAGTTGTAGAAATTGCACAGCAATGTGAAGATGAACCACTCCCTGCACTTGAAGCAGATCTATGTATCGTCAACTTCTATGAGAAAGAAGGACGACTTGGCTTACACCAAGACAAGGACGAGACAGCGGAATCTCTTGAACTAGGAGTGCCCGTAGTGTCTTGGTCCATTGGTGATGACGCCGTATTTTTGTATAGCGAGCGGAAGCGTGTGGACCTCGCAGAAAAATTGGTATTGAGATCATGAGATGTTCTAATCATGGGTGGAAAATCAAGGTTGCTGTATCACGGGATCCAGAAGATCAAGTTGCATACGGCACCACCGGCAATAATCAATGCCACACACATGTTACCAGGACGCCTGAACCTTACCTTTAGAAAGTATTAACCTTGTAGTAGCATGTAATCCAATAGTAACGTGTATTAGAGACACAGTATGTATGATGGTTGGTTATTCAATAAAAGCAGTGTTGGTTATTAAATTCCACTTGTGTTCCACCATCTTTACTTATAATCTCATGAATCAATAGGTTGTGGACTCGGTACCGAAGGTAACCTGAGCATCCTCACCGAAGAACAAGCCGGCAAGAGCGGCACCATTCTAACGGGAACATTCCCAGTAAACGGCATCGAGGCCTCAGTATTATTCGACTCCGGCGCCTCTCACACCTTCATATCGCCATCTCTTGCGAAGAAGTTGGGGCTAGACGCGGATGAGCTACCGAACTTCTTGGTTACTCTCCCATCGAAGGAGCGGGTACAATGTACCAAGTATTACAAATCAGCCACCATTCAAATCAAAGGTGAAGCGTTTCCCATTTCCTTCATTGAATTCAACGGATTGGGATTCGACTTAATAGTTGGAATGAACTGGTTGGAGCGGCACAAGGGGAGAATCCTATGCGCCGAGCACCGATTGCTGCTCAAGAGTCCATCTGGGGTCACTGTTTCATACCGCCAGAGACCGAGAGAGCCTTCAACTACAGTCATCTCCGCCATGGCAATGTATCGGGAGCTCAAAAAGGGACATGAAGTGTATTTATGTCACGTGCAAGACCTGGAGAGAGATCCAGAGTTCAGTGACGAGGTAGCAGTAGTCTCAGAATTTCCTGATGTGTTTCCGAAAGAGCTACCTGGTATGCCACCACAGAGGGCGGTAGAATTTGAAATCGATCTTGTACCGGGTACTGGTCCCATTGCTAGGGCACCATACCGTATGGCACCGGCAGAAATGGCAGAACTCAAAGAACAGCTACATGATCTTCTCGACAAAGGGTTTATACGCCCGAGCGTATCACCCTGGGGCACCGGTCCTCTTCGTGAAGAAGAAGGACGGTAGTCTCCGCCTCTGCATCGACTACCACGAATTGAATGCGGTCACTGTAAAGAATAAGTACCATTGCCACGCATCGACGACCTGTTCGATCAGTTGAAGGGAGCATCCGTCTTTTCTAAGATTGATCTCCGATCCGGTTACCACCAAATTGCTATCAAAGAGCAAGACATTCAGAAAACAGCATTCCGAACAAGATATGGCCACTACGAATTCACGGTGATGCCATTCAGTTTGTCTAACGCACCAGCCAAATTCATGGACCTAATGAATCGGTTATTCAGTGATCAGCTGGACACTTCGGTAGTAGTATTTATTGACGACATTCTTGTGTATTCGAAGTCACTAGAAGAGCATGAAAATCATTTGAGAAGGGTACTTGAGACACTGCGCGAGAACCAGCTGTATGCGAAGTTCTCCAAATGCGAGTTTTGGCTAGATTAGGTATCATTCCTCGGTCATGTCATCTCGAGCGCGGGCATTTCAGTAGATCCATCCAAAATCGAAGCAGTACGATCATGGCCTAGACCTAAGACTGTTACCGACATTCGGAGCTTTCTTGGTTTAGCCGGTTATTACCGGAGGTTTGTAAAGGACTTCTCAAAAGTCGCTAAGCCCATGACGTCACTGATGAAGAGTGCGAAGTATCCTTCTAGAAATTAAAGGACTCATTGACCTCAGCGCCAATTCTCACACTTCCAGAGGGCATAGAGGGATTTGAGGTGTATTGTGATGCATCGGGCAAGGGCATGGGATGCGTACTCATGCAGCATGGCAAGGTAGTCGCCTATGCTTCTCGCCAGCTGAAAAAGCATGAGGAGAATTACCCGACACATGATCTAGAGTTAGGAGCCATTGTCTTCGCCTTGAAGATATGGCGACACTATCTCTATGGGGTAAGCATCACCATCTACTCTGACCATAAAAGTTTACAGTACGTATTCACCCAGAAAGAATTGAACCTAAGGCAGAGGAGGTGGATGGAGTTCCTCTCGGATTACGACATCAACCTCCAGTATAAAGAAGGGAAGGCAAACGTAGTAGCCGACACCCTGAGTCGTCGAGCACACTCGCTCCATTCACTACTCGCTTCTTCTAGCTTGGTTGACGAGGTGCGAGACGCTCAGTTGAGCGACCCTTACTTCACAGAGATCAGACAGAAAATCACAGATGGTACCTTCGAGCGCCGAAAGTACGACTTCAAACTGCATGAAGATGGCCTGATCCGTTTGAATGGCAGATTATGCGTCCCCCAAAGCAATGCTGAGCTAAGGGATCGCATTCTGCGAGAGTCACATTGTTCGACATTGCATGTCCATCCGGGAGCCTCTAAAATGTACAAAGACATGAAGAGGTACTTCTGGTGGTCAGGGATGAAGTCAGACGTGACTGAGTATGTTCTGAGGTGTCTCACATGCCAGAAGGTGAAGTTCGAGCACCGAAGACCGGGAGGAATGGTGCAATCCATGCCCATTCCGGAGTGGAAATTCCACGACATCTCCATGGATTTTGTTGTTGGACTCCCACCTGCTAGGGGAGGACTCAACATGATCTGGGTAGTAGTCGATCGCCTCACCAAGGTTGCCCGATTCATACCGATGAAGGACACCTGGAAGGTGGCGAAGCTCGCAGAGCTATTCGACAAGGAGATCATCCGACACCACGGAGTCCCAAAAACCATTGTATCTGACCGCGACACCAGATTTCTCTCGAGATACTGGAGAGCGACACGGGAAGCGCTTGGTACTGAGTTGAAGCTTAGCACCGCCTTCCATCCATAGACCGACGGTCAGACAGAAAGGACCATCCAAACACTAGAGGATATGCTAAGGGCATGTGCCTTACACTTCCAGGGGAGCTGGATTGAGAAGCTTCATCTTATCGAGTTTTCGTATAACAATAGCTACCATGCTTCGATTAAGATGTCGCCATTCCAAGCTTTGTATGGTAGACCTTGCCGTACCCCGTTGTGTTGGGATGAGTCAAGCGAAGCGGTCATCATAGGACCGGAGTATTTGGAACAAGTACAAGCTGAGGTACAACAAATCCGAGCCAATATGAAGGCAGCCCAAGATAGACAGAAATCCTATGCGGATGTGCGACGACGCGACCTTGAGTTCGCCGTGGGCGACCAAGTGTTCTTGCGTGTCTCACCTATGAAGGGTGTCTTTCGATTTGGCCAGAAGGGCAAACTGAGCCCGAAATTTGTAGGCCCGTATGCCATTACCGAGAGGATTGGAGCCGTAGCTTATAGGCTAGCATTGCCTGAAGAATTGGGGCGTGTTCATGATGTCTTTCATGTATCACAACTCAAGAAATACATAGCCGATCCCTCTCATGTATTAGAACCCGAACATCTATCCCTAGAGCCGACGATGAGATATGTCGAGACTCCACTGCGAATCCTTGATACCAAGACAAGAGACACTCGCCATAAATCCGTACGAATGGTGAAGGTCTTGTGGTCTAACCACGATGTCGAGGAAGCGACTTGGGAATTAGAGGACGCCATGAAGGCGAAGTACCCGAATTTATTTGTAGACTAGATGTCTAGTATCCGTATAGCACGGAGGGTATGGGGCGTACCCCTTTTAAGGGGGGTAGAGCCTTTTTGCTTTTACATTGCTTCGGGTTAGCATTGCATAGTACGTATGTATGTAATTGTATGTTGGTTGGCACATGTAGTGCTAAGTGTATTGTATTGGCACAAAGTAGTGCTAGTAGTATTTGGTATGTAGTACGATGTGTATGGTATGTATGTAATGAGTAATGCATTGGTGTCGTACGGTATATGACACGAATGACATTGTGAAGTATTGCGAATGTATTGTGGATTGTATGAATTGGATGGAGCATTGTGTATGGTATTTGAACTAAGTATGTGGCTTGGTACCTGAATTGTGTATGCTGGTAGTGTAAGAATTGTGAACACCTTGTAAGGTGGTAGTAGAATGTATTGTGGCAATTGGCTTGCCAAATGAGTAGAAATGGTAAACTGTAACCTTGAGCAACTTTGAGGGCAATGTTTCTTAAGGGGGTAGATTGAAATACCCCGTAATTAAAAACAGTGATTAATTAGGATAATTATACTTTTAAAAGCTTAATTACACTAAAATAGATACTAGGGAACAAATCCCGAAGAAAACGGACCTTTAAAATGGGTTAAAGGCATAAACGAACCTTAAAGCGCGTTTTTCGAGGAAACCGGGAAAACGTGACTTTAAGCGGGTCAAATAGACTCGTAACAATTTTGGTCAACGAAATAGTCACTACTAAATATTAGTGAAGCTTCAGAACCAATAAAATTAATTAAACGAGAAAATTCCGGAAAACGGGTACCGGTTAGTAAAAACTGTAACAACTGGTAAGTTGTGGGGTAAGAGTACAAATAAACAAACTAAGTGTGTCCACCTTGCAAATAAAAATAAGAATGTGTGTGTGTGTGTGTGGGATCCGATTTCCCCTCTCACTCTCACTCTCTTTATTGTTTCCTTATTAACTAAAAGACAAAGGAAATAAGTAAAAAGAAGACCCACTCTCTCTCCTATTCTACCCCTCTCTCACGTAACCCCCTCCTTCTTCCTTCTCTGATTTTTCTCCTTCCCCTGCGATGGCCATGGAGAAATGAGAAACTCATTCAACCCACTCCTTCTCTCTTCTTGTTCTAGCTCAATACTTGTCCAAAAATTATAAAAACCATACCACTAGAATCCCCTTGCAAAGGAGAACATTTCCCTCCTTTCCAAAATCCAAAAGCTCCATTTTCGATTTTATGGGTATTCACCATTTGAAGATTCAAGTCCACCATTAGAAGCACCTTCACCTCCTTATCATCTTGAGGTAAAAAGAATTTCGAAAATCCTTCCTTTCTAGCTCTCATTGGCATTTTAAGGATTTTCAGTTTTGAACTCTTGGTTCCTTGTTGCTTCAGCCGATTTTGGCTCTTCCTTGGGCTAGGAATCTTGTTCTTTCACTAGTCAAGAGCTTCATCTACTCACTGGAAGGTAACACTCTTTTCTAAACCCTAAAACTTAAATTCTAGGGCTAGTATAAAATGGATGCTAAATTGGTATTGTGTATTGGTATGGGTTGTAGCACTTGGTGTGTGAACCTCATTGAAACCGAGAACAAGGAGAAAGAAAGAGGAAAGAGAAGAGGAAGGAAAGAAAGAAACTAGCAAGTCAAGGTAATGCTCTTACCTTGGGTTAGTGTGTATTGCATTGTAACAGTTTTTGAGTAAGTAAAATTAGTATGTAATTGAGTAATGAGTAGTAGTAATGTTAGTGTATTGGAGAAGAGAATGTAACAGTTTTTGAAGTTTAAATGATGTTTAAAACTTGGGAAAACATTGGGTAGTGAATGTGTGTATGTGCAGGAATTTTATGTTGTTTGTAGTGTTGGAATTGTGAGTATAATGTGTTGTGTAACAGGTTGTGAAAATGAGAATATGTGAGCTGAGATAATGTGTGGAGAAAGTAAGAATTATAGGGGAGACTATGTCAAAATTTGTGTAGAAAGGAGAGGACTTGAGTTGTTTAAGAAGAGGAAGTAATTGGAAAGTTAAAAGGAGTGTTTTTGTAGTTTGCAACAGATTTTGAGAGAAGTGTGTGAAGGGAATGGAACTAGGATGTGAGTAATGTATTTTGGGTGCTAAGAATGACATTAGTTGGGAGAGTAATGGAATGAGAAGATTGAGTGAAAATCTGTAGCATTAAGAGGAAATTAAAATCTGTAGCATTAGAAGAGTAAGGCTAGTGTGTTGGTGTTGAGGGAAGAATGAGGAAATGAGTGTAAGATGTGTAAGGATTGAGTAGTAAGTTTAATGGATGAACTAAGGTGATTTAGAGTGTTAAAATAGTACTAAAACATGTTAGGATACATGTAGGAAGAATAGGGAAGCAATGGGTGAAATTGGGAAAAGAAAACAAGGCCTGTAGCAAAGTTCTACTACTGTCCGACCCACAGCTGGATCGGACGCTAGGTCGGACAGGGCCTGAACAAACGAAAATAAACTTTCTGGAACCGTCCGACCCAGAGCCGTGAGTCGGACGTGGGTCGGACGGGCCTTGAGAAAACACCGGTAATTCTTTCTGGAATGGTCCGACCCAGGGCCGTGAGTCGGACGTGGGTCGGACGGGCCTTGATAATGACAATAAATCTTTCTGGAATGGTCCGACCCAGGGTCGTGAGTCGGACATGGGTCGGACGGGCAAAAATTTTCTTCATCGAAGTTTCTGACTTCGTCCGACCCAGAGGTTGGGTCGGACGTGGGTCGGACATGGCTTGGATGACGAAACTGAAACCTTCTGGAATGATCCGACCCAGAGGGTATGGGTCGGACGGAATAGTGCTGGGTCGGACGAGTAATTTCAGAGGACGAAAACCTACTGGAATGGTCCGACCCAGGGTTGGGTCGGACGGTGGGTCGGACGGCCCAAACACTTACAAAAAAAAAGTTTTAATTATATGATTATAGTAATCATATATACATATATATATGCCTATATACCTACATGCATATATATGTAGTAATACACCATTGATGAAGTAATAATGGTAAGGAAGTAAGTAAGTTTGTAAGAAAACAAGTTTATGAGGTAGTAAAGAAAAGAATGGTTTTATAACCAAGTATGAATGTAAAGAAGTAGTAAGTATACATTGAAAGTATCAATGAGGGAGTAAATTAGATCAATAAGAGATCATTGATCATACTACTTCATGTATGTATAGGAATCAAATAGTTGATCTCCAACGGAACCGGTAGGTAGAAGTCGACGGTGAACGGTATGTTCCTCATGCCCTGTATCCTAACTTGGTTACCCCGATTTGTGTGCTTATGTGATCACCAACAAGATAAATGCACGAATCGGATTTATATTGCACTTAATTGTGTTTGAACTATATTGTTCTTGTTTATGCTCTTGAACATTTAGTTTGTATAATTCATGAAATGAATGAATGGAAATGAAGTGTATGTGTAAGTATGAGTACTTGTGTATGTATGTATGTATGGAAGTAAGTATGGACTTCTACTAATTCCTAACAACCTAACTCCTAACATGAGTAATGAGTAAAATGGAATGAGTAGAAGCCCGATATAGTTTCGGCCATGCGTGAGGATAAGGAACCACAAGAGGTTGGAACCGAATCCTGGCTATAATCTTTTCCTTGGACCAAATCCCTTGAATGAGTAGCATCCTGGATTAGTGAGCCACCCTAAAGCCCGGTGGTGGGATGTAGTAATCCCTGCCCGGAGGTCATACCGACTTAACTGGAAGTAAAGTATGTAAGAAGTATTGTATTGTATTGGTCTTGACTATTGTAAGTCATTGACCCGGAGTAAAAGTATTGAACACCCGATTAACCCGGGTGTGGAATAAGGCTAACAAGACCTTTGTATGTATTGGAGAATTGTATCTCCGTGATGCGGTGAGTATGGTAAGTATGAATGAATGACGTGTATTGTATTCCTTGTATGTATTGCATGTATGTATGCTTGGTAAATGAATGTATGGTATTGTATTGTATAAAACATGTATGTATGTATGAATGAAACGAACCGCATGTACTCTGAAATACCCCTAAATTAATTTAAATTAATTTAGGGGATTTCTTTTATTAAACCATAAATAATACTATTAATATTAAATTATGGTATGGAATTATGAATATTAAGTTATTATATGGAATTGTGAAATTTATTTAGGGGTTTTCTCCTATTTAACCCTAATTATTATACATTATTATATAGTATTATGAATTTAATAATAAGATTTATAAGTCAATAAATCTTGGGAAAATTTCTAAACACTCCAAATATATTATAAAGATTTTAGGAAGTGTTGGAACATTGTTTTGAAACATAAAAGTCAATATAAAATTCTAGAAACCTTAAAGCTTATTAAGCCTTGCTAGAGTTGACTTTTTGAGAATGGTCAAACCAGGCCATGAAACCTATACCAATAAATAGGTTATGAAAAACCATGAAGATCGATAAAAAGAACGTTAAAAACGGATCATCCTAGCCAAAGTTATGATAGATTGAAGTTTAGAGCCAAAATTTTGAGAAATGCTGACGTGTCAGTCAGCCAGGCAGTACCACTGAACAGTCCCAGTTTTCGACAGTTTTGGCATGTCGAGGGTCGAATTTGAGACGCCTATATCCTGCTCTACTCCACCATTTGGTATGCCGTCTGTTTCATTCTCTTCTCCTTAATCTCATCTTTCCAACCATTACTCACACATCATCTAACTCCTTTCACATGACCGGAAATTGATCCAAAGTTGGCTCCTCGCGATTGCGTAACCCAGAATTCCAGTTTTTCCTGAAATCGGGTAAACTTCGTCACGCCATAACTTCTTCATTTCTCATCCAAATTTCGTGTTCTTTAGCTTGTTTTGAAGATCTTTAATCCCTCTATAACTTTCATGTTAATGGCCAAGGCTGATTCGCATTGGGTCGCGAGATAAAGCTGTCTAAAGTTGCCTACTCGATCACGGTGGTATTTCTGCCCAGTTTACTCCGAAACCAACTAGGTAAACACAGATCTTGTGAGATCTGTAACTTTCTCCCTAGTTTATCAAATTCAATGATTCTTCCACTAACATCTATAGTTACATGTCTAATTTAAAATGACGTAGGTTTCATGGATTGAATCAATCTCAGTTAGCACGAGTTCACCCATGAAGTAGGCTACTCGAACTGCACATAAAATATTGACCTTTCCAGAAATCGATTTCGATTTCATAACCGGCGCATCTCCGGTGAGTTTCAGACCAAATTCCACCATCTATGCTCTTCGTTTTTGCATTCCCGTTCATAACCCTCTATCAATTTAACCAATTAAGCAATGAATTGAGGGAATTTTAGCAAATCGAAACCGAAACCAAATAAGAACCCTAACTTCGAACCCAGATTCGAATTTATTCAATTCTGCATGATAATTGGGGAAATTGGTACCATTAGAACCGTAATTTGATTTCGAATCGATAGGAACAAGAATCACTCGATTTCGTTCTGTAGATTAGGAGAAAATCGGGATTTAGTACTCGGAATCGAGTTGAGTTCGATGATGAACTCGACAATCAGGAGCCGTCCGATCTCAGTTAAAAGAAACGGACGGCCACGATTAAAACGTTTCAAAATATAAGTATAAGTTTTTATATTATTTTCAGAAATAAGCCCTAACTTGCTAGATTTATTTAATGGCCTTCCCGAATGTATTTTGACTTGAAATTTTAACCATAGATTCCTTATAAAGTCTAGTTTATTTTGATGTAAATTAATTTGGGTTTTGAGTTTTTAAACATAAGTTATGATTTTTGCAAGTTACAAGTATTATGGAATTATTTGGATAATTTTAAAAGATATTTTTATGAAATAAAAATTTTATAATATGTATAAAATGTTATAGTTACTATATATTTAATTTGGGGATTTTTGGACAATTGTAAATGGGTTTAAAAATTGTGTTTATGAGTTTTTCATAAGAATAACTTATAATATATGGTTTTTAATGTAATCAAAAATTAAAGTATAGTTGATTAATGAACTTTATAGGTTGGGAAAAATATAATAAGACTAAGTAACATTTAATACAGTATGTTTATAAATATTTTGGGTACTAACTTTAAGTGAAGTAAAAATTGTTACATATATTTATATATATATTTATATGAGGGAAATAAATAGAAACTTATATTAAATCAAGGAATTTAACTAAACTACATTTTTTATTATACATAATATGGAAGCTAATATGTTTAACGAAAACTAAGGGAAAATACTTTATTTTATAAACCATATATTGGATGTAGCTATGTGTAAAAGTTAGTATAAATAATTAAGTGCAATAAAACTACACAAGGAATGTCTTGAATAAATCCTAATATATATACACATAAAAAAACTACATAAATAAAAGAAATAAAATGCCTTATAGGAAATATAATATGAAGGAATTAATGAGATAAACTAAACCTCTACATAATACTAATAAAAGAATATTATATGAGGTGGTATTAAATTAAGATTATTAAACTTAAGGAGTTATCTTTGAATTTCTAAGATTTATATAAACCGTATTAAAATACATGTATAGTATTAGTCAACGACCATAATGTAAGTCTATAATTGGGTTAAGTAATTAATAAGTTAAAACTTAGGAAAAATTGTGATTAGATTACATAAAATGTTACACAAATAGACCTTATTCTATAATTAATGATAAATAAATGTAATACTTTTACATCTAAATGTTCTTGATATATAAACAATAATAAGTAAATAAAATACTTTCACATATGAATGTGAGGTGGATTAGTAAGTCTAGATTTAATCATTTCTTAACATTTAAGGTATTGAAATATAACTTAATGTTTTAAGTTAAAATCATTAAAAGGATTATGATATAAAACTACATTAAACTATGATTTGGAAATTTATCTAAATAATAATCCTTAAGTTTCTTGGCAATAGATAAGCCATATGAAATACATTTATAATATTAATTACCAACACTTAGGATGTGAGTCTACAATTAAGTGAGGTATTTAGTAGTTAGAATTTATCGAAAGGTTTATAAATAGGAATTTGATACTTAAAACCTTTGAACCTTTTATTAGATAAAACTAAGTTACATAAGAGATTATATTGATCTACTTTACGACACTAAAAATATTAATGTGTCATTTTAGTATAAGGTATGAGGATTTTTCAGAACATATTATCTTATTAAGAAATTGACAATTTCACTTGTGAATGAGAGTTTAATTCTTAGATAAATTCTACCTTATGTTAAGATATAATGTTCATCCTAAAACATAATAAAGGAGATTAATTATTAAGTTATTCCTTTGAAACCTTAGGTTTTGTAAACAATATGAAAAATGTATTTTAAGACGTAAGTTTATTAAAATTTAGTATAAAAGGATTATACATAGTCTATAGCGGGAATGTGTGTAAAAATAAAACATTTGAGAAATGAAATGTAAGCAAGGATAAATAAAAGGTTATCTTAAAATGTCTTATTATATAGTTAATGATAAAGTAAATAATATACCTTGGAAATACTAAATGTAAGAGTTCGATAAATCTAAGTTAACTATAATATAGTTATTCAAGATGAGAAGCAATTTAACATTATGATAAGATTATTAGATGGTTGTAATAAAAGTCATCCTAAACTAAACATATGATAAATGAGTGTAGTAACTCAATTAGGTTAACATAAAATGCATCTATAACACCATGTTTCCAATATACAGGATGTAGATCTTAATTAAGTTGAGGGGAAAACTTAATCATAATGGATTATTTGGTAATACTGATAAAATACATAATCATTACATTGTGAAATAATAGTATAATATTCTAAGATAAACCTATCATAGGTCATAACCCGATATTTATTCTAAATTAAGAATAAAAGTATTAAGCTTAAAAATTATTATTGAGATTCTAAGATTAGATGAATAATATAATATGCACTTATGATATAAGGGTCTCAAGAGTCTTGAATTAGGGTTAAGTATGAATAAAGTGGATAAGAGTGTAACAATTAATAAGTGTTAATAACATACATTCCCTAGTCTTACAACCTTGGGTTATACAATATTCTAATATAAGTCAAAGGTTATACATAACATTTAAGTGAGGGCTTAAAAGACAATTGAGACTTAGAAATAAGAGTGAGGAATTTATTTAAGTTTAACTTAGGTTACAAGTTATTGATGTTAGACTACCTTTAATATTCCTCAGAGTATTGTTGATTATTTGCACAAGTCGACTAGAACTGCTACAGCGATTACCAGGTACGATTTCTCGTACTCAGCTTGATGTGTTATGGACTTGATGGAATGTTTTGTACGATTTCTCGTACTCAGATATTTTTGATGACGAATTTTATGGAATGTTTTGGGAAACGCTAAATGAGCTTGAATGAATCTTGAAAGGAAATTGGTTGTGTGACTAACTCAGCTTGATGTGACTAATTGAGCCTTGAATGTACACCTTGTATGGTAATTGGTTCCTTCTATCTGGTTGGTTCATTAGATATTATCTGCCTGGGGTTTACGCCTCTGCACTCTGTAGGACTGAGTGTTTTGGTATCGCTCTGGTGCAGTTAATGATCTAGTGGAAATATGGGAAATGTCAATCTTGGTAAATGCTTCTTTTGACCCTGGATATTGTTTCATCCATGAGCTGAGTCTTGGTTGTGATGTGCGCACATCTTCATCGGTAAACAGCGATGGGCTGTATATCCCCTGTCCAATCGGACGTTGTAAACAGCGAGGGGCTGTATATCCCCTGTCCTATCGGACGTAGTTAACAGCGAGGGGCTGTATATCCCCTGTCCCAAAAGGGACGCAGTTGGCAGCAGGGCCATCTCTTCCAATTGGTTTTATTCCACTCTTGTGTTATGGTTCTTGGATATCTTCTTTCATTCCTAGTCCTTGTGACTACTTGGGTCTTCCTAACCCTAATTGGAACTGAATCTAACTTGAGCAATGGATGTTCACTAACTTCTGGCGTGGTTTCTTTTAAGTTGACTCACTTTACTTCTTGTTATTTACCTCTATCCTTGACTTGTTATCTTTGACTTGGTGTTTTGGTGTGCCTTGTTCTTCTGCTTTTGTTCTAAGTGTTTGGTTTCATCTTATTGTTTATTTTTTTAAGAGTTATGTTTTTAAACTGTTGTTTTGGAGAGTTGTACCAGTTCCATTCCAGGGAACTGACTCACCCCTCCTGGGGTGGGCTGCTTGGTTTCATCTTGCAGGTACGGACTGTTATACAGGTGGCCACGAAGAGTATGAGTGATTGGGATGGGAATTAGGAATTGTGGAGAGTTTTTATATCTTGCACTAGTTATGTTTTCTCGAGTTCAGACCGTAGCATTTGTAAATATCATAAGTTGTAATTGGTGAGGTTTGGTGCCGGGTGTTTGGAACCCGATGATCTGTAATCGCCCTAGTATTTTATTTCCGCTGCATTTGTGATAAGTAGGGGCGTTACATACTCGACCAAATAGTTGGCGTACCCTCGCTAGTACGCGGGGTATGCGGTTATCATATGTAGCGTAAGCTGACCCCCCTAGGGGGAATGTTTTTACTCCACAGGTACCCGCGAGGCATGAAGGTAAAGTAGGGTCAAGATGTGATTCTTTTTGGAGTAGTAGTAGGATTGAAACGGTGTACTGAGTTGTACACGGCTAAAGCCTTTTTGCGTAGCCGGTGTACCATGTGGTACACCTTTTGGATATTGAATTCTGGATTGGATAGAAGGGAGTAGTTGTATAAACCCTTCATTTTTGGGAAGTAGTCTTGGAATGTAATTTTTATACTTTAGACACTCGGTAATCAAATGTAAGCTAAGTATTTGGTATTGTAAAGTAAGTAGTATGTATGTATTCATTCTAATCGTCAGACCGATACGGTAAGTAGTAGTAGCCTTGTTAACCTTGGATGGTTAACGGCATTGTATCACCCGCCGGGAGTAGGTAAGTATTCCGCTGCGAGTAAGGTAATTATGGGAAGGATTAGAGGATAATGGAAGGATTAGCGGTTGGGGTGTTACAGTTTTATAAAACTTGCAGTTGTGAGTTTTTGAATGCTTGTGACTATTGTTTCAACTGGATATCTTGGTGCAAACTTCTTAGGATTTACATTCCCCTTGAGGTTCTAAGTTTCATCATAATGTTTACTTGAGGACAAGTAAAAGCTAAGTGTGGGATAGTTGATAAGTGGGAAATTTATCTATTTATGTACCTTAATTGTCTATTAATTTTGGATTAAATGGTATATGTTTCCCACTTAAGTGCTTAATTATGTTAAATGCAAATAATATTCCTTACGTGTGGTTTTTTATTCTTAAACATGTAAAAATTCTGAAGAAAAGGTCTAGAAATGCATGGCGAGTGCTCAAGTATCAAGACGGGACCAAACGGAAGTAAAATGACCATTCTAGTGAATTTTGGAGTTGGTCCAGGTATGTGTCCGGATAAACATACCCGAACCAATCCTTTGAAGAGCTTTTGGCCTACTTTGAGACATGGTTCGGGAATGTGCCTAACCACACAGACCCGGACGAGTCTCTGGAGTGAGCTACTGGTGTTTTTTAGACCTGGCCCGGGTTTCCTACCTGGACCCAAGAATTTAAGGACATTCTAGGTATTTTGCAGCCTGGTCAGGGTTGTCTATCTGGACCCGAGAGAATGAGGTAATGGACATGCGCCACATCATGTGATCCAGATGTGTTTCCCAGACACTAACCCGGACCAATCACTTATGGAAGTGTCACGCTTAAGCAAGAAGAAGAAGTTTATAAAAAAGAATTTTGTGATCGATCAACTTCATCTTTGGACCTTATGAAACATAACACAAACCCTAGCCGTAAAGAGAAAAGAGAGCCGCATACTAGGGAAAAGATAGGAGACAACATAACAAGGATTGAATTCATCATCGGTTCCATTATAGATTTGATGGTGTACTTCCTTTCCTATATTGTTGTTTCTTTTCTATAAATGTCTGAGTAGTTAGCTTGAGTCCTAGTTTACTACCGAACCCTAGTTGTGAATTCCACTTCCTTTTGTATTTATATTTGATTTGATAAAGATTTTAGTTTTGTTCCTTGTTTAATCTATATATCTCTTGTGATCGCACAGTTGCTAGAACTATTTAGTTTGTTTGCTTATAGATAAGATTTACTGTAACACCCCCGAATAAATATCCAATAGTACAAAACCAAGCTCCTAGCCATAATACAAGATAACTACGCAGCGGATTCTCAATATCATCCGGGTGCTACAGATGCCAACCACCCACGTGGTTGACAGACCACATTACCAATACTAAGTTACGGTCTGCATGACTGGAAACAGCTCTCACCAAAACTCATATACAATATAAGATACAATTCCAAATATCGAGTGTCACAACAAGTTGCCAAATCCTAAACTGAAAATTACATCTCGGGTACATTAAACATACAGCTACATCCTCAAACGTTATGCCCTGATGGACTACCCCCATGGTAGCCATCCCGCCTACGCTCCGTTATCGTCCGGCATAATACCTGTAAAAAAATTGGGTTGGGAAGGACTCAGCAAACTACGCTGAGTATGAACGTGTGTAGCCCGTATGTTGCCGGGCCACACGACTACTTGGTCGAATATTATTAAGTCAAATTACATGCTCTAATAAAGCAGTAAAGCACATCACAATACATCATAGTCTCATACACACTTACAGGTAGCAAAGCACTAGCAACAAGCAACCAAGCATCACATGCTGGCAACATAGCAATATCAAACACACAACCGAGCACAACAAGCTGCTAATATAGCAACAGCAATCATGTAAGTCATCAGACGTGTGCATAGGTATGTTTACCAATGATCCTCACTATGGGATCATTCGAGTGTGGTGTGTTTTCATTTCCTTTCTCTTGTTCCCACGATGTGTATTTTCTTTCTCTTTCCTTGCACCAGGTCTGGGGATATAGTTTAGATCCCGTGACCATAACATATAGGTGCCAATCTTTCCTTGTTTCTTAGAGAATCACATTTGTGAATTTTCTTGTTTGCTTGGTCTCATTACACATGTTTTCCTCTATTCTCTGGCACCGAGTCAGGGGATATAGATTAGATCCCGAGACTTTATTATGTAGGTGCTAATCATTCCTTGTTTCTTTAAGGGTTATTTGTGAATTCTTTTATCACCGCACGTTGGAGGACGTCTCCTCCATAGCTAGTCCCCCATTCCCGACACCCAGGGTCGAGAAATCGGAGTCACCTGTAGACTCCAGGATAAGCTCCACCAATTTGTCACTCCCCCATTCCCGACACCCAGGGTCGAGAAAGCGGAGTCACCTCTAGACTCCAGGATGTGCTCCACATAGAAGGGCGAAGGATCTGATGCAGATACCAACTCCCGAGTATTCCATACCGCGCGGCCCGAGATGTTGTCTTCCCGGGTTATCCTCATGTTCCTCCAATTGAGCTTTTCTCTTCATTATCATTCATGAATAGACACCATAGTGGGTGTCGTGGTATATCCTCCATGGTTAGGGAGGAGTTCCCCTTTTATAGAATTTTCTTTGTTTTCGCAGTTCACAATGTTTCATCTCAAATTCCATAATCGCGAAGGGACTAAACTACTGTGTGCGCACAAATAATGTACAACAATGATATAGAAGTCATATAACATGAAAAGCAAGCAATCCAATTACATGCTTTAATCTTAAGGTCTTTTTCACACAGAGCACACAGCACACAAGCCGTGTAACACGGCAACATACGAACCACACATGTCCATACCTTAATACTGTAGAGGTTATCTCCCCTGTTCTAGATTTCTCCCGCACAACCGCTCGCTAAGTCCCTGAATTCGTAACGTGAGCGTATTAGCTTAATGTGGTCGTGCATTAACGATCACAAATTCCTTATTTCCTTTTGTTTACATAATCTTGAATATTCACACAAGTACTTACCCATAATTTTCCAGGTTTTACAACCCCACGCATTCACTCATTTAACTTGTTATAATTCACTACTAACCTCCCTAGAATTTATATCAACGTAGTCTAATACCTTAGCATCATTTTAGGTCTATTATTAAGCTATTATAATTCATCTACCCATGCTATAATTTACTTTGACAGAACCTACATAACAACCGACAGCTCCCAATTTGTACCACTCTTCTCCTAGCCTTCCTTTTCAATTGTCGAGCTTATTGTTAACCTCTCCAAAATGTGTGGAAACTTAATTAGGTGTCTTAACAAGGTTTTAGGATCATCTTTATACCACTACAACCTTTACAAACCTCTTGAAACTTATTTATACAGTAACCAACATTACAGAAACCGAAAATACCAAACCTGTATATAACTCCATTCAACTCCATGTTTAGGTTACTAAAACTGGTCTTTAACTTTCCCCAAGTGTTTTCCTCTCTACCTAAGTATGTTAGCAATGTTTTAAACCTATTATCAAAACAATACAACCTTTTAAACACCTCTGAAACTGGTTTATACAGAGGCTACAAGTTACAGAATCTGAACACAAATTCCTGTGTATACTTTTATCCAACGTCGCTTTTATTGCACCAAACTGATGTCTAACTCTCCCAAGTGTTTTACCAACTTAGCTAAATGTATTAGCTAGGTTCTAAGTTCATTTCCAGGCCAATTCAACACTCTTATACCAACTGTTTTACTCTTATACAGAAATGTAAAAACTACAGCAAACTAAAAACAGAATTCTATGTGTCTCCTTTTCAGTCCTTCTATTAGGTTATAAATCTGTCTTCTAATCCCTCCCAAAGTGTTTACCCCACTATCTAAGTGTCTTAGCAAGATTTTAAACTCAAAACCAATCCAAAACAGCACTGATAACATTCATTACTGACCCAACACAACATTCTTAACTTACCGGTAACTCATTTATACAGAAACTGGGCAGAATTGCAAACCACAACTCAAATCTGGTAGTTTCATTTCTATCTTTCCTTTATGTTCCTCATTCTGATTTCCAGTTCCCCCCAAGTTGTTTATAGTTTGCTTAAGTGTTTTAGAATATCTTAGGTTCATTAATCACTCAGTATAGCTCCTCCGAATTCCTCGGCACACAGTTATACTGAACTGAAAAACTAGCATACAAAAATCTGATAAATTCTCTTTTCTATTTTATGTATATTCACATATATGTCTTTCAATTCCTCGCTCACTGTTTACCCGTGCAGTTAAGTGTGAAATCAAGAATTTCAACTTCAAAACAAATCCAAAGCAGTACCGATAATGTTACTGGAAGTTCATTATACAGGATCTGATAACCGCTGAAAACTGCACCACCTAACTGGGCATCTTGTCTTTTATCTTCCTTTTGATTTGTTAACCTGTCTACTAACTTCCCCCGCCTATTCACACTTCTTTAATTGTGTTAGGAGGTTCTTAAGCTTTTCATTCAGCTAACACCACCTTTATACTGCTTCTGAACATTGATTATCACGGGGTATAGGTTGCAGGATTTAACCTCGTTTCTGCACTAGTTTCATTATTTGGTTCATACAGAGTTTACCTGAGTAAATTAACCCGTTATTTAACTTGTCACCAACTGGTACTTGGCTACTTAATGCTTTAGGATTTATTAGCTGCTATCCCCGGTTATTTCCATGCCATCTCGGCACTAGGACACGGACTTGCAACCCAGTTACATCAGTTTTTTTTATTGTTTCACTGGTACACTTCTAGCCAGGTTTCACCAGTAATCATTAATCCATTTTAGGTATTAAAGCGTGACCACTCATACTCTCACCCCCAAGCCAAGTTCCTGTCGAGCCAACACAGTTAGCACATCAGGTTTCGGTATTATCTTAGCCTAGTTTTCAGCACGTACCACTTAGGTATTATTCAAATCTAGCCAGATAGTTGAGTGTCATTATATCACTGCTCCCTTAGTATTATTTACCTGACATACACACTCAAGTTTTTTTTCCCTCGGTTTACTAGCTCAAATCCCCCAGAACAGTATCATACAGATTCGGTACCAAGAAACACAACTTATAACCCAGTAATTAGATCCTAGAACATCAACTTTGCTAATCCTCCAAACCAACATATAACCAGTTTTTTTGTAGTAGTTTACCCGCTTAATAACATTAGATCTTCACGCTAGTTCCCGGTAACTCACAAGCACATTTTTATCTCATTAAGAACCTGGTGTGTAGACCACCGTTTAGCCAATTCATTAATCTTATTATACCTAGTGTTTCCCAGTTACAGATTTAACATAACGGCTTCAAACAGAATTTTAATACCATATCAAATTCAGTTTTAGAGCAAGAGTTTAGATTACAACCTTAAGACTTTTGAAGTAGTTTTTCCCTGGTTAATTCCTGATACTCTCTGGGCTGTTTCCGCATCTAGACAGAAACAAGTGTCAACCTCAGTTGTTGTTCACTTCATATTTAACTAGCAAATGTTAGTTGACAAGGTTCTCGGTGGTTTTACCTTTCTTGGAGGTGATTACCCCTGAGATTTTCTCTCAAGCCTAGCTGGTGAAACCACTCCAAACAGGGTCCTCCATAACCGGACATGGACAGAAAGAACTTCCCATGTCAGCAGGTGCATTTAGAGGCACTTAAAACCGAAACCGCAAGTGAGAAAACTTGACAGTAGGTGGCCTCACCTTGGAACTGCTTTCAGGACAGTTTTAGAATAGGTTTCTTGATGGTTCTTGGTGGAACCTTGAGGATGCTTTCAGATAGATTCACGCATACAAACAGAGAGGTGAAAAAAAAAGGAGTCAAATACCATAGCTTTTCGGACAGAACAAAAAAACAATGACACAATGGAGGAGTGAGTTGGTTACCGGATCTCAGGACCGGTCAAGAAGATTCCAAGACTCGGACATGCACGAGAAGAAAAGAAGGGCTTCAGTTTCAGATAATCAAGTAAGGGATTGATGAACCACAAAGGTGCACCCATTACCAAGAATGCAAATAGGAAATCGAAACGTAACATTGGGAAATCAGGGAATTACCTTGCGCCAATGGACAGAAGGATTTGGAGAGTTTCTGGACATTGCATGGGTGGTTTGCACGAGACATGCCTACAGGAGGGAAACTTTAGAGAATTTATGGAGCCGATTCTTGTTCAAGGACTCCTTGAAGATTCGAACAGACAGTTGCATGCAACGTTTCTCGCATGAAAATGCAGGAGATTTTAGAGGAGTTGTGTTTAGCGCCAGAACCCAGAAGGGATCGGGAGGAATCCTCGCAAGCAAAATTCGAAAGGGGCATATGCACGGCAGTTATGGGGACTTGGAAGTTCCTCTCTACACTTGTGCCAGGCGTGAAACATAAGGAAGGGTGCACAACGCGAGAAGGAAGAGGAACAGGGAAGTATGTAGTGTGCAGAGAGATTGAGGGAATTAATGAATGTTTTGGTATATCTATGTGATACGTGGGCAGACCGAGTGGAGTTTGATTCCTTTCTTTGTAATTATCATAGTTGGCATAATACTACTTTTGATTCGGTGGTATAAGTTACCGAATTGGAGCACAGCTCATCCGATTAAGACGTTCACTAGGCATACGAGAGGTACGGGGTTCAAACCTCAACGGGAGCGTCTTTGCTCTTTTTTTTCTTTTCTTTTTTTTTTGTATAAGTTATACATGCTTACTTATATATGTAAGACCATATAATATAACGTCGCGTTATTAATTTTATACGCGGCTACCTCATTTTGTTACGTTGTTAGTTATTTATACGTACATGTCTATATATATATACGCCCCTTTTATTTTTTTTGTCGCGTTTTAGTCATATGTAACTATGCGACGTTATTATTCATTATCTATGACGTTGTAAAATTGTAACGTTACGTATATGTATTTTCATAAACGTACATATATAAGTACGTGACGGTAATAAGATGTAACGTTGTCATGTTTCTGGACATGTATATACCAAATTTAATTGTTTGCACATGATTTAATTTAAACTTCACCAATTTAGACTGCTAATTATTCGGGGTATTTCATTTACGGCATTCAATAGACTACAGGAATAATACCAATTAATCGAGATGATAATTCCTCTACATATTAGCTGACTACAAAGCGGATGGGATCTTATCGCTACTAGTAATTAGTGAATTGGCAACCAAAGTTTGGATTTAGTAATTACCAGTAAGAATCCACTTTGTGGGAGACCAAGAGTGGACTAACTTTTATCTGAGGTTGCAATATAGAATTAGAATACACATAGGAAGGAGAATTGAAGAACTAGGGGAAGTAGTTAACCATAATTCCTTTGTTATTTCATAATGTTTTATTTTTAATTTATTAATTTTAGCAATCAAAACCCCTCATTTTATTGTGTAGATTTCCTTAGTTAACTATGGGATGTGGATAAAGATTTAAACTAGACACCGCCTCATTTGGTTTGATAACCTAGGGAATAGGAAAACTTGCTACGCTAGATCAGTACACTTGTCGTATATGATTTCACCCACATATTAGTTTAGTTTTATTGATTTATTTCATTCCTGTTTATCAATCAAAACCACAAAAACCCTAAAAGTTTACATAAATTAATCTTTTGTATATATCTTTGTACATTTACTAAACTAGTAATTAGTTGAATAGACTCCAAGTCCCTGCGGAACGACAAACACACTCGCTCACCCGCGTGACAACCCTTCCACTATACTAGCATTGACAATCCACACGGAATCCCTCTTTTCAATACTTTCACAAAGTTAACCAAGGAGTTAAACTATATTTTGTTGTGAATAAGAAGAAAAATAAAGAGATCACTGAGTTGATGGATCTAAACCAATAAAATAGAGATCGTGAAACAATATAACGAAATATTCCTTAATCCTGTCCCGAGATTGATGATGTGAACGAGAAAATCTACCTCAAGGCTTTTTGCAAACCAGAGTGTTGATGGAGCGGCCAGGCCACTGGATTATTTTGCACAACCACTGATAAGTAAATAAATGACCATGTATCAAGGTTTTGTTTTATGTGTTTATCAATGTTTATCTTGCTCATTTCTCCACTTTAGCTAGTTTGCCTTTAGTTTTGTTTTTTTATTGGTGTTCCTACACTATTGTTGTTTAAATATTAGGATAATTTAGCTAGGAGCAAGGTAGACAAAGATATGAGCATGTATGAAAGACGCAAATAGATGGTGAGGCCAAGAGTTGAGGCTTTGAGAAGTATGTGAAGGACAACGGGACATTTCGGAAAGATTTCGGTGCAAATGAGAAGATTCTAGAGCTGACCAACCCAGATGACCGCTCCAATGATCGGTCGGTTTGTCAATTTCAGTTCAACTTTGGACCAACCCATGAGACCCCCCATGGGTCGGTCGAAATGTCAATTTCTATTCAACTTTGGACCAATCCACTAGACCGACCTAGTGGGTGGATTGCGCATAAGTTCCACACGTGGTTTCTTTTTCTAGTGCCGACCACCCCAGTAGGTCGGTTGTGCTTTAAAATCAAGTATTGGATTTTTCTTATTCTCAACTTTTGAGGGCCGGTAGAAGACGTAAATAGAGAGATAAGAATTGAATTTGGAGCTAGAAGAAGAAGTGAAGAAACTTCCCCACCATTGGTGCTCTTCTCACCTTACTTTGCTATTTATTCCTCTCTTTCTATTATTTATGCTCTATTGGAGGAATAGCCTTCTTGTACCTAGGGATGAAGACTTACCCAAAAACCCTAAAAACTCCATTGTTGATTCTTAAACTTATTTGTAGCTTTATTTTAATTTTCGTTGTATATGAACGATGATATTGAGCATTTATGACGCTTTAGCTTATCAGCATATGATTTTGAGATTTCCTTGAGGGCTATGCATGATTCATATTACCGACCACATTTTTCTTCCCTCACCATAGTTTTTTTTTCTGACTATGAAAATCAAGTTTCCATCATCTTCCTCTACTGCTTGGCCACCTCCTTCAGTTTTCATGGATGCTCTATCTTTCCTTGGAGTGGTGTTGTCTCCCTGTTCTCCTGATTCGGCTACTTCATCTATCTTCCCTTCAGCAATGACCTCCTAGTCTTCGATGCTCCCGCCCCTTTTCCAGAGACTTCAATCTTCCATATTCAATATTGAACTTTGATTTCCTCTAAACCTATGATCCTTCTTCCTCCGTCGATAACTTGTTTGTCGTAACTTTTTTGTCGTACGCTTAAGACCCATCACTCACCTTCTCTACCTCTCGCTATCTCTCAGTCTCATTGACCAACAAGTTGAATGCCACACAACCACCCAAATCACCTTCAACAATCAACTATGGATATCTTGTCCAAAAGACAAAGGTCAAAGATAGATCATAATCAAGGACTGTTGCATCATAAGCCAGTCTTTGGTTGAGATCATCTAATCAAGACCCTACCCAGTCAGTCCATCACAGCTCTGCCTAAAGATCGGCCACACAAATTGAACTCCAACCCCAGCAACACTCACACTAAGCGGTGCAGCCTACTATGATCTTGACACGGAGAACCACCATCACCACCAAGGGAAAGAGCAAAGAATTCAAGTAGTTGAGTTTGCATTTGAGCCTAAACCTCAAAAGAGCACTCCGACAGAACGAAAACTAACAAGTTGGTTTTTTTTTTTAATTAGCTGACAGACAATGTACTTGGAATGAACGTCATTAAAATATATTAGATGACTCGATTATATATAAGCTAAATGCGTATGAGCAAATATAAGAATAAGCAATCCATGTTTCTTCTTGAATGTATGACCAGCAATATGTAAAAGTGATCAAAAACTCATACAAAACTGTTCCCCTATTAGATTGAATTGTGAACAATGTACAACACATTTGCAACCCTCTTCTGCGACTTCCTCGCACATGTGTAGGTCACAAACAACTCATGGGCTCCCAGGACTACGAGATGGGAGTAAGTGCAATTACTTCCCAGAATAACAACTCTTCTCCTCACTGTATAACAAGTCAGATGTATGTGTGTATTATATTGTAGGAACTAGGAACTTCTCTAGCAAAATGTAAAACAGCACCGCTAATAGATAAACCGAATCTCTACATGTTTTTAGTACAGTGTAGAGCATATAGTGAACGACTAAATGAAGAAAAAACACGTTACATGTAAGTTACAGCATCAGCATGTAGATGGCAAAGTCATGAACCCCCTCAACGACTTCTCTTCCAATCAGCTACATCGAATATTGCACCACATCAAATAACACAACATCCAGCTAACATGTATTATACTCTCTTCCAATTTGCCAGGTAGGGTAACAGCTTCGGCTCTTCCGCAGGACTCCATGCTGCATTCCCTTCATTGTCAGCAGCAAGTGACTGCACCATTGCTTTTGGGAGCTTATACAGTTACAGCTGCAGCACATGTATGACATCAAAGAAGTATTTACAGCATCACATTGATCCAATGGCTAAGAATTAAGCTGTTATTGTCTTATTCAGCCACCTCCCACGTAACTATTGAGCAACGATATCCCACAAGCCATCGAGGCACGAAATTGTCAGGTGAAGCCAGTGCCCGAGAGCAAAATATCAGGAATACAAGCTCAGACTTTCATGTAACAGAGCTCAACACGAGATAAGAGAAGAGTAAAGGCCAATGAGGGCTCCATCTAATCAGGAAGAGCTTCTAGTTGCTAACCCATCGCCTTTTCCTAGCCGGGCGCTCATGTTTCACTTCAGCTGCTGCTGCTGCAGCACGGGGTTCACCTTGGCCAGATGAAGGCAATGCTTCACTCTCCATCTTTTTTATTGTTGCTGTGTCCTTGTCACTTGGCAATGGGAGTTTGAAGCGCTCGCTTCTCTTTTTTAACTTTGCTACCGTGTCCTCAATGGCTGCTGTTTTCAAGGATGCTTCTGCATCCTTATTATTAGCCTTACCCTCGGGCAATCCAGTTCCTTTTCCATCAGTCACGGAATGAGCACCACCATCACTAGTACCTACAGCATCTGATTTCTTGCCAGATTGATCCAACTTTTGTGCTGTTTGCTTGGCTGAATATCCGGGTCGCAAACTGTTACCTTTGTCTCCCTCCTTGGACTTCAAGGACTTCGTATTGATACCAAAATCTCTGTCATTATTACTTGTCCAACGTTCCAATTTGGAACGCCCTCTCTTGGAGCTACGTTGCTGCTCGTCATCTGATGAAGCATTGTCTGTCGCTCTGCGGTTACTATGGAGCTCCACTGACATCTCAGTCCCAGGGACACCTTGCTCACTTGTGCATGCTGCAGCATCAGCCTATTTCAAATGCAAAAATTACATCAAAAACACAAAGCATATACAAACAGAGCCATCAAAACGGCAACCAAAGAAACACTGAAGAAAATTTAAGATTACTTGAGGGTAAAATCACCAGGTCATATCTCAAAGAAACTAATACAATGGCAACCAAACAAAATCAGAACCAGATCCCACAAATAGCACTCAATTTACTACCCATTACTGAAGATCAAACTGGACGTGCACATTTCACAGCAGAAATGATCAGATACTAGAGGTGATTGCCAGAAAATCATACTACGTGAACATGAGAAGCAAACATTGAAGAAAAGAGAAAGAAAAAAGAAGCCCTTCATGAAATAGAATCCGTTTTCGAGTACACAGATAGCATTGTCCATCAAACAGTTGGAACAACATACCTCAAGAGAGGACTATGCCGTTAAGCAGCAGCAAATATGCCGCTTCGAACATGATTAACAGCGCAATATTGAACAGGCAAGCAAAATTGCAGTGGCACAAACAACCAGTTAAGGTTAATTTGTTAGCCATGAGATACTCCTCGCGTGAGAATGAAAAAGGTGGTTTGATAAATATAAATTCCTGACAAATTTTTGCTTACATTATCCAATGAGTCTGTGATTACTGAAGTGTATGCATTTTCTATAAAAAGAATAGTGAATAATTTGTTCAACACATAACATACCATCTCACATTTAAAACTTCTTTCTTCATTGAGTTTCCTGGACGACCCTGAGTTGACACGGTGTCCTCCTTCACTATCTCTAGCTTTCCTAAAATTATCTTTAGGTTTCAACTCTGATACATCAACAGGACGATCATTTTTATTGTTTGATCTCTCCAGTCTCTGTTTTTTCTCATCATTGCCAACTTGATTCTTGTAAGCATCATCACTGGCTCTGTTCAGCAAATTACTATCTTCATCACCTCTATCCTTTCGCTTGAGCAGATCATTACGTCTACCAGCATCTTTGTACTCATCCTTCACCCGTGAGTGAGCAAGCCGTCCTTTTTCTTCTACGTTCCTGCCCAACCTGTTGCTAACTCGTCCATCTTCTCTTTCCCTTCTTGAAAAGTTCTCATCATGCAATTGTTTTGAACGATGCCAGTCATCCCTCTCTCTGTGCCTCTCACCCTTTTCTCGTGGTGGTAAGCTCTCATCCTTGTGTCTTGTCAAGTGATGATCCGAAGTCTCCTCCCGTTCTCTCTTTCGACGGCTGGTGTTATCCCGAGGAAGAGAATGCAAGCTTTCCTCCTTGTCAAGACGGTCCCTTCTAGCAATGTCATCATCCTTCCGCCTCTTGCTGTAAGGGTCATCTATTCTCTCATGCCTAACCACCTTCAAGGTATCTTCCTTCTCTCTGTGTCTCGACACTGCATCTTTTTCAAGATATCCTCTCCGACTGCCATTTTCCAAGAGCTTTCTTGGCTGAGGATGCTCATCTTTGTCAACCCTCTCTTTTTCTCTGACCTGACCCCTGTGTCTAAATACAATTTCATCAGGGCGTTCATGGTTCCTGGGAGGATTTTCAGCTTTAAACCTCCTTCCATGTGGATCCTCCTCACGACGTTGTGACACACCATCCATATAGTAATCCCTTTCTTTCCTTCTGTCATATCCCTCTGGTTTCCCGAGAGAGTTGTACACCAAATGGGGATCCCGGTCTCGACGAGGGTAAGAATCCTCCCTCCCTTTTGTTACCTTGAACATGTAGTTCTTTTCACTCTCCAGACTTCCTTCATGCTCTCTTCTCCTAAGACTATGAACATCCTCTCCTCGTTGTCTGTTAGGCTCCCTACCTCGTTTAGACTGGCGACCTTGGATAACTTCCTCATCAGCACCATCAAGCCACTTCTGATGATCGCTGCTTTCTGTTGCTTTGCTATTTTCACTGCTTCTTTTACCCTTCAAGTCAATCCCATCATCACTTTCTTTACTTGTTTCATGGTCAACTTGAGAGTTAAGCTTCTGCTTTTTCATGTAATGGAGCTTGCCTTTATCCTTCGATATGTCAGAGGAAACAACACGGGTCAATTGTGAACCCTCTTTGCCTATACCACAACTTCTTTCGGGCAAAAAAGATTCCTCATCGTCAGAAGCAACTCTTTCTTCCAAGCTTAAGCCACGAGGGCTATCTTTCAATTCCACCTTTTCACCTGGTTCCTCGTTGTCATGGGATCTTCCTTTAGGAGAGCTCTCACCAGGGGACATGGAAGCTGTCCTATCTTGTGCAACCTTCATTTGCCTTAACAAGAGAAAAAATAAAAGGAAAATGGTATGAGAAGACCTACATCACATTAAAAATTCCAGCAAAATGTATCAGCAGCCAGAACAAGTATCAAGGCTTCCTAACAAAAACTAATCATACATCACTAGCATGCACTTCTACAGAAATTACCTATTCCAGAAACAATGCATTAAATGCTTGAGTCATTAAGGAAAAATCAAAAAACAGTCACTATCCATTTTCTATCAATCACATATAACTGCCAATGTTAAAACCTAGAAAGAGTGTTCAACTTTGAAAGCCACAACCACTCTGCTTACCTTATAATAGCTAAATGAACAGAACTCCTACGACATGCAAATTTAAAGCTAACAGAAATAACAGGTCTGAAGAAGCTAAGACAGCATTGTCAGAGACTCATCTCACAAACCCATCAAATTTTCAAAGTATCATTATCAGAACTAAGAAAAAATGTATCATAAATAAATTACCACAGCTCATAACTAACGTCTCACACTGGTACCATGTCTACACATCATCCAACAATGTTCTTCTAAAATGAGTAAAGACCTTGTCAGTATGAAAACTGATCTAATATTGATAAGGACTGATTTCTGTCATATACCTGTCTTCATCGCAAGAATCGGCCTTCTCAGACTCAGAATGACACTCATCTTCCTCAGCTGGTAGTGAGGACTCCCTAGCTTCCTCATCATGAACAGAATTGGGGGACTTCATATCAGTTTCACCCGTCTTCTTAACTACATAATCACGTGGGTACCCATCAGAGTCTTTATTTCCTGCTTGTTCACTACTTTCTTCAGCTGCAACATCCCTGAGATCTCTAGATATATCATTATCTGAAAGATCCTCGGCTCCATCTTCAGCAGCTGAGCCATTTTCTAGGGAGCGTTGCAAGACAATCTGTTTAAACAAGCCACTTTGGTCATTGTGGTTCTACCTAGATAATTCAAAAGACAGCACCGTAATCTACATCACATCACCTCAATAATTGCATCTGAATCACGTATTCTTGGAGGGCGAGTATCCACAGATGGTAGACGCTCTCCGGAGCCAGTTTCAACTGGTATTGGTCTTCCTACAGGCTGCAAAAGTGAATTTTGACAAATCAGCCAAACAGGCAATAAGAAGGGGATGAAAGCACCAACAAGGAGGCAACACGAACATGTTTAAGTTAAGATGGTGATATGAAAATGAAGACCCCGTTTGGTAAACAGTCAGCTTCTAGCTTCGCTTGATAAATAGTCTTTTTCAAGCTGCTTATAGCTTAACTCCTCAACCAAACACTTGAACCAATTTGGAGCTTGGCATGCGCCAGCCCAAAAACAGGTTGGAAAGGGAGGGAATGGGGGAAGTCAGCACACCAATATTGGTGTAACAAGCTGAATTTTTTACGACCCCTAGCATAATAAGCTACTCCTGATCTTTTTCAGCAAAAAGTTGACTTTCAAAAACCTTTTTACTATTTTTCCATTAGAAGCAGTTGACACAAAAAGGTGCTTCCTTTAAGCTTTTTACAGACAGATGTCTTCCGAAATCAAGCCATATGTTTATACAGAAAATGAAACAGGGACAGCATATACCACTGGTGGACGTGAGCGTGCAGTTCCCTTTGCAACATCACTCGGTCCAGCATCAGCTTTGACAGCATTCATATTTTCAGCAGAATGATCATGAATACCAGCAGCTGCTGCTAGCTCCGGTGGTAAATCAGGATCATATCCCTGAAAGTAAAAGTGGAGATCATAAGAAGACCATCTAAATAATAGTACATAAATAGATGCCAAAACAGGAAAAAACAGAGTAACGGGCAAATAAAATGCACCTGTTCTGTGCGGCTACCTCCAAGGACATGAACTTTGCTTTGTGGTGTAGATTCCATGCGCAGTTGCTCCTTCAAAAATCAATTCATATACATCAAATTAGCTTTACACTTCGAAACCAACCAATAACTAGATAGAATTTGGAAGCCAATTGTTGACATCACCACACACCAACTGTTTGCAGTAATCTTTCCAGCTCTCCTCATTCAACCCAAAGTTGAAAAACACAGACACATCCACACCAGGATATTTCCAAGGTTTTTCCTCAAAGCTGTCGATATCAACTTCAAAGATAGTCCTATGAAGCCAGAATATACAGGAGGGAACCATCAGACAATAATTATGAAGAGAGCTTTCCAAACCATTGGTATATTCACTGGTTTCGTAGAAGTCAACGACAAATTTTGGTAGCAAAAGAAAAAAAGATTGTCATATGCAGCCAGGTAAAATGGACTTACTTGTGTGACGGAAGGGTGAAATCTCCACCAAGGCCACGCCCAGAACCACCACTCCCCCAGAAACCTGGTTGAAAACCTTTTTGCATCTTCGTGCCAGGACGCCAATCACCTCTCCCACGGCCACCACCACCTATAGTTGCTGGTGGACGAACCTGTCCAGGAGCTCCTCCAGGAGCACCACTGGGTATAGGTGTCGCACCAGGTCTTACATACTGCATCGAGAGAGAGGTGGAGAGAGAGCAAACAAAAACAGAGAAAGAGAAGGATGCTCAGCATGTGTCAGAAGCACTTAAAAAGACAGAAGCCATAAGACACGTATAGAGATCTAAGCTAAGCACCGACGGATGCACAGAAACAAGTCAGACACCAGTTAGAGAACATAAAGCTGTTTAAAAAAGGTTGCATCTCTTGGATTGAGATCAAGGAAGCTTAGGTGAAGCCTGGAAATTTGCAGAGTCGCATAATCTCAAACTCGTAGTCTCTGATTATCATCTCTCTAGTTTGTGATTTTTTACTCAGCATACTAGATTTTATATCCAAGTCCCTTAAGCACTCAGATATCAATTTACCAATGCCACCAACTATATATTCAGACGTTCTGATTCTCAGAGTAGATAATCTCCAAGTGCATTTTCATCAAAGAAAAATTGATTATGAGACAAAATAAGATGTCACAAATTTAAGTTAGACGTCGCATTATTTATCTAAGGGGAATGCCAGGGCGGCAGCATGACGCAACGAAAAATTTACTAGCTGAAGTGGGGGCATCACTTTGACCTTTGAAATATCAGCGTCATACAACCAAAGCATCTAGTCACAAAGGTACCCCAAAGGTTGTGTACTGTACTGACCTTGAATTAGCTTAGAAGTTAAGGCTATATCATTTACATGTACAATAATACATTAGGTCAACCCCGATAATATCTCCATTGGAGAATATGCAGCAGGTTTAGTTAAGGTCTACTTTGACAAGTAAGCTGATATAAGTTGGTTTCAGTCCACTTGAGATTGACATCAGTGAAATCTTTGAAATAAAAGACTCCAGCCACAGTTTTGTGCATAAAATGAACATACTGTTCAACATAAACTTGTCTTGTATACCATTCACTTCTATAAGCAACTTACAATATTCATTCAGCATTGAACCAGTATGTTATTTGCAATAACAACTACATTTACAGAGGTGGAGGAAAACTTTGACAAACAAGTGTAGACGTATAGAGCACCACCCTCTCTGTGCGATTGGCAGAGTTAACAAAAAACTGACCTTAAACTGTGAATGAAATGGGTGGTACCCCCCATAATTGCCATAACCTATCTTTGTAGCCATAGCGGCCCCTCCATTGACCTTGGCACCCTCTGCTGTTTCTTTTTTCTCACCATCGGCAGCCTGCCCAGCATCTTCACCCCATCCTTGTTCCTCATTAGGCGGGTGAATGGCATCATCATTAGCAACAATGATCAAGGGATCACCGTCTTCATCCTCATCATCATCACTTCCCTCCATCCTGCTCCTATCCATGGCCATGGGATGGTGGTGGTTATCATTCAACAGAATTTGCAAGTCGTCCTCACTGTCACTATCCCAGTCATCATCCCCGTCTTCTCTCCCTGCAATATCATGATTAATTTCTTTCCCTCTAGAAGACGAAGGTCCAGTATCAAACTCAAGACCTGGTATCACAGGCTCCGAACCCAAGTCAGCTCCCAAGCCGTCACCAGCCTCCCCAGCTGACGTTTCCATCCCGAAATTCTCAGCCCCGCCCTCATCCCCCGTTGCGGTACCCACAATCCCTAGGTTTAAATCATCGCCATCCTCCAATACCCTAGATCTTGATGAGGCCTCGACTGGTGGATTCGATTTCGACGATACCTCAATGGGTTCGGGTAGTTCTTGAAACAGCGGTGGATCCCGAGCTATAACGGGAGGAGTAGCACCGGAAGGAGAAGCTCCACGGTCCGAATTGAGCGCTCTGTCCTCCTCAGGGGAGCTGACGGAATTAAGTTTAAGATTGGCATCGGGGTTTGAAGGGCCACCATCGTTTCCTCCACGGAGTATGCTATCGTCAGCGCCGCCCTGGTCTGACTGAAGAGGGTTGGTGCTGCTGCTGACGTTGTTGTTGACGTCGACGGCAGCGGGAGAAGGATTTAAGGATGGCGGGGGCTGATGAGGTGGAGAAAAAGGGTGTGATGTTGTTGGATTCGGTAGTTGAGCGGAGGATGACGAGGAAAACGGTTTAAGCACGTCTGTGTAGAGATCACCAAACTCGTCATCGTCTTCCATTGTGAATGATATTGAAGGACGGTAGGAACGACGGAGATAGAAATCGGCGCACAGACAAGGAAAGAGGGGGCAGGAGAAGGGTTTTAATTTAAGAGAGGTTGAAGCCGCCCCCTTTGCAACTTTTTCCTGGGAATGAAGGCGAAGAGAAGCAAGCTCTGTGAATATGCGCTTGATGGGAGAATTGGTTGTGAAAGAAAATACTGTAACAATTAGAAAGTATATATTTCTTCTTCTTAGAACAGCATTATTACTTCACTGTTTATTGGTCGTGAGTAGCAAAGTTGAACATTCTCTCAAAAATAAAATTCACAAAATAAGTATCTGAGTAGAAAGAAGTAGCATAATGGTAACTTTGTACTTGGAATTTCTAAAATAAAAGGCAGTCGTAATTTTGTACTAGCATGACAGTTTTCAGAACTTGCACATACAATTTATTTTTTTGAAAAAGGGTATAATAGCATTCATTAAGTAACAAGATTCATTACAATTTCCGGAATGTTTTCTGGAGTCCATGACCCCTCGTACTGCGTACTGCGGGCATAGTTAGCTAGACTATACACTGTGAAATTGTCATTATGAGGAGTATAAAACCATAAAACCTCTTGAAAACGTCCCAAAGCTGCTATGATTCTATCCAAGATCGCAGTTGTGGAGGAGAGAAGTGAAGAATTCTCCCCACCCTGCAGATACTGGATGATAGAGTTGCAATCTGACAGCACACGAAGAGTAGTGATACCGAAGGCAAATGCCTCATGCAAAGCCAGTTCTATCGCCATAAAGAAAATCAACGTGGAAGGCTTCTTCTTCTATTAACCAAATCAAAGTGGAAAGCTTACAAGAGAACAGAGAGCATAAAGCTCAACCGTGACAGGAAGAAGATGATTAATCGTCTTAGGAACCACAAACCCTAACTATCCTACTTAACAAGGACTACGAGACTTCCTAGAAAACTAACAGGAAGAAAACTAAGTAACACGACAACCAAACTGTCGTTTTGATTAAACAGAGAAAGAGGGTAGAGAAAAGAAAGAAAATAATAAGAGAAGAGGTGTATTAGGTGTATTCTAACAGCCCCCCTCAAATCTGAGAGGGGTAAGACTCTCAGATTTGACATTAAAGAACACAACACAGGATTAAACTTCATCTAGCTTCAGCCCCATCTTCTTAACCTGAACTGGATAAGCCCTTCCTGCCAAAGGTTTGTCAAGACGTCAGCCACTTGTTCCTTGGAGCCCACAAACTCAACGGCAATCAGTCTTTCTTGTAGCTTTTGCCTAACAAAATGCACATCCAACTCGATGTGTTTGGTCCTCTCATGCAAGACTGGATTCCTTGCGATGTAAATGGCAGATTGGGAATCTGATCTGACTGGAACTGGAAGAATGTCCTTCACACCCAATTCATACAGAAGCCTGGTTATCCAGCTTAACTCAGCAGTCACACTCCTCATGGCACGATACTCCACCTCAGCAGATGACAGCGCCACAGTGGTCTGTTTCTTCGACTTCCAGGATAGAGGACTGCCTCCTAACTGCACAAAATAGCCACTGATGGATCTTCTAGTGTTGGGACAACCTGCCCAGTCAGAATCATAGTAAGCAATCAATCTGAAATCATCTTTAACATTAAACAACAGTCCATAGTTTAGAGTGCCACGAATATAATTAAGTGTGTGCAAAGCTGCCTTGTAATGTTCATCAGTAGGAGAACTCAGAAACTGGCTAAAAAATTGTATAGCAAAACATAAATCTGGCCTACTGTGGGACAGATATCCTATTTTTCCTACTAATCTTCTGTATTCAGAAGGATTTTTCAGAAGTTTTCCACTTTCCTTTCTAAGCTTGAGACTGGTGTCTAAGGGGCTGACCGACATCCTTGTTCCTCCTGAGTCAAACTCATTAAGAAGATCCTCACAATATTTCTTTTGCAACAGGATTACTCCATCTGTGGTATGCAAGAATTGCATACCCAAGAAGAAGTTTAAACAGCCTAGATCCTTAATCTTAAAACTTTTATCCAAACTATCCTTAATTGCTGTAATAAATTCACAATCATCTCCAGTAATAACAATATCATCCACGTAAACAGCCAGAAAACAAGACTTATTAGCTTTGACTCTAACAAATAATGAATAATCATTGAGAGATTGCTTGAAACCAAAAGATTGTAAGAATTCATTAAGTTTATAGTGCCACTGCCATGAAGCTTGCTTCAAACCATATAAGGATTTCCTCAGTTTACACAGTTTTCCAGATCCCTCCTCACTATGACCTTGAGGAATTTCCATATAAACATCTTCCTCAAGATCCCCATGGAGAAAGGCATTGTTAATATCCAATTGGTTTATTGTCCACCCTCTCTTTGTGGCAATTCTAATTAAGGCCTTAATTGTAGTGAATCTGACAACAGGAGAAAAAGTCTCTAGGTAGTCTATACCCCATCTTTGTGTGTATCCCTTAGCAACTAGTCTAGCCTTGAATCTCTCAATAGTCCCATCAGCCTTGTACTTTACTTTGTAAACCCATTTACATTTTACTGGTCTCACCCCTTTGGGTGGACTAACTAGATCCCATGTCTGATTTTTTTCTCCAAGGCTACAAACTCTTCACTCATGGCCCTCTGCCATTTACCATCCCTAACTGCTTCTTCATAGCAACTAGGTTCAACATGTTTGTCAAGGTTAGAATAGAAACAATTAAAGCTATTCTTCTCATCTAGAATCAATCCTACTGTGTGCAGCAATTTATCTACTCTAACGATACTATCACAATCAGAAAAATCAGAAGTAACTGCAGAATCATTAACAGCAAGGGAATCAGTATACACAGCAGCTGATAAGATTCTTTCACCTAGAATTTCAGAAAAACAATCAGGCAGGGATTTAAAGGTTGACTTATATGTTTTTATGAATGATGATCCAACTTCATAGTCTTGTAGATAGCTGGGGGGCTGTCTGTTTCTTACTGATCTCCTGAGCTGTTCCCCATCTTGACTACCGGTCTGGGTTTCTGCATCCGCCACTTCTGGCTCTGCAGAATCTGTTCTTGTTTCTTCTTCCTCTGATGATGTAACAGTCCTAGGTTGACTGGTTTCTGTGCTCCTTACCTTATGATGTCCCTGCTGTCTTAAACTTATCTCATCCATGTCAGTATCATCATGTATTGTATATTCATTATTATCAAAAGGGTCTTCCTTGCTATCAGCAGAGATAACAGACTCAAGTTTTTCACAAAAGGGATAGGTATTCTCATAGAAAATCACATCTCTATTATAAATAACCTTGTTGTTGTCTAGGTCATAAAGTTTATATCCTTTTTTGTTCTGCCCATACCCAAGTAATACACATTTCACTGATTTTGACATAAATTTATCATGTTGTTCTCTGTTTATGTGAGCAAAGCATAAACACCCAAAATTCCTCAATATTGTATAGTCTGGTTTTTCTCCATGAATTATTTCATATGGTGTCTGAAAATTGATACTAGAAAGAGGCATTCTGTTTATTAAGAATGTGGCAGTAAGAATACTTCCCCCCCAGAATTTTCTTGGCAGATGAGAATGGAACATGAGGGCACGGGCAGTTTCTAGGATGTGTCTATGCTTTCTCTCAGCAACCCCATTCTGCTGGGGTGTGTATGGGCAGGATGTTTGATGTTTGATCCCTTTCACTCTAAAGTATTCTACCCCAGCTCTAGAGGTTCCAAGCTCATGAGCATTGTCACTCCTAACGCATTTCACCTTCTTATTAAACTGCCTCTCAACCATATCAATAAAACCTATTATCAACCCAAAGCTATCTGATTTTGAGCTAATTAATTGTGTCCATGTGGCCCTACTTTTATCATCTACAATAGTGAGGAAATAAGAGAAACCATCATGAGTGTTTATGCCGTAGGGACCCCACAAGTCAATATGTATTAGTTCAAATATACTTTGGGTCTTTATGGAGCTAGAGGGAAAAGCAAGTCTGTGACTCTTGGCTCTATTGCAGGGTTCGCAAATTGTGGGTTTCTGTGTGCTATTTTTCTTCAAGAATCCTAATTTCAACATTCTTTCTTTTGATAGATGGCCAAGTCTAGTGTGCCATAATTAAGAAGAAATATGGTTAGCATTAGCAGTAATTTTATCTCTATTGACAACATCACTCATGCCAGAAGTAGTTTTTCCATCCTTGCATTGAAGGAAAGAATTCATAGTGTGAGTTTTGTCTATTGTTTCAGCAGGAACAAGCCCAGATTCAGAAAGCACATTCACAGACACAATTCTGTTGTCAATTGTTTCAGGAACCATATTCATAGGCACAGAAATACTAGGAACATCATTCATATGAAGAAAATTTCTAACAGACAGATCTTTATTCAATGCTTCTCCCACTATTACAGATTCATTTACATCATGCAGGAAACACCCTTTCTCTGAAACAGAATCATCAACTATTGCATTAGAATATGTCCTTCCCTTCTTATCAAAATACTTGTCAAGTACATATAGACCCCTATGCACATGCCCAATCTTCAAATCTCGATTGTGATTATAAGCCTGGTAAACACAGCAGGTTGAGTTGAAGCTTAAGTTAAATTTCATTTGACTAGTCAATTTGCTAACAGAAATCAAGCCAAACTTAAAACTCGGCACATAAAGCACATCTTGCAAATTCATCAAACTGTTAATTATGACATTCCCAATCAAATTAACAGACTGTGGGTGCCCATCAGGCATCCCAACAGTGTGCGGCACATCAAGGAAAGAAACATTATTAAATAAGGCAAGATTTCCACACATGTGGTCTATAGCCCCACTGTCAATAATCCACTCTATTTCATCAGAAGCCAGATTATTAGAAAGATTAAATATCCTATGCATGCCGTTATTAAAATTATCAAAGGATTGGGAGAGGGATGTACCTACGAACCCACAGTTTGACTCTGATGGTTGTGGGTTCTTGCTCACCACTTTTGATTTGCTGATATAGCTCAAAAGCCCATTTATTTGATCCGTGGTGAGAACTCCATTGAATGGATCCTTCTCTCCTTCATTCTTCAGATTAGCAGCACCATTGGCTTGAGGCTTCTTGTCTTTTCCCATGCGCCAGTTTGGAGGGTACCCATGTTTCTGGAAACATCGTTCCTCAGTGTGCCCAGCTTTGTGACAGTGGCTGCATTGCAGATTATTTCTTCTTGTGTTTCCTCCTTGACCACGTCCATAAGGTTTTCTCCCTTGGTTGACAGAGAAAGCGGCTGAGTTCTCTCCTTCAACTGTTGCAGTCTTAGCTAATCCTTTTCTGTCTCTCTTGATGTATGAGGATTGAGAAGGCCTGCTCTATTGAAGGTAAAGGGGTGATCATCAGGATATTCTCCCTTGCGGCTGCAAATCTCTCATTCAAGCCCATCAGAAACTTAATCAGTCTCTATGCTTCGATATAATCTTTGAAGGCCTTGTCTGTGGAGCATTCACAACTGGGTAATGATGTCGTCGCATCGATCTCATCCCATATTGTTCGAAGATTGGTGAAATATTCTCCAACTTAGTCGCTCCCCTAAGTGATTTCCACCAATCTTCCTTCTAGCTCATACATGCGAGTAGCATCGACCTGACCATATCGCTTGCACAGGTCTTCCCAAATCTTTGCCGCTGACCCACGGAAAAGAACCGAATCAGCCACCCTTTTTTCGAGACTCATCAGTAGCCAGGCCCGAATCATATTATCACACCTGCACCACGCTTCTGCCCGTTGTTCTGAATCTGTGGGTTTCTTTAGGGTTCCCAAAACAAACCCTAATTTGTTCTTTGAGGCAAGAGCAATCTGTACCTGATGCTTCCATCATGGAAATCCCGGTCCACCATCATATTTGGTTGCGAGAGAAACACCAGGCTGTTCGGAGCTTGCAAGATAGAGCGCATCTCCAATCTTAATACCTCCGCTGTCGCCCGTATCATTCTCTGCCTGCGCTTTCTCGTCCTCATCTTTCTTTTCTGGCGTCTCGTTCTGGATGTCGCCACTCATCGTAATGGAAAAAGATTTTCACCGAAGATGAAGAGAGTGGAGGATAAAACACCGATGCCGAAGGAGAACTTAATGACGAAAACAAGAAACGTGGGTGTGGAAGAAGTCAATAGTCGAAGACGAAAAACATTTCAGAAGCACCGAAGTCGAGAAAGAACTTGAAGCCGGAATCAAGGAACGTGGGTTGTGAGCCGAAGAAGACAAACATTCCAGATTACACAGACGTCGAAGAAGAACTTGATGTCGGAAACAAAAATCGTGGATTGCGGTAGAAATCAAAGAATCGAAGAAGAAGACTATTCCAGAAAACAGCAGCAAGATCCCTCGATCGATTGCTCTGATACCATAAAGAAAATCAACGTGGAAGGCTTCTTTTTCTATTAACCAAATCAAAGTGGAAAGCTTACAAGAGAACAGAGAGCATAAAGCTCAACCGTGACAGGAAGAAGATGATTAATCGTCTTAGGAACCACAAACCCTAACTATCCTACTTAACAAGGACTCCGAGACTTCCTAGAAAACTAACAGGAAGAAAACTAAGTAACACGACAACCAAACTGTCGTTTTGATTAAACAGAGAAAGAGGGTAGAGAAAAGAAAGAAAAGAATAAGAGAAGAGGTGTATTAGGTGTATTCTAACACGCCATCGCCTCTGCATCACCAACTATCATTTGGCACGTAGTGGATGCACATCCCACCAACAATAGACGAGTACTCTTATGTGCAACCCAAGCCATTCCCACCCGCCCCTTAGAGTCTAAACTTGCATCTGTGCTGATCTCGGGAGCGAGAGGATGATTGGTCCTTTGCTGTTGCAGTGCCTGCACTCTAGATTGATGCTGGGACATAGAAACGCAGAGGAAACTATTGGCTTGACATCATCCCTGAGCAAAGCTATGCACATGACCATGTGTAGCTTGACATCGCGCAAACTAGATTTTCCATAGAAAACAAACATACTTTGCAGCCATTGTCTTCGATTGCTCCAAGATGAACTGAAACAACCAATGTTGCAGGCCTTGATCTGTGCGGACGCTGTTGGGCAAAGTAAAACCAAACTCCAACCAGAGATGTTTGACAGTGGGGCAGCTATACAAGGCATGCAACATAGTTTCAGCTGAATTACAGAAAACACAGTCCGTGGACATAGTAATCTTAATGCGGTCCTTAATAGCAGTTTTGCAAGCAAGCTTTGTAGTAAGAATCTTCCAGCCAAACAGCTTAATACGTACTGGGATGTCAAGGCTCCAAATTGTTTTGTATACTTTAGCTGAGGTACCATTGTCTGAAGTAGATGGGACTGAGATATTCTTCAAAGTCTGCGCTGCTAGATAAGCAGTAGAGACTGTGAATTGACCAGTTTTTGAAAGGCCCCAAGACCAGTAGTGAGCAGCAGGCATCATACATGACTCCTGTGGTAAAATGTTAATTCGAAGAACAACCACATACAATTGTTTCCAAAAAGAGAATTAGCATAGATAATGGAAGCAAATTAAAAAAAAACTTTTGGTAATGTCACTGCATCTCTTCAATTTTTCTATTATATTATAATGAATTAATCTTGCGATTAATTTCATTCACATGTTTAGCAAATATATACCATTATGATTTATAATCTTAGGTTCAAAATATAATGTTACTGGAAATATTTTTTGGAATTTGACTTCAAACTTTCTTAAGTGTCGACACCACGTTGCCAAAAAATAGACTTTTTTTTACTGTACATAAATTGAACAATACGCTTATTCACGACAAAAATAATGGTTATATATATTCAAATAGCTTTCTAGTAGTAAATAAGGAGTCAAAGCATATTGTGTGAATTTCTAAAAAAGAAGGCTCTCCGGTGCTTAAACAAAATTCCACCAAGCCGGATATTATACGCGAATTCTATGCCGTGGGACATCCGCACCCTACACCGTACACTCCAGTGATTTGGCAGCCTAGTCAGCTGCTGACTGGACTGTTTTGCTGATTGGGTTGTCTTTTTACTATATTAACTTTAAATAGTTGTAACTTTTAATATATAAGTCCAAAATGAAAAAAATTATATCATTATTCACCTAAATTCAAGCTCTTCAAAACAAGACTAGTCATGAATATATTTTGATAACTTAAAAAAAATTATTTTTACATTTATACGATGATACACTAAAATCATAATATGATTCATTAATTTTGTATTATGATTCATTAAAATTGATATTATGATTCATTAAGTAATAAGTGGTGAATTAGATTACAAACTTCGGAACCGATAAAAAATCATTATTATTTTGTAGTCTATTATTATTGTTGTATGGTGAATTTTAAACCTTATATGATGAATAATGTATTTTTCATACATACCAAATATTGTTTTGTGCTATATTTTGATTGCAACATTTATTTTTATGTTTACAATGATACACTAAAATGAAGATATGATTCACTAATTTTGATATTGATTCATTAAAATTGATATTATGATTCATTAACTAATAAGTGGTGAATTAGATAATAAACTTCGGAACAGATAAAAATCATTATTGTTTTGTAGTGTACTATTATTGTTGTATGATGTATTTTAAACCTTATATTATGAATCACGTATTTTTCATACATACCAAATATTATTTTGTGTTGTATTATTGTGTAAATTTTTTATTCTTATATGTTTGCGATGATACACCAAAATGAAGATATGATTCATTAATTTTGATATTATGAGTCATTAAAATTGATATTATGATTCAATAACTAATAAGTAGTGAATTAGATAACAAACTTCGGAACCAATAAAAATCATTATTGTTTTATAGTGTATTATTGTTGTTGTATGGTGTATTTTAAACCTCATATGGCGAATCACGTATTTTTCATACATACCAAATATTATTTTGTGTTGTATTATTGTGTAAAAATGTTTATTCTTATATGTTTGCGATGATACACTAAAATGAAGATATGATTCATTAATTTTGATATTATGATTCATTAAAAGTGATATTATGACACTAAAATAATGTTATGAATCATAATATCAATTATGATACACTAAAATAATGTTATGAATCATAAGTCTCATTGATATATATGGATATATATAATATATATATATATATATATAATTAATTAATATAAATTTTTAAAATTCTCAAAGCATATCCATGTTTGATCTTGTTTTGAAGAGCTTGAATTTAGATGAACAATGGTATAATTTTTTTATATTATTTTTAAAAGATATAATAATTTAAAGTTAATATAATAAAAAACAGCCCAGTCAGCTGCTGACTGGACTGTTGATTGGTTGCCAACTCAGACAGCCGCACACAAAATGGACCCGGCCGGTCTGCACCATCGCCCGTCTGGATATTATAATGGGTTGTTTGGTTATTGGAATGTTAATTCCTAGAATAAGATTGCTATAATGGAATTTTATGAATAGAATATGATCTCATTTGGTTATTATAATGTGAATACTTGGAATTTGATGTTTCTTTTGTTTGGTTAGCAGAATAATGATAGGAATATATTTGGAATAAAGTATACAATTACGAATCTATTAATAAGTAACACATTATTATTATTATTATTTGTTGTATGATAAACTACAAATTTTAATTATATATTAACTTAAAAACATGTAAAAATTATATGTATATTACAAGAATAACTAATAAAGTTTACTTTTCAGAATTATAAGAACCTAAAAAATAAGTCAATAAATTATTTTAAAAAAAAATTCTACTATTTAAGCTTTCTTGATAATATTAAATTGATATGAATATAAAGCATAAAAGAAACATTATACTAGCATGTAATATGAATGTGATTAATATAATTTGAACATCATACTACTAATTTAGATCCGAAAAAATAATCTTTTAAAACTATTACTAATTATTCAAATCTAATAAAACGTTCGACAAGGAAAAGAATAAAACTAATAAAACTACAATGTAAACTTTTAATTATATTAAAATTGTAGTACAAAATATTTCTAGTGTATTTCAGAATGATTAATTATTAGTATTGTACTTGTTAAGTAATGATTAATTTCAAAATTATTTCCACAAAGTATTAGGTTAACTATATATCAAAGTTATTGCATATTTTATATTGTGCTTAATAATTAAATAAAACATTTATTGTTTTTTATTTCAATGGTATTATTTATTCCATTAAGATAAAATTACCTTATTTTAAGTATTAATATATTTAATTTTTTATATTAAATACTAATATATAATACATAATATTTATTTTAATATATATAACATCTAATATATTTGCTCATAATAAATGGCTAATGACCTTATTAGCTTTCTATTGTGCCTTGGGGATAACTCGTTTTATAGGTCAGTGATTGGTCATGCGGTAAAGGTTATTACAAGTCATAAATCTCATTTGTTTGGTCATTAAGTAATAGAAGAAAAGCCTGAATTCGTCCCTCGACTCGCTTTTACGGCTTGCCACAATAACCCTGTGGCGCCCATCCCGAGGTATACAATCTTGCTTCTAAGTCATCCGGGCTTGAAAACTAGTCATCTTAAACCCTTTATCCTCACTTGGGCTTAAAAGGTGGAATGTCTTGTTGTGGTAGTCAACACATATGTATTCTCATAAACCGTTCACATTACTACTCATATCCCAATATGGGATAGGGGGTATTACATACTCCCCCACTCAAAGAACGTGAAGTCCTCGTCACAAGCCTAACATCCAAGTCTCATGAACCTCCTCGGTAGGTGTTGGGTAGCCGATACCGACACTGACCTGAGTCTAATTTGATACCATTTGTAACATTCCATATTGGCAACTAACAACATAGCTTTCAAGCCATCTGGGGCCACCTTAAGCCTTTTATTCTCACTTGGGCTTGAATGGTGGAATGTCTTGTTGTTGTAGTCAACTCATATGTATCCTTATAAACTGTTCACATTATATATTTAATGTAATACCCACATCCCACATCAGGACATTAGTAGTAACATGAACGGTTTATAAGGATACATATGGGTTGACTACAACAGCAAGACCTTCCACCATTTAAGCCCAAGTGAGGACTAATAAAGTTGGTGTGACATGTAATATGTCATTACATGAATTTAAAGTATAAATAACATGAGTGAATTAGAGAACATACCTTATATGGTCACAATGAATAGTAAGTATACTAATCACTCAAAAACACAAATAAATACACTTCTGGACAAGGTAACCAAGTAAGTTATAATCTAACACATGAAAGAAGTCCTAATGTACATCATATAAGTTCATAATATTATAAGACACATTATAATGTGATTAACCACAAAATGACCACAATAACCCTTCAAAATATCCTATAGGGCCTGGGGAAATTATAAGGGGGAAATCAACTCTTCAAAAGTCATTTGCTACCTTGGAAGGAGACCATCTTAAGTTACATAGTTATACTTGACTCATTTCTACTTTAAGTGACAAAACAAGTATCTTACACTCTCTCTCTCCCTCCCAAGCTGTCGAGACCATTCTTCATCTTCAAGCTCCCATTTTCCTCCATTGTTGCTCCCATGAAAGAACACGAGTGTTCTAGACAAGCTTCCACCTAAACTTTTGCTTTTCTCTCCCTCCTTTCTTCATAAATAAAGCAAGAAAAACATAAACTTCCTTCCTACATGATCTAGGCCGAAATCCTACAGCATTTGAAGGCCAAAAACAGGGGAAAAATGATGGAGAACACTAGCTAAGTTTAACCAAGCTTAAGGTAAGAAAATGTGCTTTAAGCTACAAGTTTTTCCTTACTTCATGGAGGTCCAAAAATCCCTTCATTCTAGCTCATTTTATTCACCTATTTTCATTTCAAACTCAACCTCTTTCAACCTCCATTGGCTGGCCAAATTTACAAGGGAAACAAGCTTAAGGCAAAAGAGGACTTTTACCACAAAGGTAAGTCTTGAAAACAAGTTCTAAGTGCTTGAACTGCCTTCATAGCTATGGATTTACCAAGATATAACTCTTTACCTTCTTCTAGAGTGGTGACCGAAATTTCAAGCCAAAAATCTCCATCTTGGAAGTTACAGGGGTAATCTTACTCTTTAATGTTCATTTTGAGCTTTAAGCCTTATGTTTTTCTTTGATCTTGTTTACGCATCTTAAGAACCTAACTTTGCTTCTTCTTACTCTTCTAAACATGGTTGAAAATGGAGACCATCCCAACTGGTGTGCTTGGCCGAAATCAAAGGAGAACAAGGTGGAAAAATCAAGAAACAACACTAAGCAACGGTAAGCTTTATATCTGATTTTATAGAGCTTAAAACCTCTTTATAACCCTTAGATCTATACAAAGATCTCATTTACTCATTATTAATGTAGGGCCAAAATTTGGAGGGCTTAAACTCACTTTGGAGACCTTAAGATTAATACTATGTGGGTAACGGTTAAAAAATGGATTAAATGACCTAAGGATGAACCTAAATCTATACTAACTTGTATAGTTTTGTTTATAAATGATTCATGGGTTTAAAGTGTCATTTTGCTAAGTTTAAGTGGTTTTGTGTAAGAAACTAACTTTGGGTATGGGTGTTGATCTTGCTGAAAATATGTGTGTTATTATGGACATTTTGGAGTATTAAAAGTGTACGTTAAGGCTTGTGTATGGCCAAAAGTTATTGCTAGTTTTATGAGCATTTTGGGAGTTTTAATGCTTTTAAAAGCATAGGTTATATTGGTATAAAGTTAGGTGTAAAAATCTGGTGTTAAAGGGTTGTTTGGATGATTAAAAACACCTCAAAATTTGGTGGAAAAATACTTACGAAATTAGGATGTGTTTGGATAAGGTTTAGAGAGAAATTTTGGTTTAAAAGTAATTAGAAGTTAATTGGATGTTTTAGTAATTATATGACTAAAAGGATATGTGGAAATTGTAAAAAGATAAAGTTTGGAGTGGTAAATGATAAGCCTGAAATACCCCTAAATTAATTTAAATTAATTTAGGGGATTTCTTTTGTTAAACCATAAATAATACTATTAAATATTAAAATATTTTATGGCATTATGAATATTAAATTATTATATGGAATTATGAAAATTAAATTAGGGGATTTCTTCTATTTAATCCTAAAGAATACTATTAAATATTAGATTACTATATATTATTATATAGTATATAATTTAATAATAAGATTTATAAGTCAATAAATCTTGGAAAAATTTCTAAACACTCCAAGTATATTATAAAGATTTAGAACTAATTGGAACATTAATTTGAATCATAAAAGTCAATATAAATCATGGAAACCATAAAGCTTCTTAAGCCTTGCTAGGGTTGACTTTTTGAGAATGGTCAAACCAGCCCATGAAACCTATACCAATAAAAAGGTTATGGAAAACCAAGAAGATTGATAAAAAGAACGTTAAAACGGAACATCCTAGCCAAAGTTATGATAAATTGAAGTTTAGAGCCAAAATTTTAGAAGTTGCTGACGTGTCAGTCAGCCAGACAATACCACTGAGACGTTCAAGTTTTCCATCGGTTTTGACATTCCATAGGTCGATCTTCAGACGCCTATATCTCTGTCTCTACTCCACCATTTGGTATGCCGTCTTTTGCATTCGATTCTCCTATCATTCTTATTTCTAACCATTACTCACACTCAACCTAATTCCTTCTACATCTGCCGAAAATTCGATCTGAAGTTGCCTCCCCGAAAATCTGCAACCCAGATTTTCCAAAAAACTGATCCAGCAAGGTAACTTCGTCTAATCATATCTCCTTCATCTGTCAATGAAAACTCGAGTGTGATAGCTCATTTTGTAGATCTCTAATCCCTCTCCAACTTTCATGTTTACACCCAAGGCTGATTCTCAATAGGGTGGGAGATAAAGGCATCGAAAGTTGCCTCCCCGAGTTCTGGAAACCCAGAAATCCAGAAATTTCAGTTGGACAGGTAAACTTCGTCCTATCATATCTTCTTCATCCTTGGGTGAAAATTCAAGTTCTATAGCTTGTTTTAAATATCTTTGATTCCTCTACAATTCTTGTGAAGTAACCTCAAGCCAGTTCTCGATCGTATGGGAGATATAAGCGTCTAAAGTTCCCTACCTGAGCAGCACTTAAAATACCAACTTTCCAGGAAAACGAATTCGATTTGCCTTGCCGGCGCATCTCCGGTATGATTCCGACCAAATTCCACCATCTATGACGTTCGTTTTTTCATTTCTGTTCATAATCCTCTATCAATTTAACCAATTACGCAATAAATTGAGAGAATTTGGCAAATCAAAAACTGAAACCGGTAAGAACCCTAGTCTATCGAACCCAGAATCGAAATCCATGATTCGTGCATCATAATTGACGAAATTGATACCATTGTAACCGACTTTAAATTTCGAATCCATAGAAACAAGAATCGTCGAATTTCGTTCTGTAGATTGAGAGATATTGAAGGATTAGTACTCGGTATTCGATTTGGGATTTCTGAAGAACTCGAGTAATTTGGGCCGTCCGATCATGGGTTATAGGAGCGGACGGCCGAGATTAAAACGTGGGAAGATTTAGTTGTATTAAGTTATAATAATTCCAGAATTAAACCCTAACTTGTTGGATTTATTTAATGGCCTTCCCTAATGTATTTTGACACGAAATTTTAACCATAGATTCCTTATAAAATGTAGTTTATTTTGATGTAAATTAATATGGGTTTTGAGTTTTTAAACGTAAATTATAATTTTTGTAATTTTTGAGAATTATGGAATTATTTAGATAATTTAAAAAGATATTTTTATGAAATAAAAATTTTATAATATGTCTAAAATATCATAGTCACTATATATTAAATTTGGGAATTTTTAGACAAGTGTAAATGGGTTTAAAAATTGTAACACCCCATCCAACAACAAACACACAATAACAATTTGCAGCGGAATACACACCTCAACAAATAATTTAACTCGTTGGTGTTACACGCCGTTAACCACCCACGTGGCTAACAAGGCTAATACATATACATTGTACCGGTCTGATGGGCTAAATTCCCGAGCGACTACACATTACTATCCCTTTCCATTAACAACAACAACAACATACACCTTTCAACTATACCGAGTATTTAAACTGATGCCGATAACAATTTCGGTCTTACTACACCTACTGTATATATACACTTAAATGAATACCCATGTACAACGACTACCCCGTCCTACTCTCGAACGGCTTCCTGCTCTTTGTACCTGAAATAGGAAAAGAAGAGAAAGGTGGCCCCCAAGGGGCTCAGCACCTTTGCTGGTATGGTAATCCCGCAGCCCACATGCTACCGGGCCACGCACAACTAATTGTCGTCTTAGCATGTGATTTATTATATTTAATCATGCATGCAACTATAACACACAACACAAAACATTTCGCCTCACTGGGCTCAACAAACGGATAATACATCCTTACTTGATAAGTCACTCATGGTATTCATTATCCCTAGAGTGTTCCTCCTCTAACGGAGCTACTTCCTTAATAGACGACACTTACCCTTAAATCGGGTTATCCTTATACGCCTCTTGTCACAAACTGGGATTCATTTCCATGATCCACACACTCCATATCTTACAACATATCACATTCCTCACATAGCAAAACATAACAACACTTTTCTCGTTTCAACGCACACATGATAACATCGAATTCATTTTAAACATCTAACGTATACACATCATAGCATAGCAAGGGAAATTGCCTAGCACAATATCAACACAAAACACCATAAGATCGGTTCACACAAGGAACCTTCCACCATAGTTAGTATACATAGTGAGCCTAGAGATTATTGCCAATCTCATGCTAAGCTCGTTACCAACCTCGTTACCGTCCAGTTATATCGAACGGTTAACTTAAACCCAAGGTGTGTCGGATATAGTAATCCCAAGCACACCGAAATAACATTTGTATGCCCCTGTGGCCCGACGTGAGTCAGTAAACTAGCTTTGGATAAGCTAAGGAAGATTGAAACCAAATTGGAATACAACCTATACATACACCAAGAGAGTCGAACCGATATGACATCGACGCCCGTCCTCACACGCGTGGCCGGACAACCGGACTCCTCACCCCCATTAGTACATATATACTTATAAATAAGTAGTTAGAGATCCATTATGGAGCCTATCACATCCACACACCATACGGTATCATAACCGAGTTAAGCACACAAGGGTTCACACACCTGCATACAACAACAATATCCAACTAACTCACACATAGCCGTGGTTAGAACGTTCCCAAGGTTTGGGTCGTTAACTCCGAATACCGATCTCTCACGTGTTCCTAGTTCTAGTTAGCTAAGGTTCAACACTTATTTGAGGTTAAACGGTATCGGAGACCAGATGCGCCACATAAATGAATTACTATAAACTCATTACATGTTTTAATCTTACAAGGTGGCAAACACTCAGAAAACACATTGGCATACAGCCGGTGTAATCCGGTAGGACACAGGTTGCAAGAAAACCATACCTGTCACTGGAGTCCACTTTACCACGTCCACTTATGTTTCGAGCAATTCTCGAACAACTGATAACATTACATGTATTTTTATTAACATCGGGGTAACATGATTGTTTAAAGTCTAATGCTTATAACTTTTCCCCGTTAACTTAGTTGAATAACTTCACATTTTAACTTATTTTACCTTTACATTTTAATACAACTTTTCACTTACTTGATTGTCATTATAACCCACCTAATATGTCTTAAACAACCTTATAACATCATTACCTAACAATCCCCATCATTACATATCATTTTATAACCATAAACAACATTTTTGGTCCGACCGACCTTACCGACCGACCTTGCACAAGGTCGTCCATTCCAGAACACTTTACCGTCAAAATTTTCTACTCCGACCGACCTTGTAAGTTCGGTCGCATGTTCGGTCGATTCCAGAAACTTAATCCGTACAGAAAATTCAAGCCCGACCGACCTTGCAAGTCCGGTCCCCAAGGTCGGTCCATTCCAGAAACTAATTCTCGCAGGGTAAACTGGGCTCGACCGACCTTGGCAAGTTCGGTCGCAAGGTCGGTCTGCCCCAGACCTTTATTTCCCTTTGCCCACTTAACTCCAAACTTCACCTCATATATCCTAATATGTCCCAACCTCTTTTGGGCACTTCAAACACCTCTTTGGCCATGTACTAAACTCTTTAAATCACACACCAAAACCATTTTATCATTCACAAATTTCTTACAAAATTCTTAGCACTTGGAATGTTTCCTCCTTAAGACTTCTAAGTGGTATTTCACCCATGATGACCACTCCACCAAGGTGTTTCCTCTACACCTTAACATCATCTCTCAAACTTCTTTTCTTACTAACTAAATCTCCTTTTTCACATCTTGCCTAAACATCACTTCTTCCTTGTACATCAACATTCCTAAACCTTAAACAAACTTCTCCAAGACTTAAATACATTCTCAAAACACACATTGAATTCCTAGAACTTCCAAGATAATACCTAATTCCTTGCATCACTCTAAATCACCTTAATACAGGTTTTCTTCCCAAGTAAACATTTATTCACCTTTAACACTTCCTAGTTCACCAAAACTTACTTAAAACACTTAGAACTTCTTACACATTTTCCAAATTTGGCCATAGCTTCTCTTGTATATACTCACGTCCAAACACTTAGGTTTTTACCTTATTTCATTCAAGAACACCTAAAACCATCAAGAACACCATCACACACAAGACTTCACCAAATTTACACTACATCACAATATAGTGCACAATTTAAATTGCTTGGCACTTAGGCCCTTAAATAACATGGCTCTTAGGCCCTTAAATTGCATAAACCTTAAACACTGAATTTCCCACATAAATAATGCCTTTGACCTGCAAATACACCCAACAATACATATGCCCTTAATAAACTCCTTGAGAGCATTTCACTAGTTCATTCACCTTTGGCTCCTTAGATCATTTTAACAAGCAATATAAGCTCATTTCTCCTAAGGCATTATACCACATTAGGTTAGTATATTTACCTCTTTTCCACACAAACTTCTTTCTTGTTTCCTTATAAACCGGTAAGGTATTTGATTCCTTGTCAACTACTAAACAATATACCAACATTGAAATGAGTATATAAGCTTTATGCTTCATCTCATTGTAAACCCTAGGTTTACATTATTTCAAAAACATTAATGTAGTTGTTTTACCTTGATCTTTGTAGAGAGTTTGAATATCTATGAAGAGAGGACTCCACCTAGTCCATAAGAGATGGAATGAAGCTAGTACAAAGTCACACAAAGAGCTCCATCAATGAGTATTTTCGGTCAACAACAAAACATGGAGGAAACTTGATTTTTCTTTGAGATTCCTTACCTAGAAGCAAAGGAGATCAATAATATGTGGAAAGACAAGCTCAAGCTCCTTCAATGGTGGAACTCCATGGCACCGAAATGGGGCTCTTGAAGTTTTGAGAAGATAGAAATGAAGAGCTTGATGAGAGGAAGAGAATGGTGGTGTTTGTTTTTGATTTGGTTAAGTGAGCTAGATTTTACAAGAGGTCAAAGCTTGAGTTTTAATGGTGGTGGTGGTATTACCGTGAGAGAACAGCAAGAAGAGAGGAAGAAGAAGGTTGGAACCGTGTGAAATGAGAAAGAAATGAGAGAATGAAGATAGAATTTGCTTTAAGAAGATATTTGTACTTAAAAGCAAATAGTAACTTAAGTAGTCATCTTATTTATTTAACATGTTAACAAGAGAGTGGTGAGTCACCACACTTAAGAAAACCGGCCCCCTTTATTACATAAGGGTACTTTAGTCTTTATTTGTCAATTTAATTACTTATAACAATATATGTTACAAACTAGCTTATAAAAGTTACTATTCATGAAAACAAGGCACATTGTTGTGAAATTTTTGATTTCCCATTGATATAGACTTCCAAATGTGATACTATATAGTACACACATATATTTAAGAGTAATGATGGACATTTAGCCACTCAAAACTCATTTACAAGACAATTTTTCAAAAATGTGCTTTAAGACTCCTTAAAGCACTTTTTGTGTCTTAACTTGTTTTCAAGCTTGGTTTTCTTTGGTAATTGATTTAATATGTTCATTAACATATTTATAAGGTATAGGTATGACCATTAGGTCTTATACAAATTTATCCCAAGCTTAGAGCATATTTTAGCCCATATTGACCTTAAGGTATTTATTTGTGTTTTGTTTGGTTTCATTGTCTACCAAGGTTTCCTAAGGACTTAATTAGCCTTATAAAATCATAATTAAATATTATCCAGTCTTGGTAGGCTCTTTGGGTCCTAACCAAGTTCACTCCAAGCTTAGAGCATGTTTTTGCTCAAACCGTGTCTTAGTGTTTTATTGTGTTTTTTTTTACTATGGTTTAAACTATACACTGATGTTCCTAAGGCACCTTTTAGCCTTCAGATACCATATTTAAACATTTAAACAACATACCAAGGTTTGGGGTATTTCAATCTACCCCCCTTAAAAGAACTTCGTCCTCGAAGTTCACATTTCCTCGCATCATTGGATTAGAATACGGGAATTACTTTCAAAATTAACTTCCATTACCAACCACCCTTTACATCCAACCTCGGACTTAACGGTCCGGGCAACATATCCACATTATACATAACCATATCGTAACATACTTACATGATAACCTCGGACTCACGGTCCGGGTACCTTAATAACATTACACTTACATAACAACCCTCAGACTCTCAGGTCTGGGTAACAATACAACAGTTAGACTCATAGGTCTGAATAACATAACACTTTCGAAACTACCACATTAGGACTCAAGGTCTAAAATAATATTTCTTACTCATACCACACAACATGTCTTAGCATGTATAACAAACAGAAATACCTTTTCCATCTCTCCATGGGCTCCAGTCCCATGTTGAGTACATATACACTGTGATCCCGCAGAACCCGGTCGCGATGGACACCTTCTGGTCCCCGTTCCTTTGGGAGGTCAAAACAATTGCATACATCTTTAAAATATACTTCCCATGTCACCGGTCCGAAGACAAAGGCTCATACGTCCTCAGCTCGTGAGCAAGTACTACAAAAATTATTCCTTACTAGGTTAAGTATATAAGAGGATCCTTTATTCAAAATATGAATCGACCGTTTTGGAAATATCAATTGAAAATCCTTTTTGAAAACGCAACACAACTCCAAGTCCAATTTATGCTCTTTGTATCTTTCTTAACATGGTTATTTGTGACCACTTACAGGGAGCTTCAAGAGTCATCCAACCCTGATGTGATCAGCATCAGTGTTGAACTATCTTTCCACCCCAATTTGTGTTCGGCTTCCCTTGATCTCATGATAATCAAGTTTCACCTCCCACTTCATTTTCAGCCAACAACTAATTCAAGCATATCCCATTTCCTATCTTTAAATCCTTCTAGTCATAATCATTACATCTCCAAGGGATAGAACTCCGTCTATCAATCATCACCCAAATCCAACTTAATTCAAGTTACCTAGGGAATTTAATTCTCACTGGGTTCTATGTTGGTCTCATACCCCTTCATAAATCACAACACTGTATTATATACATATTTTTATCAAAATACAATACATGGTTTACATTTATGCACCGTCGGGGTTTTAGTTCCCCGGGAGTTTCTTTACTCCCTTCCACTTGTACTCTCACACACCACTGTTAACAAAATAAACACACTTCCCACAATGGTATTCGCATCTTCTGTGCGCAATTACCACAATTTACCATAAATGAATGCGTATGTTTATATAACACACGCGCCAACCATCATACAAATTATTTTTGTGCTATGCACAACATAGTTCACGTACACTTGTACGGTAAAACACACTAAGCGGCTTTACGCTCTACCCCCCTTAAAAGGGATTACGCCCACGTAATCAATCACTGAACATTGGTTTAAAATGTTCTGCCGTCGTGAAGTATTTTAACTTCCACGCGGTCTGGTACACAATGCGTTTTGGTTAGAGGATTTTAACCATATTGGTGGTTTAATCCCTAAACCAAGAATTCTTATTAGAGTTTATCTAACTCATAACCGGTTTCGGTCCTGGCCTGTGAGGCTTCTAGGCATTGATGACTAGCCATCCATTCCAATTCACAATGTATATTCGGCATTTGATGCATGGGCTCACTGGCCTCTGCTGCGCAATTCTGATAATTATAGGGCTAGTTTGCCCCATTCGTTACTGTTACTGTATTGTACATCTCCAATGTATTACCCTTATCTTGGGAAGAATGATTTCTCAACCGATGCATGGTATCTCTTACCCTGAGCGAATTCGGTGAGTTTCACAATTTTCCATCCACTTCTCCAATAGCTTACAGCGTAAACTACTATGTAATTCACAATGATTGACTTGCTTCTACCGACTTACTGTCGGTTGAGATTGAGCTCCTACCTAATGTGTAGTGCTCTCTCAGTTATTTCCCACACCTGGGGTATATTTCATACCGACATCTGGTATTTAGTGCTACTGTAGTCACTTACCGTTAATCATGTCTCCACCTTTGGTTTTGTACATGTATTCTTTCATTCTTGCGGCCTTGCATTACCTATGCATCGGCCATTATAACATTATTCCTCCACAATTACCATGCTTCTGATTCCTAGCTATCCCACTTGATCATTACTGCGCAAGTGCAATACCAAAACACTCAGTCATACAGAGTGCAGAGGCGTAAACTCTTGACAGTAAATCCCTTATGCGATTCGCCATGGAATTCACACTGAGTTCCTCATCACACAGTACCTACCACTGGCTTATTGCCCAGTCTGTTTAACATCGTTTATCTTGCATCTCTACTAAGTTTAACTCATAACTGGTCTTATCTGCCACATTATCATTCAACAATGCTTATATAACGGTCGCTTACTGCGCACCGTGCTTATTGTATAACATAACACTAACTTGCATGGTATTTACTGTCACATTAACTTCCACACGTAACTTACATTATTCACATTATGGCTCGTCATTCATTTGGATGACTACCGAATGTTCCTTGAGCATTGCTCACTCGAGTCACAAACCGGCGTTACTTAGCTCGGTGCTTCACTTTATACACACATACTACTAAGCTAACTGCTCTCTTTCCATAATAACGTCATCCGTCCTTAACATATTTCTTGAACTTGATTCACATAACTACCGCTCCTGCGGTCTCACAATATCGAGAGGTATCCCCACTCTTAATGCAGTGGTTCGTTCTCCGCTCTATTACTTGTATATGAAACACCCCTAACAACTACAACACCTAAAATCATGAATACAAATGAGGAGTGTTTAAATAAACTTTACACGCAAATATAATCGTGCCATAAATTATAATCTAGGTTACTGAGGGACATACATATGCTGTGAGAGTGAAACCGATTTACATGATAAGACAAGCATTCGTACTCATCGGGTTGATGCTAATTAATGCAACCGAGCGAAATAAATTATTCCTGGATAGAACACTCGTACACGACACGGGTGAAACCCTTATGCAACTAAAATAAATCGGTCTCATGGACATATACGATTTTATCTAGTAGCATATACTACGAAAGTATAGTATACGAACTGTGTTACTGGGTGTGAACGTGAGGAAGTAACATTATGACATGAGGACGGGTACTCACCGATTTATACTCCATGACATACATGGATAGTAAATAAATTATCTCTATACTTCTAATTCGATTATAACCTAACGGTTTGAGGACCCTGTAGATGTTATTAAGCTAAAATACAAATCATCAATCATGTACATTACCGGGTGTAATTACAAATAATAATAATAAAAAAAGAACCTTCTCTATAGCTTTCATTTCCCCCCGTACTGTTACTTTCCATTTCCCAATCGGTACTCTTGTTCTTCCCTCTGGATGGGTGTGCACCCATGGAGAAACCCACACCTCTACATGCAAATCACTTTTCCCTGCTGTCCAACCCTTGTCTCGGTTTTCCTTCTCTGATCGATGTACCCGATTGAGGGAAACCACCCAGTTGTGCATTGCTCTCGTTGTTCCATGCCTTGTGCAAAACCAGGGAGAAAGAAACAGTCAACCGTTTCAATTCCCAGGCATGCAAAACCACTCTTCCTCCCAATATTCATTTAGCACCACTAAATCCCTTTCTTCTTCCTCGGTGGTTCATGAGGAGCGCAAGTCCAGAGCAGGACTTTGGGTTTCCCTAAGTTCTGGTGCAAGCCTCTCAAAATCTGGAGCGAGTTTAACTGCTTCGGTCCTCCATGAATATTCTAACTCGAACTCCTCCCCTGGTTCCTCGTGCATGCCGGAAATAGTCGTTCAGCTTCGGCAATCCGAAGCAAGTTGATAATGTCCAGAAGCCCCCCTGCATTGGCGCAAGGTCCGAGATGCCCTGAGTTTTACTCCTTCAGTCTTCCATGAATTTTTCCAACACAAGTTTCTCCTCTTGCTCCTTGTGCATGTCCGAGCTATGTGTTCAAGTTCCTGAGAAATATCGCAAGGTAAAGTGTTACCAGTTCCGCCTACTTGCTTGCCTTTTGTTTCCTCTTCCCTACTTTGCTCTGCCCGAAAATTTCATGTTCAACCCCTCTAACCTTCTTGCTTTTCTTTTGTTTAACCCCTGCATGCAAGCCTCCCTGAGCTCTCGAAGGTAAGAGCTGAAAGACTCGAAGCTCCGGTTGTTTAAACTCCCTTTATTCCCTCTGTTTATTGTCTCAAGATTTTTTTTTTGCTGACTCCCTTGATTGTTCAACCTTTCTCATGCATGAGACTTTCTTGGAGAGCTCCGCAAGTTTGCGCCAAATAAGTGCCCAGAAGCTCATCGCCAAACGGTCCCCAAAATCAGATGCAAGGTGAGGCCACTCCCTGCTATGACATCCCTACCCTCTGTTCTTAATACACCCACTAACTCGAAATTCCTCTCTTGTGCTTGTTCGGTTGTAAAGCCAAGGGCCACCCGTGAAAAACCGCCAACCAGAATCTGAAAGCCAACCCGAGGAGTAATCCCCTCCTAACCAAGGTAAAAGAAAAAAAGAAACAACTGCCGGGAACTTAGCATTTTAGCTCCTGAAATCTGTTCTGGAAAGAATAACCACTCACCTGGCACTTGTTTTGTGTAGGGGCGAAAATAGACCAAATGGTATCAAGAACTACTCAGGGAGAAACAACCCCAAAACCCCAAGGTTATAACCCAACTCCGAAGCTAAGAAAACTATGCTTAATCTTGTGAAAATTTTTGGCTTGAAGTTGTGTTGTTAAATCTGGTAATAATCTGCTGGAACAGCCATGAGCTATGAGGTTATGGTAAAGGGCGAACTGGCGGTCTAAACAACAAGTTTTAAGAGGGTTAAAAATATGCCTAAGAGTTACCGAAAACTAGTGTGAAGATCCATTGGTAATAAGCTAGTAATTACTAGGCTAATTCTGATATTAAGTGGTTTGGTAAATTACCAAAGCTGATGCGCTAGAGCTAATCTCTGAATTATAAACCTTGTGTTATGGTTGCCGCAAAGATATGGCACTGTTCTGGGTAATTTTGAGTGAAGTTTGTCCAGGGAAATAAGGCTGGGTGACTTAGGAAATCATGTCGCAAATGGCTAGGGAAATATCTAGTTAATTAACCAAAAGAAGGATGACGTTAAATGTGGAGATCTCATCTTACCCCAGCCGAGAAGTATAGGTTTGGTTTTGAAAAGTTGGAGTGTTAATGTCATCAGAATAATGGCACCAAGTACCCAAGAGGAACTACCTAATCAAAACCAAAAGTTTACCTAAGCGTTATGTGTTGGAAAACTTGTTAAAAGATTGTCGAGAGCTTAGTGGGTTGTCTGGGAAGTTGTGATAGAAACAGTCCTGAAAACTTGGCCAAACTGATGCTGTAAGTATGTAGGTTTAATCCAGGAAAGATGAACTAGGAATGACTAGTGAAAACCTGTTGTGAGTGGTCTCAGTAACAGCAAGGAAATCAGTGTAGTTGGATTGAGGTTTTTGGTGTTTCCTGACATTGAGGATATATGGAACTGTAATAGGATAGTAGATAATAAACTGTGAAGTATTAAGTAACCGGAGTACCAATTACCTGAGAGTTAAACAGCAAGAAAACTAGTGCAGAAAAATTCTGTATAAAGCTGCTACCAAAAGCTAGTGCAGTAGCGAGTTAAGTTCGGTAGCTTATACTTTTGGTAACTGGAATTCAGGAACAGAACAGAGCTTGTCTTGGCAAGAGAGTGAACCTAAAACTTTGTTAACACACTTACCTAAGTAGTAAGAAATCTAGTAATGCTTGGAGAAACCAGTAGCACCTTGGAAAGAGTAGTAGAGGTAGGAGAATGCAGATGCTCAACTTCAGTTTTCCTGCAGTTACCTCTCTTTCAGTTCAGTATTAGAACACAACAGGATCAGTAACAAAGTAGGGTTTGGTTGCTTGGGGTTTAAAGTCTTGACGAAAACACTTAACTACATGAGTGACTAAAGTGGGAGGAATCGGTAGTCAAATCTGAGAACAAAGAAAAGGAATAAGGAAGAATATATATAGATAGGTGTTGCAGTTTTGCAACAGTTTTCGGTTCTGTATAATACACTTCCAGTAGTGTTTGCAGCCTTTCCTTGAGTTGTTGTTAAGTTCAAAACCTTCCTGATGCACCTAGCTACTTGGGTAAAAACGTTGGGTGGAATTAGAGGGCAGGTTAATGAACAGAAAAGGAAGACTAAAGAAGAAATGCATTGATTGGTGTTGCAGTTTTTTTTTTCAGTCTTTGGGGCTCTGTATAACAAAGATTTAATTGAGTTAAAAGCTTGGTTTCGAATTGTTGTTGAGTTCAAAATCTCCTTAATACCCTTGGTTAGTTGGGTAAAAACTATGGAGGGAAATTGGAGACTGATTTATAACCCGAAACAAAGATTGAAGAGGGGCTTACAGAAACCAACGTTTTCAGTTTCCTGCAAGTTGGGTTCGGTAAAATGAACTATCAGAGGTGTAACAGCCTTGTGTTGAGTGGTTTTTAAGTTCAAACTCTTCCTAATACACATAGCTAGATGGGTAAAAATGTTTGGGTGGAATTGGGGACTGATTAACAACCAAAAAGAAAGCTTAAGTAGGAGCTGTACAAAAATTAGTTTTCCAGTTGTAGCAGTGTACCCGTTTCTGTAAACTAAATTTTCAGAGGTATTATCAATGCTGTTTTGAGTTGGTTTTGGGGTTAAATCCTTGCTAAACACTTAATCATATGGGAAAACTCCTTGGGGAAGTTAGTAGACAGATTAACAAATCAAAAGGAAGATAAAAGACAAGATGCCCAGTTAGGTGGTGCAGTTTTCATCGGTTTTCAGTTCCTGTATAATGAACTTCCAGTAACATTATCAGTGCTGTTTTGGGTTTGTTTTGAAGTTAAAATTCTTGATTTCACACTACTGTACTGGTAAACAGTGAGCGAGGGTTGGAAGGCAGATTAATGAATTAAGAGCAAGATAAAAGAGAAGATAATTGTGCTCAGTTTTGCAGCCTTCTTTGCGTCTGTTAAACAAATTCATGGAAGGGTTATCAGCATCACCTTGGGTTAACCTAGAGTTTAAAACGCTTCCAACACGCTAAAATAAATTGGTAAATACCTTAGGGAAGTTGGACGTCAGATGGGGACTTATATCTGGAGTACAACGAAATACTAGTTCGGAAGAATTAGGAGAGCTGTATTAACATAACAATAAACCTAGGACAAGTTAGTGGACTAGGGAAATAGGGCCGTGGGTTGTTAAACAAAATAAGGAGGTAAAAGCGGATGGGTAATTAAGTTTAGGTAATCTATCACATTCAAGCGCGTAGGAACACCCTAAAACATTGGTTAATGATAGGTCCTAGTTAATGTGTGAACCCACGATATAAATGTCTTAGGAGTAAGTAGTATCCCCTTGTAACTTGGTACCAGTTCGGTAGTCAAAGGGTACAAAGAAAATACTGGATTAAGACAATCTTCTGGTTGACTTACAACATAGTATAACAGATAAAGTGGTGAAATCTAGGCGCGTTGGTGTTAAACCTATATGGCTTGTAGTAAATGTATATAAGTTTACGATAACACCGTGTGATCACCAACTAACCCGCTCAATCATGTACAATTATAGGAGTGTGTCACACGAGCGGCGAGGAATCGTAGCGCTGGTATACACGTCGACCGATAAGAGGTATGGACATGTGTGGTTTGTATGTTGCCGTGTTACACGGCTTGTGTGCTGTGTGCTCTGTGTGAAAAGACTTTAAGATCAAAGCATGAAATTGGATTGTTTGTTTATCATGTTGTGTGATTTCTATATCATTGTGTATATCATTGCGCGCACACAGTAGTTTAGTCCCTTTCGCGTTTTTGGATCTGAGATGAACCACAACGAACTATGAACACAAAGAAAACTCTATAAGGGGAACTCCTCTCTAAACCATGGAGGACGTACCATGACACCCACTATGGTGTCTATTCATTAATCATAATGAAGAACAAGTCTCCTTTGGTGAGACAAGACGAACCACGTAGACAAAACAAAAGAACTATACAAAGAGACGAATCCTCTCTAACTTTAGAGGACCGCTAATGACACCCACTATGGTGTCGAGACGATAATGAGAACAAAACGAGAAGTACCAAATGGTGGGACATGAGGATAACCCGGGAAGACGACATCTCGGGCCGCGCGGTATGGAATATTCGGGAGTTGGTGTCTGCATCAGATCCTTCGCCCTTCTGTGTGGAGCACATCCTGGAGTCTAGAGGCGACTCCGCTTTCTCGACGCATGACGTCGGGAATGGGGGAGTGACAAATTGGGGGAGCTTATCCTGGAGTCAAGAGGCGACTCCGCTTTCTCGGCGCATGACGCCGGGAATGAGGGATTAGCTATGGAGGCGACGACCTCCAACGTGCGGTGATAAAAGAGTTCACAAACAATCCTTAAAGAAACAAGGAACGATTAGCACCTACATAATGAAGTCTCGGGATCTAATCTATATCCCCTGACTCGGTGCCAGAGAACAAAGGAAAACTTGTGTAATGAGACCAAGCAAACAAGAGAAGTCACAAATGTGATCCTTTAAGAATACAAGGAATGAACAACACCTACATAACGAAGTCTCGGGATCTAATCTATATCCCCTGACTCGGTGCAAGAGAAGAATGGAAAACATATGTAATGAGAACAAGAAAACAATACGTAACCTCTTGAATGATCCCATAGTGAGGATCGACGGTATAATATACCTACGCACACGTCCTATAAATTACTTGATTGTTGTTGCTACATTAGCAGCTTTTTGTGCTGGGTTGTGTGTTGACATTGCTATGCTGCTTGCAAGTTGTGCTTGGTTGCTTTTTTGATATTGCTATGCTACCGATGAGTGTGTATGGTATCATGATGTGTACTTTACTGCTTTATTAGAGCATGTAAACTGAATTAATAATATTCGACCAAGTAGTCGTGTGGCCCGGCAACATACGGGCTTCACACGTTCATACTCAGCGTAGTTTGCTGAGTCCTTTACACCCAAATTTTTTCAGGCTTGTGCTGGATGATGGCGGAGAGTAGGCAAGTGACTACCATGGGGGTAGTCCATATGGCAAGACTTTTAGTAGTATGCTTTTAATGTATGGGTTGTACTTTCGGTTTATGTTGTTGGATTAAGAATTTATGTTGTAGACTCTCGGTACTCGGTTTGTATCTTTTATGTTGTATTTGGACTTCCAGTCATACAGACCGTAACCTGGAGTTGGTATTGTGGTCTGTCAACCACGTGGGTGGTTGGCATCTGTAGCACCCGGGTGATATAGAGAATCCGCTGCTTAGACTTTGTAATATCGTTTGGTGCAACGTTCAGACTTCTGTTGGGCTATTCGAGGGTGTTACAGTATAACATATACTTCTGCAACTGATCAAATTTACATAACACAAGTTGTTGTGGCCTATAAGCCTTACTGTCACGATTCCTTCCAAGTTATCTCTTTGGCAACTTAGGGTCCTACTGTTAAGTGGGTTTACCTTCAGTGTTTAATCCGGGTAATTGTTCCAAATCTTGTGTTTCTGTTATATTGCTCCATCTAACAATGTTTAATCCAAACACCCCTCAAGGATTGCTCCTGGGTGTTACTAACATATGCCATTACATCTGGCTTGCACTCATGGGTACATTCAGTAACTACGTCTTCTTACGTTCTTAGTTGGGTATTCGTTCCTGCTATCATGTCTTATCCCTCAGACTTCTCAAGTCATATGTGATGTCTTTACATAACAGTCCGTGCTCTTCGCACTCCTTGACTCTATACATTTCCTTGAAATAAACTCACTAGTTCCTTTAGTCCTCTTTTTTTTTTTTAACTTAGCTGGGTTCCTTTACTTCCACCATTCTTGGTAATCCATTGCTTTTGCTTGACTTTTACTGCTGACCGTAGTACGGAGTCGACTACTTCCCGTGTTTCAGACTCTACTTGTATACGTATGTGGGGTACCATACTGATACATTACTACTTACCCAACTAACCCATAAGTAGGTCTGTCAGGCCCACAAGCTCCTATCGGAGTGCGGTCGTCCCACAATTCAGTTGGTACACTCGCAGTGTCCGTCACACGCCTAGGTGAAGTATTCTGTTGTCAACTCCCTTATATTGTCCCGTGACAATATTCATTCCTTGCTTCCCGAACTTAATCGAGGGAAAGTTTATCCACTATTGTATCCTTATCAACTGCCCCTGGTTTTACTGGTTTGGTTTAAAAGAAGGTTGGAAAGAAGTGTTGGTTTGAAAGAAAATTTTGGTTTTGAAAGAAAGAGTTTAGATAAATTTGGGTTTGAAAGAAAATTTTTCATGGTTTCACAACATCTTCTTACCTTAGCCAAGTCTAGCTTCTTGCTGGCTGGTGTACTTACAATTACAGAGGTTAGGCTAGCAGGCCCTTCCACAGTTATGATGATCACATTAAACTTTATGGTACTTTTCCAAGTACTTTTTAGTGGTTATAAATTTCCCGAATAGCCCTGTTATAGCAGCACTTGCTATGGCAAGTGCGCCATGCTAACTGGCTATCGGTTCAACACATACCGGTTGTGGTATTGTTTTTACCCGCACTGTTATCAGTGGCCTTGTTGGCCCTCACTGATCTTACTGTCTTGATAATAACTCCTCTAGGTGACTTCTCACTGTCTTCACATGATGATCATCAACTAGGGTGTTTCCCACTCTGGGAGACCCCTTTTACTTAGTATTGTATCCTCTTTGTAGCCCGTTCCACGTATCTGTCGTGGTTGCTGAGACTTGTCTCTTGTTTGGGCACTACGTTGTAATTCCTTTGTAGGTTGGTGTACCGTTGGTGCATCACTTAGCATCTGTGGTTCCGTAGACACTTGTCTCGGTCTTCAGTAATCCAATTCTTGCCTGTTGCACGGTTAGTGCGTTGCGAGCTGGTTGTTCTCGACTGCTTGGCATGTCGACCCAAGTTGCCGGAAATTCTATTTTCCCCTTCACAAGATTCTTCATTCTTTGTTACGAAATGCGATTAGCATTGTTCAAATGGAGGCCGTCTCCGGGATTCCCAGTTTTCGGGATCTACCGTATGACAGGTTCTCTGTGCTCATAGTAGTACTTAAACATAGCCAGATCGGGTTTTCCCGAGTAAGAGAGGACTTTCATCTCTCTGGCGTTGTTTCCCAAGTTATAAAACAGGGATTGTGGAGGGTGGGATGGATATTGTAGGTTTCCAGTACACACTGGTAATACCTATCTAGCGTATCTCTCACGCTATCACTCAACCCTTAACCCAAAGCACTAAAATCCTAACTCGGTACTTCCTAAGCTCGGTAATTCAGTCATCAGAGCGAAGTATCGCTCTGATACCACTTTTTGTAACACCCCATCCAACAACAAACACACAATAACAATTTGCAGCGGAATACACACCTCAACAAATAACTTAACTCGTTGGTGTTACACGCCGTTAACCACCCACGTGGCTAACAAGGCTAATACATATACATTGTACCGGTCTGATGGGCTAAATTCCCGAGCGACTACACATTACTATCCCTTTCCATTAACAACAACAACAACATACACCTTTCAACTATACCAAGTATTTATAAACTGATGCCGATAACAATTTCGGTCTTACTACACCTACTGTATATATACACTTAAATGAATACCCATGTACAACGACTACCCCGTCCTACTCTCGAACGGCTTCCTGCTCTTTGTACCTGAAATAGGAAAAGAAGAGAAAGGGTGGCCCCCAAGGGGCTCAGCACCTTTGCTGGTATGGTAATCCCGCAGCCCACATGCTACCGGGCCACGCACAACTAATTGTCGTCTTAGCATGTGATTTATTATATTTAATCATGCATGCAACTGTAAAACACAACACAAAACATTTCGCCTCACTGGGCTCAACAAACGGATAATACATCCTTACTTGATAAGTCACTCATGGTATTCATTATCCCTAGAGTGTTCCTCCTCTAACGGAGCTACTTCCTTAATAGACGACACTTACCCTTAAATCGGGTTATCCTTATACGCCTCTTGTCACAAACTGGGATTCATTTCCATGATCCACACACTCCATATCTTACAACATATCACATTCCTCACATATCAAAACATAACAACACTTTTCTCGTTTCAACGCACACATGATAACATCGAATTCATTTTAAACATCTAACGTATACACATCATAGCATAGCAAGGGAAATTGCCTAGCACAATATCAACACAAAACACCATAAGATCGGTTCACACAAGGAACCTTCCACCATAGTTAGTATACATAGTGAGCCTAGAGATTATTGCCAATCTCATGCTAAGCTCGTTACCAACCTCGTTACCGTCCAGTTATATCGAACGGTTAACTTAAACCCAAGGTGTGTCGGATATAGTAATCCCAAGCACACCGAAATAACATTTGTATGCCCCTGTGGCCCGACGTGAGTCAGTAAACTAGCTTTGGATAAGCTAAGGGAAGATTGAAACCAAATTGGAATACAACCTATACATACACCAAGAGAGTCGAACTGGATATGACATCGACGCCCGTCCTCACACGCGTGGCCGGAACAACCGGACTCCTCACCCCCATTAGTACATATATACTTATAAATAAGTAGTTAGAGATCCATTATGGAGCCTATCACATCCACACACCATACGGTATCATAACCGAGTTAAGCACACAAGGGAGGTTCACACACCTGCATACAACAACAATATCCAACTAACTCACACATAGCCGTGGTTAGAACGTTCCCAAGGTTTGGGTCATTAACTCCGAATACCGATCTCTCACGTGTTCCTAGTTCTAGTTAGCTAAGGTTCAACACTTAGTTGAGGTTAAACGGTATCGGAGACCAGATGCGCCACATAAATGAATTACTATAAACTCATTACATGTTTTAATCTTACAAGGTGGCAAACACTCAGAAAAACACATTGGCATACAAGCCGGTGTAATCCGGTAGGACACAGGTTGCAAGAAAACCATACCTGTCACTGGAGTCCACTTTACCACGTCCACTTATGTTCCTCGAGCAATTCTCAAACAACTGATAACATTACATGTATTTTTATTAACATCGGGGTAACATGATTGTTTAAAGTCTAATGCTTATAACTTTTCCCCGTTAACTTAGTTGAATAACTTCACATTTTAACTTATTTTACCTTTACATTTTAATACAACTTTTCACTTACTTGATTGTCATTATAACCCACCTAATATGTCTTAAACAACCTTATAACATCATTACCTAACAATCCCCATCATTACATATTTTATAACCATAAACAACATTTTTGGTCCGACCGACCTTACCGACCGACCTTGCACAAGGTCGGTCCATTCCAGAACACTTTACCGTCAAAATTTTCTACTCCGACCGACCTTGTAAGTTCGGTCGCATGTTCAGTCGATTCCAGAAACTTAATCCGTACAGAAAATTCAAGCCCGACCGACCTTGCAAGTCCGGTCCCCAAGGTCGGTCCATTCCAGAAACTAATTCTCGCAGGGTAAACTGGGCTCGACCGACCTTGGCAAGTTCGGTCGCAAGGTCGGTCTGCCCCAGACCTTTATTTCCCTTTGCCCACTTAACTCCAAACTTCACCTCATATATCCTAATATGTCCCAACCTCTTTTGGGCACTTCAAACACCTCTTTGGCCATGTACTAAACTCTTTAAATCACACACCAAAACCATTTTATCATTCACAAATTTCTTACAAAATTCTTAGCACTTGGAATGTTTCCTCCTTAAGACTTCTAAGTGGTATTTCACCCATGATGACCACTCCACCAAGGTGTTTCCTCTACACCTTAACACCATCTCTCAAACTTCTTTTCTTACTAACTAAATCTCCTTTTTCACATCTTGCCTAAACATCACTTCTTCCTTGTACATCAACATTCCTAAACCTTAAACAAACTTCTCCAAGACTTAAATACATTCTCAAAACACACATTGAATTCCTAGAACTTCCAAGATAATACCTAATTCCTTGCATCACTCTAAATCACCTTAATACAGGTTTTCTTCCCAAGTAAACATTTATTCACCTTTAACACTTCCTAGTTCACCAAAACTTACTTAAAACACTTAGAACTTCTTACACATTTTCCAAATTTGGCCATAGCTTCTCTTGTATATACTCACGTCCAAACACTTAGGTTTTTACCTTATTTCATTCAAGAACACCTAAAACCATCAAGAACACCATCACACACAAGACTTCACCAAATTTACACTACATCACAATATAGTGCACAATTTAAATTGCTTGGCACTTAGGCCCTTAAATAACATGGCTCTTAGGCCCTTAAATTGCATAAACCTTAAACACTGAATTTCCCACATAAATAATGCCTTTGACCTGCAAATACACCCAACAATACATATGCCCTTAATAAACTCCTTGAGAGCATTTCACTAGTTCATTCACCTTTGGCTCCTTAGATCATTTTAACAAGCAATATAAGCTCATTTCTCCTAAGGCATTATACCACATTAGGTTAGTATATTTACCTCTTTTCCACACAAACTTCTTTCTTGTTTCCTTATAAAACCGGTAAGGTATTTGATTCCTTGTCAACTACTAAACAATATACCAACATTGAAATGAGTATATAAGCTTTATGCTTCATCTCATTGTAAACCCTAGGTTTACATTATTTCAAAAACATTAATGTAGTTGTTTTACCTTGATCTTTGTAGAGAGTTTGAATATCTATGAAGAGAGGACTCCACCTAGTCCATAAGAGATTGGAATGAAGCTAGTACAAAGTCACACAAAGAGCTCCATCAATGAGTATTTTCGGTCAACAACAAAACATGGAGGAAACTTGATTTTTCTTTGAGATTCCTTACCTAGAAGCAAAGGAGATCAATAATATGTGGAAAGACAAGCTCAAGCTCCTTCAATGGTGGAACTCCATGGCACCGAAATGGGGCTCTTGAAGTTTTGAGAAGATAGAAATGAAGAGCTTGATGAGAGGAAGAGAATGGTGGTGTTTGTTTTTGATTTGGTTAAGTGAGCTAGATTTTACAAGAGGTCAAAGCTTGAGTTTTAATGGTGGTGGTGGTATTACCGTGAGAGAACAGCAAGAAGAGAGGAAGAAGAAGGTTGGAACCGTGTGAAATGAGAAAGAAATGAGAGAATGAAGATAGAATTTGCTTTAAGAAGATATTTGTACTTAAAAGCAAATAGTAACTTAAGTAGTCATCTTATTTATTTAACATGTTAACAAGAGAGTGGTGAGTCACCACACTTAAGAAAACCGGCCCCCTTTATTACATAAGGGTACTTTAGTCTTTATTTGTCAATTTAATTACTTATAACAATATATGTTACAAACTAGCTTATAAAAGTTACTATTCATGAAAACAAGGCACATTGTTGTGAAATTTTTGATTTCCCATTGATATAGACTTCCAAATGTGATACTATATAGTACACATATATATTTAAGAGTAATGATGGACATTTAGCCACTCAAAACTCATTTACAAGACAATTTTTCAAAAATGTGCTTTAAGACTCCTTAAAGCACTTTTTGTGTCTTAACTTGTTTTCAAGCTTGGTTTTCTTTGGTAATTGATTTAATATGTTCATTAACATATTTATAAGGTATAGGTATGACCATTAGGTCTTATACAAATTTATCCCAAGCTTAGAGCATATTTTAGCCCATATTGACCTTAAGGTATTTATTTGTGTTTTGTTTGGTTTCATTGTCTACCAAGGTTTCCTAAGGACTTAATTAGCCTTATAAAATCATAATTAAATATTATCCAGTCTTGGTAGGCTCTTTGGGTCCTAACCAAGTTCACTTCAAGCTTAGAGCATGTTTTTGCTCAAACCGTGTCTTAGTGTTTTATTGTGTTTTTTTTACTATGGTTTAAACTATACACTGATGTTCCTAAGGCACCTTTTAGCCTTCAGATATCATATTTAAACATTTAAACAACATACCAAGGTTTGGGGTATTTCAAAAATTGTGTTTATGAATTTTTCATAAGTTATCTTATAATCTATGGTTTTTAATGTAACCAAAAATTAAAGTATAGTTGAATAATAAACTTTATAGGTTGAAAATAATATAATAAGACTAAACTAACATTTAATACAGAATGTTAATAAATATTTTTGGGTATAAACTTTTAAGTGTCGTAAAATTACATAAATATATTATAATTATATATATATATATATATATATATAAAGAAATAAGATAGTAACTTAGATTAAATCAGGGGATTAAATTAATCTACATTGGTATTAATTATAATACTTAATTGAAGCTAAGGAAAATACTTTATCTTATAAACCATACATTGGATGTGGATATGTGTAAAAGTTAATATAAATAATTAAATACAATAAAACTACATAAAGAATGTCTTGAATAAATCCCAGTATATATATAAAGAAATAAAGGAAATAAAATACCTTATAGGAAATAGAATATAAAAGAATTAATAAGTTAAATTAAACCTATACATAATACTAATAAAATAATATTATATGGGGGTGGTATTAAATTATGGTTATAGAATTAAACTTAAAGAGTTACCTTTGAATTTCTAAGATTTATATAAACCATATTAGAATACATGTATAATATTATTTGTCAATGACCAGAATGTAAATCTATAATTGGGTTAAGTAATTAATAAGTTAAGGCTTAGGAAATTTTGTAATTAGATTTTACACAAATAGATCTTATTATATAATTAATAAATAAATGAAATACTTTTACTTCGAAATGTGAAGTGGATTAGTAAGTCTAGATTTAATCATTCCATAACATTTATAGTATTGAACGATAACTTAATGTTTTACTACCTCCGTCCCGTCATAAGTGTCTTGTTTGCTTTTTGGCACGTTTTTCCACCTCAATATTAAACATATAAGGTAAAATAATTTTATAAAACAAAATTTTGTATTATATAGTTTATCATGTAAGGAATCATATGCAAAACTTAAATTTTCAAAATTAATTTATCTTATATGTTAAAAATTGAAGTCAAACGACATGTCCAAATAGTAAATAGGACGGTCAAGATGGGACGGAGGGAGTATGATAAAGTCATTAAAAGGATTATGATATAAAACTATATTAAACTACAATTAGGAAATTAATCTAAATAATAATCCTTAAGTTTCTTAGAATTAGTTAAGCCGTATAAAATACATTTATTTCCAATATTTAGGATGCGAGTTTATAATTAAGTAATGTATTCAATAGTTAGAGTTTATAAAAAAAAAGGTTTGTAAATAGAAATTAGATACTTAAAATCTTTAAACCTTTAATTAGATGAAACTAAGTTACGTAAGAGATTATATTGATTTACCTTTTGACACTAGAAATATTAATGCTTCATTGAATATAAGGTATGGGGATTTTTCAGAATAGATTATCTTATTAAATAATTAACAATTTCACTTATGAATCAGAATTTAATTCTTAGATAAAATTTACCTTATGTTAAGATATAATGCTTATCCTAAAACATAATAAAGAGAGTTAATTTATTAAGTTATTCCTTCGAAACCTTAGGTTTTGTAAGCAATTTAAAATGTATTTAAGACTTAAGTTATCAAAATTAGTAAAATGATTATACATAGTCTATGGAGAGAATGTGTGTACAAATAGAACATTTAGGAAATGAAATGAAAGTAAGGATACATAAAAAGTTATCTTAAAACACCTTATTATAAAGGTAATAATAAAGCAAATAATATATCTTGTGAATACTAAATGTAAGAGTTCGGTAAGTCTAAGTTAATTATGATATAGTCATTTCAATATGAGAAGTAATTCAACATCTTATGACAATATTATTAGACGATTATAATAAAAAGTCATTTTGAACTAAGGATATAATAATAGAGTTTAGTGGTTCAATTAAGTTATAATAAAATGTATCTACAACACTATGATTCCAATATACAAGATGTAGATCTTAATTAAGTTAAGGGGATAAACTTAATCATAATGGATTATTTAGTAATATTGATAAAATACATAATCACTACACTGTGAAATAATAGTTTAGTATTCTAAGATAAACCTATCATAGGTCATAATTAGGGATGTCAATGGATCGGGTTCGGATCGGGTGAAGCATCACCCGCATCCGTCACCCGAATATATCATTGATCATCCGTCCATCCATCACCCATTTATTCTTCATCCGTCATCCGTCATCCGTCCATCCATCATCCGCGGGTAATTCGGGTGGATCGGATGATAATCGGGTGATACTTTTCTATATCATAAATAACAATTTTTTTAAAGTATAGTAATAAATATGAAACTTTTTTGTATTGGTAAGGTATAAGTTACCTATATTTTAAGAATACTCACTCAAACATACTGAAAAAATCTACTAATACAAATAAGAAAATAGTATCAAGTTGTGTAGTGTATGTGGAAGAAAATAAAAATGGACGATAAAATATAGTCTACAACTATCTTTTAGATTTTTTAAAATTTCTGTAAGATCTGTTTGGTTACTTGAAATAAAATAAGGTGGAACTTTAAACGGATGACGAATCGGGTGATAAACGGATGATGGATCGGGTGACGGATGAAAAAGTTTTATCCATCACCCGACCCGGTCCGTCATCCGGTCATCCGTCACCCGATCCGTCATCCGTTTATTTCGGGTTTTCATCCGTTTAGCTATTCGGGTGGATCGGGTTAGCGGGTATCCGTTTAAAATTGTCATCCCTAGTCATAATACGATGTTTATTCTAAATTAAGAATAAAAGTATTGAGCATAAGAATTGTTATTGAAATTCTAAGATTTATTGAATAACATATAATGCATTTATGACATAAGGGTCTCAAAAGTCTTGAATTGAGAATTATGGTTAAGTATGAGTAAAGTGGATAAGAGTGGAACAATTAACAAGTGTCAATAATACATTTCTTGGTCTTACAACCTTGAGTTATACAACATTCTAAGATAAGTCAAAGGTTACACATAACATTTAAGTGAGGGCTTAAAAGACAATTGAGACTTAGAAGTAAGAGTGGGGAATTTATTCAAGTTTAACTTAGGCTGCAAGTTATTGATGATATACTACCTTTAATATTCCTCAGAGTGTGTTGAATGTTTGCACGAGTCTACTAGGACTGCTACAGCGCTAATCAGGTACGATTTCTCGTACTCAGATACTTTTGGTAACAAACTTTATGAAATGTTTTGAGAAACACTAACTGAGCTTGAATGGATTTCAAAGGAAACTATTTATGTGACTAACTCAGCTTGATGTGACTAATTGAGCCTTGAATGTATAACTTACATGATTATTGGTTCCTCCTATCTGGTTGTCTCATTAGATATTAACTGTCGGGGGTTTACGCCTCTGCACTCTGTAGGACTGAGTGTTTTGGTATTGCACTTGTACAGTTAATAATCTAGTGGGAATATGGGAAAATGTTAATCTCGGTAAACTCTTCTTTTGACTCCGGATATTGTTTCATCCATGAGCTGAGTCTTTGTTGTGATGTGCGCACATCTTCACCGGTAAACAACGAGGGGCTGTATATCCCCTGTCCAAAACAGACGTTGTAAACAGCGAGGGGCTGTATATCCCATGTCCAAAAGGACGTAGGTAACACTTAACAGCGAGGGGCTGTATATCCCCTATCCTAAAAGGACGTACTTGGTAGTGGGGCCATCTCTCCCAATTGGTTTTATTCCACTCTTGAGTTGTTGGTTCTTGGATTTCTTCCTTTCATTCCTAGTCCTTGTGACTACTTGAGTCTTTCTACTCCTAACTGGAATTGAATCTAACTTAAGCATGGGATGTTCACTAACTCATGGTGTGGTTTTAATTGACTAACTTTACCTTTCTGTTATTTATCTCTATTCTTAGCTTGTTAACTTTGACTTGGTGATTTTGAAGTGTCTTGTTCCTCTGTTTTGTTTTAAGAGTTTATTTCCAAGTTACCATATTGTTTGAAGGATTATGTTTTAATTTCTGTTATGAGAATCGTACCAGTTCCATTCCAGGGAACTGACTCACCCCTCCGGGGTGGGCTGCTTGGTTTTATCTTGCAGGTACGAATTGTTATACAGGTGGCCACGAAGAGTATGAGTGATTGGGATGGGAATTAGGATTTGTGGAGCGTTGGTGTATTTTGCTATTGTTAGGTTTATGTTATGTTTTCTCTAGTTCAGACCGTAGCATTTGTATTATTTTAGGTTGTAATTGGTGAGGTTTGGTGTCGGGTGTTTGGAACCCGATGATCTGTAATCGCCTTAGTATTTTATTTCCGCTGCATTTTCGTTAAATAGGGGCGTCACAAAGCCAAAATTTGGAATTTAATTTGGGTTAGAAATGAAAATATAAGTTTAAGTAAGATTTGAGAGTAAATTGTAAAGTTTAGAAAACTTGTGGGCCTAAACTGTAATTTTGGGATAATTTATGTGTAGGCAATAGGGAATTGGTCAAACCTAGTTAGACTTAGGGCTTTGACCAAAAGTGAGAAAGAAAGATTGAAAGTTGAACTTAGAAAGAACTAGTGGTGGATTTGTAAAGTTTAGAAAGTTTAACGGGTCAACCCTTAAATATGAGAATGTTTGGGGTGAAAATCGAATTGGTCAGATTGGGGTATGTTTGGAGTTTTGATGAATAGGGTTTGAAACTTTGGATTAAATTAAGTGAGAAGTTGAAACTATAAGATAGTTGAAACTGGAGGTGATTTGTAAAGTTAGGAAAACATTGGTGGAGTAATTGTAATATTAAAGAAATCAGGTTATAGTTGAGAAACATGGAAATTATAAGTAAAGGTTGGGATAGACTGAGGATTACAATATATGTTACATTAAGTATAAGGATCTTATTGTAGATGTCTAAGTTGATATCAACTAAGGAGTTTTATAATTCATATGAATTAATATCAACACTTGGGATTAAATTGTGGATTATATAATAAGGTTGGAAAGTTAGAATTATGGGATGAGAATATAAGGGAATAAACCTAAGTCATTAGTATAAGTTTTAAAGTTTTGTATAAACCATTACATAAATGGTTAGAGGATTGTTTAAGTAAAGAGGTTATCAAACCCACGAGTTTATAAGGTCATTAGAAGTGTTGACTATGTTGACCTTGACCCCTTGACCAATTAGTTTGTTAACTGTGTTGACCGAATTAAGAGGTTGACCACAAGTACCTAATCAACTAAGTTGACCAATGGGGTCAAGTTGATCAACTCATTAAGTTATATGAGAATTTAAAGGCCTAAGGTTCATACTATAAAAAGAGAGATAATGTAATAAGGATTTAATCCTAAGGTTGTAGAAATGTACGACATTGTTAGTTACTAACAACGGGAAATGATTAATTACTAACCCGAATCTGAATACCTTAAGTAATAACCCGATTACGATAAATAATAGTCATTGGAGTTAATTATAAGGTATTAGTCATTACAAGAGATACCGAAATGGTTTAATAGTTTATAGAGTATTAATACTTAGCATCGTATTCCAGAGCTAAGAGATTAGAGGACGGGTGCGGGACTACACGCTTGCCTCTCTCGTCGGTGTACGGTATGTTGTTGTGTGATCCGATTGTTCCCGAGGATTACCTTGGGTTCGGATGTGTGTATTATATGTCAAGATGATATGTATGATAGTATAATTATTATGCCTATGTGATTTATTTGCCCGAATATCTTGCGTGGTTAATTGTGCGCGTTTATTATTCAAACCAAGGCAAATACCGAATACAACTTGAACTAAGTTATGATATGTGATAAGGAAATTATCACATGTGAGAGAATAATTGTAACACCCCCAAAACTAGCCGGATATTATTAAGGTCGAAGTAGAAATTAAAATCAAATTTTTTTTTCCTGTCACCTACTTAGCAGCGGAAATCAAAACCTAATGGGGTGTTACCGCCACACTCACCAACCTGGTGAGTGCTAAGGCTAAATACAAAAACTTCAACCTTAATCGGAAAATAAATGAAGATAAAAAGTAATTACATCTCAAACTAAATTTCAAACCTTCAACGCAAAGCTATAACCATCTAAATAATTTAAATGAATTGAAGTGGAGTTTATGTCAATTCCCAAACCCAACTCTCACGGTTTACATCCAGATCATCTTCACTACCTGCGGTCAGAAACATAACAACACACAAGAAAGGACCGCGCAAATCAGAGAAATTGAGTAAACCCTGCAACACCTTGTCAAATACATTTTGAAAACCCATTTAAGTATAGACATCAATAGGCCCATAACTAATCAAACAATAGCATCAGAATAATCTCAATCATCAATTAACAATATCACAATCCAAATTCTGGGATGATGGGAGTTATCAAAGTTCCACAGTTCACAAGTTTCAATCCTTGGTACCACAACAGAGTTGGAACCCAGTTCACCCTCACTTTAAGTCCTTAAGTGTGCACACCCCCCAAAAGTTTTCCGACTAATAGAGTAGATCATAGAGCTTAACTGCGGTCTGAGACTCAACAGCGCCAAGTTATATATATTAGCCAAAGGCCTTTTCCAATTCCAATATCAACCTCCCATCAAATCCAAAATATAATAGTCAATTCAATAATCATATTATACCAAAATTCTCAACCACTTCAAATACTTCATACCATCGGTATCATACCAGCATTACAAACACACTTTCCACATTCACGACCAATACAATGAACATCAAAAGTACCACACACACAGAATCACAAAGTAAAATTGGTGAACACAAGGTTTACCTGGAATCCTTGCTTAAGCAGTCATTCACAACAATGCACCGTAATCAATCGCTAGCACGATAGTAGACAAGATCTTCCAAACTAGTCACCCAGTGATACCCCAAGGTATCTCAACATCTAATAATTAAAATACAAATAATCACTACCGATCACCATAATCAATCACGTTATTTAATAAAGTAATAAATATGTTTATTCTATATAAGTCTAAACTATCGAACATTCATAATTATTGTGGATATTATTCTATTGCCTCCGAAATTAATACCTCCGACAAATATAGTATTAAGTTAATATACTAATTATATGTAAATATCCACATAATATTCTAGCACACCATGCTCGTTAATACACACTCAGTTTGTTCGGTAATATACCCACTTAATCACATCATAATCACACTTTTCATACTAGTAATCCTGTTTCGAAATTGAAACAATACACACTCTTGAGAGTACTACGTACACCATTCTCTTTCAATACTACTATACCAATCAAGGGAAATCATTACAATTTAAATGACTAGGCTGCCGATATTGATAGTCTAAAAAATATAAAAATAATGTTGATCGTAGGCATATTGAAAATTCCAACATAGATATATCTTAGAAATGACAACAATCGTTTATATTTTTTTCCTTATCCAGATAACCATGATAATAATGATGATAACAAAAATAATTATTTAATCCGGTATAGAACAAGATACAAGACAATACCTAGGTATGTAGACACGTCCAAAACCATTTATAATATAGTAGAATTCATGTTATGCCATTCGAAATAGTGGATTAATTGATTAAGATATATAATGCTTGATGAAAGAGTCATAATCCAGGCAGTGGTATAATTAAATCAATAAAGAGTAAAATAAAATAATGAAGAATGACCATAACTTACATTCACTATGACCGAAGACAATCGTTAAAAGTTTGTAACTGGTCAAAGCGAGTAGCTACTGGAGAAAGAAGATCAGGAGGTTGAATGAGTACGAAGCTATGGATGTCAAGGAGATTATGAATTGTTTCTGGTAATTGTTGGAGGAAACGAGCAGTGGCGCCGCGAAAAGAAGAAGGAGAAAAGAAGAAAGGAAGAGAGAATATATTAGGTTAGGTTATACTGGCTTCTAATTTATCTCATACCCCTCAATTACTAATATATCTTTTATAATTAAAAATAAAATCTATATTATCCCTATTCTAAATATCCACTAATAAAATATAAAACCAAGTATTATGAATGAGTTAGTTAAATAATAAGAGCCCGCTATAATGATACTAATATACCAATGTAAGTAGTAATTAAATAATTATCATATACTTCTAGATAATAGTATATTAAATTATAAGGGTATTTCATTTTGTATCACCTTCTACCAAAATATAACCTATAAAATTTTAGAGAAATACCAAAATATATACTACAAAGGTTTAGAAAATTAATGCCACAAATGGAGAGAGAACGAAAACCTTGTAGAAGATGTCCAACAATAGAACCAATTTATCGTACGATTACAGTGGAATAATAAAACCGAATCCGCAATATTAAAACATGGAAATGGACCACAAATCAATATTTTTGAATAGACATTTTCTTTTTTCCGAAAACATAAATATACACATTCCATTTTTATCAAATATATACAAAAATTTCAAAAGTGTGTATAATGATAAAATAGCTACTATGACAAAAATATGTTTAATTAGTACCATATTAAAATTATCAAACCATAGTAAATAAAACAATAATTATAATCAACAACTACAACATGATAAATTCAAATATTGAGTTCACAATTAAAATAAAAGGTAATTAATAATTTACACGTATATGAATGACATAAATATATATATATATGTAGATGTATATATATATATATATATATTGGGGTATTTCAATATGATATAGATTATATTATCCGAAAGAACCTAAGGAATTCCTTAAGTAGAGTAACGACAATACCGTTCTTGAGTAGAAGTGTATTTGAACCTGAGAACATCCTAGATAAATTCTACGCACACATTAAGACCTAAGAGACATGTACACATTTGAGATATTATTCACTATGAAACCTAAGAGTAGATCTTAGGCAATGAGATTAAGAAAACTTAATCACATGGTGAGATATTGAGTATGGTGGAAAATTCAGGATCTAGTATTGGCTGGTTGCGCATTGTGATCAGAAAAGAGAGGATGACTGAAAATAGGTCCGCTCGAATATTGGAAATCCAATGGGTCAAATTGATCGGTTGGTCGGAGGCACCGTTGTTGGTGCAGGGCTTAGGTCGTTGGTAACCCGCCATTAATAGGGGTAATAAGGAGGAATCGGAGATATTACGTGCATGGCTACTGCCGTTGGTGACCCGCCATTAAAAGGGGTAAGAGGTTAATAAGTAAGTACTAGTCGTCTCCTAACATGGCGACTTGTTAAGAATTAAGAGTTGAATATTAACACGAGATGTCAAGTAACTCTCATATAGTCTTGAATATCGAACTAAGAGCCTTGAAGGCCAGATAACGAGAACGGTTTAAAAATGCTCTCACACATTATTACTTGAGACTTATTGGCTAAATCAATTTGTGTGAATGATTTACATGTGGAATTAGTGAATATGTATGATGGATGAGATAATTGAATTGTTTAAGTTATGTTTTACAGTTTTGTTATATAATATGGAATTGCATGAAATTAAACCGCATGTTAACTCGGCCAAATAACTTAAGGGGTTTGAGGGTGCATGACGGTTACATAATAACATACTCAGCAGGGGCTGATTCTATACAAACAATCATATTTATAGGTTCGTAGTTGTAGAAGACCAACGCTGGAGTGTGAGTTTTTGAGTAGTTAACGGTATACAACTTTTGATATACTTTTGGATTATATTTTAGGTTATACTTTTGGATTGTATTTTGGGTTATACTTTTGGATACATGGTTGGTGTAGATAGACTACTCACATGTATGATGTGGCTTCGTGCAGTTTTAAGTAACTTCTAAAGTCCTTCAGAAACATCCCTAGCACTAAGTCCCACACTTCATGCTACAACCTAGACTCTTATAGATAATGAGGATAGACCCGGAGGGGGACCTACTATAGAGGTTTGATGACTACTGACTATAGGTCTGCAAAAGGAACGTGAGATTCTTTTCCAATAGCAAAGTTAGGCTATCTGTGAAGAATTTTTGAGAAGAAAAAGGCTATGATTTAGGAGTGGTTTGTTGAGATGATGCAAAGTGGATACTAACTTCTTTGAGGTGGTGTTGGTACAAGTGATTCGGGTGCATGTGAAGCTCAAGGATGGTTACAATATGGTGGTAGTAGATGCCTTTGTTTGAGATAAGGACTTTGAACATTTCTAGAAGCAGAGTCATTGTAACACCCCTACCGCAAATCCCGTCATTACCGTCTAATCTCCTCGTACTTCCATACTTATGCAGCAGATACTTCCATACACAACGGCGGGTGATACAATGCCGTTAGCCACCCACGTGACTAACAAGGCCTACTTCCACTACAGCATCGGTCTGATGGACTGGAATACCAGAGTACAACGCAATACAAATCAAGCTCCAATTCTAAACACCGAGTGCATACCATTCTCCATTCAATACATTGTTTAATACTCACAATACATAATGTCGAGTTTTGTAAGCACAATACCAATATGCACCATCTTCCACATGTCTATACATACTCATTAAGAGTCCAACATTTACCCATTCCTCACAAATCTACATACTTCTCCAAATACAAAAAGGGTGCACCGCTTGGTACACTGACACTTCAAAAGGGCTACAAGCCTTATACAATTCAATACTATCAACAAGTTAGCCCTAGCTATCTAAGCATAGCAAGCCGGTCACAACTTCGACCAAATCAGCTTCGGGTACCTGGAAAATAAAAACAGCGCCCCAAGGGGCTCAGCAAAACGCTACAAATGAAATTCGCATACCCCGCGTGCTAACGGGGGTACGCCGACTGCTTGGTCAAATGCATGCGGTTCATTTTATTCATACTTACATACATACATGCTTCAATGAACATTATTACACTCACAACATGGAGCACACATACATATGTTCAGTACATTCAAGGTGGACAAAACAAGTCAACTGTTCATACTTACTGATTACGGAGATACACTTCTCCAATACATACGCAATACTTGTTAGCTTCTTTACTCACCCGGGTTAATCGGGTGTACTTTACTCTTTTGCTTATGGTCAATGACTTACACTAGCCAAGACCATTACTCATACAAATACTTTACTTACTTACTCAAGTCAAGTCGGTATGACCTCCGGGCAGGGACTACTATATCCCACCACCGGGCTTTAGGGTGGCTCACTAATCCAGGATGCTACCCATTTAAGGGGTTTGATCCATGGAAAAGATTAAGGTCATGAATCGGATCCAACCTCTTGTGTCTCCTTATCCTCACGCGTGGCCGAAACTATATCGGACTTCTACTCATTCCAATTTACCAATTTCTCAATGTTAGAAATGTTAGCTAGTTAGGAATTAGTTAGAAGTCCTACTTCCCATACAAGGGGTTAATACCCTACACATCAAGGCCACACAATTCATTCACGTCCATACATTTCATGAATTATACAAACTAAATGTTCAAGATAATACAACAAGAACAATATAACACAAACACCAGTAAGTGCATTAAAAATCCGATTCGTGCATTTATCTTATTAGGTGATCAGATAAGCACACAAATCAGGTAACCAAGGGAGTATACGGGGCATGAGAAAATCATACCATTCACCGTCGTACTCGAACTCCAACTTTCCTTCGGGGTTCGACTATTCGATTCCTATAACATACAAGGAGTTGTACGGTCAATTATCTATTATTGATCTAACTCATTACTTCATTAATACTTCCAATGTACACTTACTAGTTCCTACAATTCATACTTGATTATGGAAATCATTCCTTTTTATCATTCCTTATACTTGTTTTCTTAATTATGTACCTACATTTCTCACCGTTATTATTCCATCAATGGTGTGTTACTAAAGCCCATATATATACATATGATTACTATTTTTTTTATTTTTTTTTGTATGACTCGACCGACCTTACCCAGGGTCGGCCCCAAGGTCGGTCGAAGTCAGTAGGGTACGATACTGGGAAATTCAACTACGACCGACCTTACCCAAGGTCGGTCCTAGGGTCGGTCGAAGTCAGAAAGTTTTCGTTCTTCATTTTTAGACTCAACCGACCTTGCAGGGTAGGTCCCAAGGTTGGTCGAAGTCAGTAGACTTTTGGGTTTACAATTTTACGACTCGACTGACCTTGCCAAGTTCGGTCCTAAGGTCGGTCGAAGTCAGTAGACTTCCGTCTTTGAAAAATTCAGGCTCGGCCGACCTTGCCAAGGGCGGTCCCAAGGTCGGTCGGCTCCAGTATGTTCATTTTACTTTGTTTTTCTGATCCTTTCTTTACCCATTGCTTTCCCAATCTTCTCCAAGACATTACTAACTTGTTTAGCATCAATTTTGGTGCTCTAAACTTACTTAAACCACCTACTAATCTCCCTGCTCATTTCTTTGTTAACTTACACGATTTTCCTCACTTTTATTCCAGCACTTATACTAGTTTTCTTTCTTCAATGCTACAAATTTTTGTTCTAACTTTTACCATCCAATACTCCCTCTACCAATGCCACTTCTAGCATTCTAAATGCATTACCTTACATCCTAGTTCTCCCTACTACTTACTCTTACTCAATCTGATTTCAAAATGCTAAACTACCTGCAACAAACACCAAAACACACCTAGTTACTACCTAGGTTATTCCCTCTTCTTAAACATCTAAGTCTCCTAATTTCTAGACTAATTTTGATAGAGTTTCCCCTATAATTTTCACTTTGCCAACATACATTTTCAGCTCACAATTCATTTACAATCACCACATCATTCTACACACTACAACACAATAATTCCTGCACTTACACATTTATTCCCCAAGGTTTTCCCAAGCTTTTAATCATCTTTAAAAGTTCCAAAACAGATTAATTTTCTTCCTCATTGTACTACAACATGACTACTACTCAAAACCATATACATTACTCATTTTAAGCATTAAAAATCTGTTACAATGCCACATATAACACTAGCTCAAGGTAAGAGCATTTACCTTGTCTTCCTAGTTTTTCTTTCTTTCTTTTCCTTCTCTTCCTTTCTTCTTTCTTTCTTCCTTGTTCTTCCTCACACAACTGATAATGCTACAGCCCATATCAAAATATACTAATGAGCATTCTAGTGGGATTCTTAACCTTAAAATCAGCCCTAAACTTCAAGAAGGTTTAAAGCTTGAAAGGGTATTACCTTTGGAACTTCTAGGTGATGTTTTGAGCAGAAAAAACAACAAGCTCCAGCACTACTTGAAGGGATTAAAACTGGCTGGAACAAGAAGGAGAATAAGAGCTCCACTTGTAAATTTCGTTTTGCCAAAAAGGGCTAGAAAAAGACGGAGTTTCAAGACTATTTTTACCTTAAAATGACAAGGGAATGAAGGGGCTTCAAATGGTAGTCTTCAAACTCCAAAATGAGATACATCCATGGTGGAGAAGTTTGAGCTTTTCAACTTTTGATAGGTGGGAAATGAAGCTCAAGAGGAGAGGAATACAATAGTGTAATTTTTATTGCATTTGGAGGTGTTTTGAGCCTTCAACGAGAGGAGAGAAGGAGAGAGCTGAATGGGGCTTACAAAATCGCCATGGGGCTGCTTGGAGGAAGAAGAAGATCAGCAGAGAGGGGGAAAACGTGAGAGAAGAGAATGGGTAGGAGAGAGAGTGTGTTTTTGCTTTATTTATTTGTCCTTTTGTTTCTAAAAGCCAATAAAGAGGAGGGGGGCTGAGTTGGCCGGCCACCACACCCACACACTACAAATTTTAGTTTTTAATTTGCAAAGGGGGACACATTAGTTTAGCTTTATTACATTTTACACCCCATTATTTCTCGTTTTTACATTACTTACTAACCGGAACCCGTTTTCCGGAATTCCTTGTTTATTTGATTTTAATGGTTCTAGACCTTCACTAATGTCTAAATATAGACATTTGATTGACTAAAATTAATACGGGTCTATTTAACCCGCTTAAAGTTGTGTTTTCCCGGTTTCCTCGAAAAACGCGCTTTAAGGTTCGTTTGTGCTTTGAATCTATTTTAAGGATCCGTTTTCTTTGGAGATCGTTCCCTCATGTTTATTTAAGTGTAATTAAGCCTCTAAAATCATCATTAGCCTAATTAATCACTATTTTTAATTTCGGGGTATTTCAATCTACCCCCCTTAAGGAACTTTGCCCTCAAAGTTGTTCAAGGTTTACGGTTTACTACGTCTACTCATTTGGCAAACCAATTGCCACAATGCACTTTACTACCACCTTACAAGGTGTTCACAATTCCTACACTGCAAGCACACACAATCTAAATACAATACACAATGCAATTCACACACTCCACAATATAATTTCACCATATATTCCACATTACTATTCATGTCATATACCGTACAACACAATTACATTACTCATTGTACAAACATACTGAATACTACTAGCACTACACCATGCCAACAAAGTGTACTACAACACCTACATACTATGCAATGCTATCCTGAAGCAATGCAATAGTACTCTTCCGTATGATCCAGTAGGCACTCAGGTCATCTAGACACAGGACTTCTCTATGGTCCGCTGCCCTTGGAATGATACAACACCATACATCACTACCGTTCTCCCGGTAAAGGTTTCACACAAATCCTCATTCTCAAATTTGAAGGAAAATCCTTTCGCAACCACTAATTAGAAATCCTTTTGAAACATAACAACTCCAAATTCCAAATTATGTTCATTACATCTATCCTATGCATGATTACTTGTGACCACTTGAGGGGAGCTTCAAGAATCATTCGACCCTGATGTGATCAGCATCAAAGTTGAACTATCTTTCCACCCTAATTTGTGTTTGGTTTCCCTTGATCTGATCAGGATCAAGTTCGACTTCCCACATTAATTTCACACAATCAAATAATTCAAGTATTTCCATTTTCAATCTTTTTACTCTTCCTAGTCATAATTACAAATTCATACATCTCCAAAGGATGAAATTCAGTCCATCAATCATGCTCAATTTACTTCCAAATGCTTTACCTAGAAATTCACTACCTATGGGCTCATTTCATCAACTATTGCTACTTCCATCCATTACTCTCCATCATCTCAAATAATCTAACTAAGGGATACATTACTTGTGGAATTCAGTCCACTAAACATTCTCAGTTCGCTTCAAACTGTTACCTAGGGAACTCAATTCCCTCTAGGTTCTACATCGGTTCCATACCGACTCATGCATCACCATGCCATGTCTAATCTCAGCTAGACACACATACTATAGGGATTCTCTTTCCCCGGGAGTTTCTTTACTCCATTCTCCTTGTATACTCACGCATGAGTGAACAAGATATGTGTATTTTTATATACATAATATTCGCATTACTTGTACGTAACTAGGCTATGAATGGGTGCATATGTTTATGTAACATACATACCAATCATCAAACAATTCTCATTTGTGCTATGCACATTATAGTTTACGTGTTTAATACGTGAAACTTACACTAAGCGGTTTTTCGCTCTACCCCCTTAAAAGGGATTACGCCCACGTAATCTACCATATGTTATTATTGAACATTGGTTCACTCGATTCGGGCATCCTGAAGTGTTTTAGCTTCCCTACAGTCTATTATTCAATGTATTCTGGTCAAAGGGTCTTAACCCTATTGACGGTTTAGTCCCTGCACCAAGGATTCCCATTGGAGTTCATTTAACTTATAACCGGTTCGGTTCTAGCCTATCAGGCTTCAAGGCGTTGATAATTAGCCATTTTATCATACTTACTGGGTATATTCAAACCTCTGAGCTAGGGCCCACTAGTTCTGTTGCGCGACCCTGATAACTTTAGAGCTTAATTCGCCCTTTTGTTATTCAAGTTGTGTCGTACATTTACTTCTTATCCCTTCTATCTTAGGATAGGCGGTTTCTCAACCGGCGCGTGGTATCTCTTACCGTACACGACCTCATTGTATTGTAGATTTTCTATCCAGTTTCTAGAATCTATCGTGCATACTACTATATACTTCTATGATTACTCATTTAGTTCCTCCAACTTGTTGTCGGTTGAGGTTGAGCTACTACGCATGTGTAGTGCTTCCTCTGATCATTGGTTTCTGACTATTCACTCGTGTAGTGTTATACCAGTTTCCTTTTATTGCACGATCTTGCATTTCATACGCATCGATCCTTGTAGGATTTATGATTTCACTTCTGCTTTTACTCCGGTGGAATTCACAGGTTGTGATTGTTGGCATCTCCAACGTTCCTCGTGCATCTTTGGCCGAAAGGCCACACGGTTTATTGTTAGATTTACGCTAAGACTGGCGTGTGTCATGTTCGCTGTTGTGTTTGTAAGTCTTCCGTACTTAGTATGGTTCGTTGTGTCGCAATTGGGTATTCTTAACCCCAACTATTATTCCTCTGATCGCGTTGATCCACTAAGTATGCGCCTTCAGTTCCTTGTGCAATTGCATTAGGAATGACCAATGCGTTCCTTGTGAGATCTTTGTTATATGGCTCAGACTATGGGCTTTAATGCCTAGTCTATCTGCCAATTCCTGTATCTCGACTCCACTGAGTCTAGCTCATGGTCTGTTTCCCATGTCATTGTCTAACTACATTCTCATAGTGGTCGCTTGTTGCGCACCATATCCTTACTCATCGTACAAACATTGTTTTCAGGACCTCTGCTACTGTGGTAGCCTGCCTTTATCCATTGCCATTGCTGTTGGCACCATTAATCAACCGTACACTTCTACGTTACGTTTTATGCTCCATCCCCTTATGGTGTGAACACATCGGGAGTCTCTATGTTTGTGTGTATGGCGGTCACTGTAGCATACCGCAATGTCATTATCCTTCCAATGTGAAGATGTTTTACTTCAATTAGGTTTTGTGTGTAGGTTAGCTTACCTCACATTCTTGCATCACTTATGACTTCATTTATTGGGTTATAAGCTCTCTTGAGTGTTGGTCATTCGCGGGTCGAAATGTGCATTCACATTGATTGTTTTTGACGCTCACTTACCTCTAAATCCTGGCATCGGATATAAGGTTTGGTTGTGCATTCTCGTTCCTCTATGCACATCACTGGTACATCCCAAGGAAACTCCAAGGGTTTACAGGTCCCGTTCTCTAGTAGAAGAGTGTACTATCTCTGACAAGTGATGGCCCATGTTGAGGGCTTATTTCTACTCACAAGTCTCACGGGGGTTTACCATGTTAGTTCCCGCTTGCGCTTTCTCACCATTCATACAATGGTTCGACATTTGCTTGGTTGCCTATGGAGTATACCACTCCTTCAAGTCTCTACGCTCATTGTGCGTTATTACTCTACAATCCACATTGTACACCTTCTGTGTTTACTTATAAATTGTCTACTCTTCGGTTTTCAACTATTACTATCGAAACTTCCTTACTCATGCTATTCTTGGGGTTTCCTTTCATCGTTCGATTGTCTCTTGGCAATAATTACATGCGCAAGTTTTATGTTATAGTAGGTGGAAGCCTTTTCTAAGGGTTCGCATAATTACCGCATCGGTGGTCTTCCGTTAACGAGAGGTACCTTCCCTCAGATTTCTCGTAGTGTCCAAGTGTGGACTAGACCAGTGTTGTCATCATCACGATTCCTATGCCTCTGTGCTACCATTGCCATAGAAGGCATGAAGGGTAATTAAAAGCCACGTCAACTGTATACTAGGTTGATGCTCTAGTGACAGTGGCACTGAGTTAGCCATTACTCCAAGCCACTCATTATATTGGGTTCAAATTGAGCGATTCGATTGTTGTTCTGCTCATTGTAGGAAATAACATTTCTCCACTTGCCATTCTCGGTAGTTCTTCTTATTATTTAACGCGGATTTGCAACCATTTAAATCTAGATGACGTAGTTGGTTCAGGGCTTTTAAGCCTTATTGTTGCGAGCTATGCTCCTTGCGGGCTGCTTATACATGTTTCCACCTCCTTGTATACCATCATAGGGTTGGAGGTATTACTGGGCTCCATGGCAAGGTCGTTCTGTTACGCTTCCGCCCATGGGAGGCCCCTTAGACAATCTGGCATTAATCTGTGCCCCTTAATGATTTAGGGTATTTCCCGTCAGGTGAAATCCTTTCGGTGTTCTAATTGAGTGTTCATTTAGCTTCCGGGTTCTTATCGCGACACCTCATTCAACTATTATTGACTCAGACACCCTTCAAGGATTGCTCCTGGGTGTTGTTAAGTTACGCCATTACACTTGGCTACTGTTTATGATATGTTGTATTAACTACACCGTCATGCGGTATTGTATTTGAACTATCTCGTTTAGGGTCATAGCGTCTCCCATTCTTGGGTAGACTGTTGATACTTTCTCCTTATGTCTTAGACCGGTTCAAACATCCTCTTGGTGAAGATTAATATTCCCGGTAGTCATGGTGATTGTTCTGGGAATTCTATCCCGTTCATCAAACATTAACGTGTCCGTGTAGGCATCTGCCTTACTGTTTGAGGCTGGGTATTCATTCCAGCTTCCATGCATTCGCTTTGAAATTTTTGAGACATATCCAATGTCTATATTAAATAATCTGTGCTCCTTACATCTTATAATTCTTGTTCATGATCCTCAGATGAATTATCTGGGTCACTTTATACTCGTTAGTTCAACTACGTTCTTCCTCCTTGATCGTCTGTGGCGTCCAACTATTCTGGCTTGAACTTACTTACGGTCCGTAGAACGGAGTCAACTACTTCTTGTGTTCTGTACACCATTTGTATACATATTTGGGGTACCTTACTGATACATTGCTACTTACCCGACTATCCTATAAGTAGGTAGGGGTGGCAATTTCAACATGACCTGTTTGACCAACACGAACCCGACACGAAGTTAGCGGGTTTGGGTTTTAAAATTTGACACGATTAAATAAACGGGTCAACCCGAACACGACTCGTTTAATAACAGTGTCGGGTTTGGGTTTAAGATATGTAACCCGCTAACCCGTTTAAGTAATTTATATTAAATAAATATATATTATAAATTATAGATTATTCATTTTTTTTGTCAAATTTTAATATAAATAAGATATATAAATATTTAAATTAAAGTTAATAATATCATAGAATGACAAATCTAATGTTAATTAATCAAATATTTTCTTTTATGTAACTAAACATGTTAGGTTTGAGTTAAATGTATGCGGATTTGAGTTTCAAATTTGGACATAATTAGTTAATTGGGTCAGACGGGTCAACCCGTTTGATAACCCGGTCAACCCGTTTAATAAACGGGTTGGGTTTGGGTTTCATATTTTGACACGATTAATTAAACGGGTTGGGTCGGGTCAACCCGTTTAATAAACGGGTCGGGTTTGGGTTTAGCCTAACACGACCCGTGAACCCATTTTGCCACCCCTACAAGTAGGTTTTTCAGGCCCGCAAGCTCCTATCGGAGTGCGGTCGTCCCACATCTCATTTTTGTACACTCGTAGTGTTCGTCATACGCCTAGGTGAAGTATTCTGTTGTCAACTCCTCTTATATCGTCCTATGGTATCTTGTTGTGAATCTTCTAGTTTGGTTTTAAAATCTGGGGGTTTAAAAGAAGTATTTGAGTTTTACAAGTATAATTCAGGTTTGATAGAAAAATCTTCATGGCATTTCAATGCCAGTTGATTCTGACCAAGTCTAGCTTCTCTGTAACACCCCTACTCTAATCGGCTCCTAATCGTCTTACTTAATATTGTAATCGCAGCGGTAATCTAAACAATCGAACTACTGGTGTCACCGTTCTCACTCGCCCATACGAGTGATAACGTGCTTACTGATATATATACATAAATACAAAACAATTTCCCACAGTGACAACAAGAGATAGATCTAACCTTCCAAAAACCAATATAAAATACAATCATAGTGAGCATTCTAAGTATCCCAATCCTATACACGTTTCTATGTTTATATCATAATGCAACAGTGCATATTTAAACAACTGTAACTAAACTACCCAGCGTGTCCCGCTCTTTGTCGACACCGGAAGCTGCATACCTGCAAAATATTTGTTTGTGGTATGGAATCAGCCCCTGCTGAGTATGTTACTACATGACTGTCATGCCCCCTCGGACCCTCAGTTAATTGGTCGAGAGCATGCAATTCATTTTCATGCAAGTAGTTTAATATAAAAAAACTGTAAAGCAACAAATATATTACAGTAAACTCAAATAGCAAACAAGCCCCCGGCTTCACACATCACATCGCAATAACCCACTGAAAATGTTACAACGCGTATATGAGTACAGAGACTCCACTCCAACAAACACTTAATAGTTCAAAATTGAGTACGGCGACTCACTCGACCAAACAATCCACATACGAGTACAGCGACTCGACTCAACCAGTTCACAACACAGATATAAGTACAACGACTCAATTAAACCAATTCACAACACACATATGAGTACAACGACTCATTTCAGCAAATCCACCAACACACAACACAAAACCACAAAGCATAACCAGTGAGCAACAAGGCGAAACAACGAGAATTATAAACAAGTGTAAATTCTCGTCTTTGGCATGCAAGCCCAATAATGTTTGCCTAAGGTACGAGCTAATAAAGTCGTTCGTAATTGTTCAGTCATGCCTAATGACAACATCTCATTAAAACGACGTGTCTCTAAGTTACCTATCTCCTATGGTGGGTCACCCATGGCAGTAGCCACTCCAGCGGTAGAGTCTCCGACCGACGAACCATCTGTAGTCCGTTGGAAATTTACCCTGATACTTACGGATACCCACACGGTATCCTAGTATCATTAATTGATCTCAAATCACAGCAAGAGCCACATCCTCTTGATTAACTTATCTATACCATCGCATCATTTTACTATTTTTCCTAACACAGCAGACTAAGGTCGTTAGTCCAATCCTGAGTATGTCAACTCGGGATCAAGTGTTAGATACGAGAGCGGCGTTAAGAAGGCCAATGCTCCGTATATAAGTCTCGGATAATATATATATATATATATATATATATATATATATATCTTATTATCCTAATGCTACAACGTTCCTTATATTACACATATAAGATAGCATCATTGCCGCTAGTTCGTTTTATAATATGTTCATATATACGAACGGTACTATTATCGAGCAACAATAATAATAATAAAGCAGCATTAATACACAACTCAAGCATATTAATTCACACAAGCAGACATTCAATCTTAACACAGATTTTCACACAATGTATGAACTGAGGAAATCCTCAGTGACAATTAAGCCACATAAATAACATACCGTTCACCCTGATTATATAACCGTGGAGTATGAACCAACTAGATCCGATGCTCCTCGTGTCATCTCTAACAGTCTAATAATACATAACGCAACAGATTAGAATCCCGTATAACGACATTAATCTGCGGTACCCCGTACCGTCACTAATACCTCCCGGTTTATCCCCCGTTATTAACTGACAACGTTTGTCGGGTTTTCGGTTTAACTCGGGATTGGAAAAACACTATATTACATGTGTGGTTACGTCGTGTATATTAATATACTTAACTTTAAACGTTTGTTATCGCATGTAATTTAATACACGTTTGTATTATATATAGTTTATCACTATATTGCATGTATAATCTAAATCATATATTATACATCTCACCTTAGTATTTATTTTCCTAAGGTTAGTTTTTCCAAGTATAATGTTGTATAATTCGTATTTGAAAATACTTTGAAGTATATAACTCCTTATTATTTCATGAACAACATAACATTAGAATTCCTTATCCAATGTTTATAATTCTTTTCTTCTTATTCTATATCATTTTAATTATGATATTATATGGTTATTTGAACCATATTGTATTTTCCACTCCATAACATATATTTATTTATATATATGTATTATGGGACCATTTATTATATGGCAAATCTTTATAATATATTCATTCTCTTTTAATGAATATTTCTTATATTATAATTGTTATAACCTTTATAACATTGAAAACCATATTATAAATTTTTATTCTAAAATTCCCATTATTTCCAAACAGCACCCTTGTTCTCTAATATTTACAAAATCCACCACTTATTTAATATAATGTTATATTATAGTTATATAACATATATTATGACATTTATGTCATTAAAACAATTATAACCTATAGTTATAAGTTGTTACAAAATACCAAATATACCATACTCTTCTCGGTTTTTATTTAATTCCACTATACTTTCCAATTTCTCAAATCAACCCCAAATTATATTCCATTGTCACACTTATAATATATACCTTATATTATAATCCTTAAACCTTAATATAATTATAACCTATGGTTATAAAATCCCCAAATAACCGAACAGCAGGCCCGTCTCTGAGCAGGTGCAAGGTGTGCAACCGCACAGGGCCTCACAATTTTTGGGGCCCCAAATTTTTTCAGTCTACTAGTATGTTATGTTAAAAAGTTTTGAATAATTATTAGTCTGTCAGAAGTATCATTACTACGTACATTGTACCGATTCATTTGAAAAGTCGTCTCCTTTATTTAATTAAATAAGAAAAAAAATCTTTTACTTTTAGATTATGAATCGTGACACCGTATAGAAAATATAGTTCTACTGTTCACTCTCAGTCACAATCAGTCACTCACTCACCTCTCCTGTGTCTCTGTTCTTCAAATTTTCTTCAATCACCGTGTCACTGTGTGGAAGTGATGTGCAATAGTATAGTCAAATTCAATTAGTCATCATCCAACATCTTATCTACATACATTCATACATATACTTGGTAGTATACTATAATATTTCTCACCCGCATCCCTCAACCTGCACACTGTTCCTCCATGGTGGTCGTCAACCATTTATCAATCTCCAGACTCCAGTGTAGCAGGTAATTACTTATAAATTTCACTTTCCAGCATCAGTTACAAGCTTTTGTTTATATATTTTATTTCCAGTAATTTCTTCTATTTGGCAAATGACGAAATGCATGCCCTAAACTATATGTTATTTTGATTATATGCTGCTTGTACACCATATAGGATTAGTGAATTAATCAATTAAAACTTTAGAGTTTTCTAGGATGATACTAAATAATTAGTTTGTTGGCGTTTATTTTGTTAAAATATATATACAATGGATTCAACTTTTAAAAAAGTCATAGAAAAATTCAAATAATCTAACATAAATAAATTAGGCAAACCGAAACTCCATAATAAAATTTTAATACTTATTTTATATTTACGTGATGTATTAAGGGCCTCATTTTACGTATTAAGCACAGGGCCCCAAAATTTTCTAAGACGGCCCTGCCGAACAGACCCTAGGTCTGTTCTAAATTAATTTCCAACCCACCAACTTTCCATATTCACCAAATAACCCCATTTTATAACATATAGTTTCTAATGTCATTAAAACTATATATTATACATATATCTTCATAAAACCTCATATATAATTCCAAAAATTACCAAACTATACCAAAAGGTTATAAATATCATTCCTAACCTTATACTTTCCATAATTCTCAGTTTATACCCATATGCTACCCATTTGTAACAAGGGGGTTGCTATTCGCAGTACAAAATTACTAATCACCGCAGTACAAATTTTTTTTAATTCATATTGACGTTGTACACATGTAATGATGTGTCGCTGTGTTTTTTTTTCCAAAAATGATATCTGAAAGTAAATTTTCCGAAGTAGTTTGTAGTTGATTAGTAGCGCATTTTACTAGTTACTTTTTTGTTGGAATCAATACAGGAACCTTTTTTTTGTAAAAAAAAGTGTTGGATTACATTTTTATGTGTTTATATTATTAATTTGACTTAAAATTAATTTGTACTGCGAATAGCAAAATACGTTACTATTTGCAGTACAAATTTTTTTTGTTCACCAAACTTAGTTGAATAAGTTTGAATGTTACGGGGAGACACTTTTTTTTGAAATAATAGACAATTGAATGACCAATATCCAGTCACAATGAGTAAAACAACAGAGTTAGAACAACTAAGTTAAAGAAAAACAAAGTTACAACAACTAGGTTAAAGAAAAACTAAGTTACAACAACTAGAATGCAGTAGCTGTGTACAATGTCATTTCGTACCTTGTATAGTCTTATAAGGAATATTATGGGTTGGCATACTAGAATGCAGTAGCTGTGTAATAATGTACATGCATGTCACCCCTTTTAAAAATAAGCAATTTACACACAGAACACACACACACACACACACTAAGTGAGCTCACTCTTGTCAAATTAAGACACTAAGTGAGCTCACTCTTGTCAAATTAAGACACTAAGTGAGCTCACTCGTGTCAAATTAAGACACTAAGTGAGCTCACTCGTGTCAAATTAAGACACTAAGTGAGCTCATTCGTGTCAGATTAAGACACTAATTGGCTCATATATCGTTCTTCGGTTTCATATAGCGTTCTTCGGTTTCATATAGCATTTTTTGGTAGATGTTTGGACGTGGAATAAACGTGTTGTTATACTTTTCTGGATTTATAATCATTGGTAGATGTTTGGACGTGGAGTTTTTACATTTTGATATATTTCAGTTATTGTGACATAAACATTACATTCTAACCGCTTCGTAGAGTTGCCAATTCCTATATTTCATCCTTCACATGTGACTGAACTCAGGCGCATGCTGTATGATGTGTCTGAATTGCTTGAAGTTGAAGCCCAGTAAGGTTAATAATTGTATCTGTTTCTTTATGATGCACTTGTATATCTCCATATAAAGCTTTTGCATCAGTTTTCATCGATACAGTGTTTGTATAGGTTTGAAGAATCTAGTCAGTAGTCAATCAAGTGCTGTTTGACTTCTGACGTAGTTATTTCCTGAATTATGTATCTAACTTGATTTCGAATTTATGGTCAGGCACCTACGAAGACTGCTGGTATGGTTGATATGAAAGGGTTAGATGCATCTACATTTCTCTAGTAGTTTGTTTCAATATTTTATGTTCAGTTTCTTGGAATGTAATTTTCGTTTGTATGTTGAGGGACAAAAGACAAAAAAAATGACGTTTACCTTTTAATAATGTAGAAGGCCTCTAATGTGATAGTTAAAGAGAACAAGAACAATTATGGAGCAGTCTCCTTGGAGCTTAGAATGCCTGGAAGGATGAAAAAACAAGGCAGTGAGTGGAGTTTTCTGAAAAAGGATGGTGATTTTAATCTCGTTGCTGATACTTTTATCCTTATCCTAACAAACTAGGTATCAAAAATGTTCAAAAAGCTTCCAAAGGAAACAATAAAGAAGTTTGAAAAGAAAGGGTACTTCCCCCAAGATGGATACATCAGCAAATACTTGCCTGTTCCACCAAACTGCTTATCCATTCCAGATGTTTTCATTCTTGTTTTCTAACTTATCTGCAGGATGTGTCTTCAGCAATGCTGAAGAAGGTACTAAGGAAGATCGAGGAAATAAAGAGTTCACGATCAGGTGAGCCTAACTTCCAAGCTCATGAAGATGAAGTCAATGCTTTATAGGTGGCTGTAGCTCAATATCTTCAAGTGCGAGGCATTGGACAGAGAATTAACATTTAGGAGCAATGAAAAGCAAAAGAAACGGTGCATTTCTAGAAAATTTTTGGCATAGTCTCCCCTGTTTTTCTTCTCTTCCCCGGTTCTAAGAACCTCCACAAAATGAACCAGAAGGTGATGACCAGCAATTTCAGCAATACGGTAACAATCACCATGTCCACTAGAAAATAACTATATCCATACTGTATCTTAAAACAACAAAAACATAAAATCCTAAACTATGCCCCTCCATACTGCTGATAGTACGAATCCCATATAGTCAAGGTACTGAGAATCCCTTCTAACCCCTGTTCAGTTTGCCTCTGTTCCTCGTGCGGCATCTGCTCACGGTAGTAACTCCAGTCCCAGCTACGATTCCCAGGTAATAAAGGCCTACCAGCCTCAGTTGCCTCATGCATGAGTTGTAACATAATATTATAAAGTTAGTCTAGCATTCATAAAATGCTATAATCAACTGAAATTATACAAAGGAAGAGATCAACTTACTAAGGCGGGATCCGGCCGATGAACGAAGGTGTTTTCGTATATGTCAGGATTCATGATCTTCGGATGGGTGTGTTTGACGTACCAATCCAGATAATCTTCGTCACATGCATGTACGGCCGCCCGTGTCTTAGTCAACCCCGGAGTAGGTCCACACTCACGTGTGGTGTCCCACACACTATACATGGTGGGGTACACACATCTATAGGGCTTTCCTTTTCTCCCTCTTTTTTCGGATCTATTGTTCGGTCTAATAGGGGGAGGTGGGATACACTGAACATACCCGAATTGGCGAAGACAACGCTCTGGCATATATGGCTCATTCACGGTCATGTACTGCAAGGTACCCCTGTACCAAGAGCGGCCCCTGTTCTCATTCACCTTCTCGCGACCGTAGGGCAACCAATCAATCTACATTGGATCACAGGGAAACGTAAGCATCAGTAATAAACATATAGTAAATAATACAAATTGAAATTGCTGTACCACTTACATTTCTCTGTCGAGCATCTATATGCTTGCGGTAGCTCTCTAGTGAATTTTGATCTTTCTGCTAGGAGGTGGGCCTGACCCATCTCATAGCCCACGGTCTATCATCCCCATCACGCCAGTCAGCACTAACTGCTGGTCTGAGTGGGGAAGTACGCATATATCCAGCACTACATAAATTTTAAAAAGAAATTATGCCAATTATTAATGTGAATTCATGAAAATTTATTACACATTGTTGTACATTAAAACACTTACCTCGAGAAGGTCAAAGAGCCAGCAATGCTATTACAGTCAGCACGAGATGCTACCCCTAGCTGGCGATACAAGCATGCAAGAGTACCTGCTCCCCATGCGAACCTCTTTAAACCTAATTTTAACTTACTCAAGCTTATAATATAAGTTCATAAACATACACGTATCATTATAAACTATATTATACAGAAACATTTCGGCCCTATACATTTTAGTTTTCAAAAATTGCATTTTAATTTTTTACCCTTTTACTCATTTTGTACCTAAAAGCCCTTTAACTCATTCTAATCTTAACTTTGTTCTAAGCACATTATAAACTTAAAATACAGTAAATATAACAATAGATACTCGGCCTTAATAGTTACAACCTTATTTTAATTTAATCAAACTTATAATATAAGTTCATAAACATAAATATATCATTTTAAACTTTGAAAAACATTTACAATCAAAAAAAAAAAACAAGTAAGTCGCCCCAATAGGTGGGGCGACTGTAGCTGCTTCGTGTCTTGCCCAGGGGCGACTGCAGCTAGGAAACCACCGCCGCCAGGATGACCACGGCTAGCTCGTGTCCACCATGGAGGCGAGTCTTCTGCCTCCGTTTCTTTAGCCGGGGCGAGTTCACAGGGGACGTGACTTCAGACGGGGCGAGGCGCCGTCGTCTTCCGGGTCGCGGCGAGCTCAGTCCTGGCGTGTCCACAGCAAGGGCGAGGCATACCACTCGCCTCAGAAGGCGAGGCGAAGCTTACCAGGTCGAGTCACTGGCTGAGGCGACCTTCGTCTCTTCGTTCCAGGAGCAGGGGCGACTCGGCTGCAGTAGTGTCGGTGGGAAGGGTGACTGAACTCCATTAATGGAGTTTCAAGCTTTTTTTTCCAGATTTTTATTTTGTAGATCTAGGCTAATTTTATGTGTGTTTCTAAATTCTAACAACATATTTGAAATCACCACATCAAGATCTATAACTTGCAAAAAAAAATCGAAAAACTCACCGGAAATTTTTTCCGGCGGTGGTCCGGCGGTGGTCAGCGGTGGTCCGACGGTGGCTCCGGCGATCAGGAAGAGAGGATTCCGGCGAGGTAGTTTGGAGGAGAGATGGTGTGTTCATGAGAAATGAAGATACCGAACACATCCCGTTTATATATAACGTGCACGTTTTGGAGCGTTTTTTCAAAAAACGCTCGTTTTGACTCGTTTTCAACATATTAACATTGTTTCATACTAAATACAGTAAAACATCAATAACTTAGCATGTAATCACAATTATAACATCCAAACACAATAAAAACGGGTTTAACGACTTTTACTACAACGAGAGCGTTTTTTACCCGAAATTGGCGTTATCAACTACGTTTTCAATATGACGTTTCTGAAATTGTGACAATGTCTGCAATTTAATCAATCATAACGTAAAACGTCGTTCACCAATGTCAAGTCCCAATTATAACGTTCAAACACAATAAAAACGGCTTTAACGATACAATGAGAGCGTTTTTTATGGTTCACGGTGACGAAATGCATATTTTCAAAAACAAAATTTACGACACGATGTCACTACATGTGTACAACGTCAATATGAATTAAAAAAATTTTGTACTGCGGTGATTAGTAATTTTGTACTGCGAATAGCAACCCAGTTGTAACAATGATATAAAATATCATATATTATACTTATATAATTCATATTAACTCCAAATTTAACCAAATAAACTTCTAAAAATTCCTAATAACCCAAGGTGTGCTCTAAATTCCATTTAGTACCCCTAAGTTTCGGAAATCACAATTTCACCCCAACTCTTATAAATCTTTTACAATTTAATAACTATCTTAATATAAGGTTATTTTAATTCCTTAAACTCTCCAAACTTGGTCAAAGTCTCCTATATAGTCAACTTTGACTTCTAATGCCAAATTGGACCCAAACTCTCGGTAATTACTACTTATACCCTATACTTTCCTATTTTATAAAATGTTATAATTTTTATTAAATTCCTTTAAAAAACCTAAATTCCTCTTATTTAAGCCCACAACTTTATATTTTACAAGTAATTACCGTTTGACCCCAAACTTAATTATATAAGCATAAATTAAATTAATAAGCTTTTAAACTTAAATTAAAATGGCCTAATGACATGGCCTTATTACAACTTTGCTATATAACATAAAATTACACATAAATAGCTCAAAATATACTATAAACTCTCGGCCTTGCTGTAGCTTATTTATTTTTCCACATAATGTCATAATTTGACCATTATGTTAATTAAACCACTTAAATGACTAGCTTAATTTATCTAAGTCATTTTTTTCCATACTTAGGTTAAAATCACCCATTTAATTATCTCCACTCTCGGCACATATTATATGAGCTGAAAAATCATAAAATCATAAGTTTAAGGTGTTTATACCTTAATTTAGGTGCTTAAAGCCCTAAAACCAACTCGGCAGCTTGGAGGAAAAATCACCACAACACTTAGACATGTTTAATACATCAAAATAAGATATGGTTACACTCCAAGCATGAGCTAACCATAAGGAACAATTAAATGTAAGATTTAAGGCAAAAATCACCTTAAAAAGGAATGGTAGTCTCAAATGGATTTCGGCCTGAATCAAGAACACCACATGGTGTTAAATTCACCATAAAAACATGGGTAATAGCTAGACAACAGCAAGGTGCTATGGTAATAGATTTTACCTTGGCAAAATGCCTTAAAGAATGATTTTCCTTTTGATTTTCGGCCACCCTTGCTCCAAATGGTTAACACAATGAATCAACATGATAATATGAAGATTATGAGTGAATAAACTCATAGAAAACAGAAGAAAAAACCGGATGAAGAGTAAGAATCCTTAAGGTATGTTTTTACCTTATAATGGAAATTTTGACCACCTTGGTCCCAAAGCTTGCTTCAGCCGAGAATGGATGTTGTTCCAAGTTTAAAAAAATGAGAATAAGCCATGGAAAGTGATAGATTATAAGCTCCATGTGTAGGTGATGAAGAGATGAAGAAAACGAGCTAAAATATGCCTCAAACCATTACCTTAGGTGGAAAAGAGATTGATTTGCCTTGAATGCTCAAGAACACAGCTTGAGAGGTTTAGGAACTGCTAATGGCTCGGCTGAAATGGGACAAGAGGAAAGAGAAAGAAAGAAAATGTGTTTTAATGAATGAAAAGTAGAAAATGGAATAGTAAATGGTGATTCACCAAATTGGCTAGATATTTTGATTAAAGGTGGATGTGCTGTCCTCCATGCCTTACGATGCCGCCTAATTTAGGATATAGATGAGTCATGTATTGACCATTGACTTGACTTAGTTAATTTTGCTTAAAAATGCACTATTTGGATTACTATTCATAAATGAATGCCATATTTCTGTTTTTTTAAATCTTGGATTTAGACCTTCTAATGTGGTACATTATAGTACATTAGTATAAAAAGGTATAATCCAATGCCTAACACCACTCAAAACCTACTCAGAAAGTCAATTTTCTCAAAAATGTGCTTTAAGGAGTTTTAAAGCACATTTTGTGTTAGAACATGTTTTAGAGCTTGGTTCCCTTTGAGAATAGTTTTATAGTGTTCATTACTTAATTATAATACTTAGGAATCCACTTTGGATCCTAATTGAGGTCATACAATCTCCATGGTGTCTTAAAGCACATTTTGGCTTTACCGATCTTAAGGCATGTTTTGCCTTGTTGAGATCTTTAGATTGTTCCCCAATGGTATTTAGATGTTTAATAACCATCTTAGATCATTAATATATCATTTAATTAAGTTTTAAAGGTTAGGGGTATTTCATTCTCGCTGACAGGTATATTTGAAATACCCCTAAGTATTATATAAATGAATCAAGGGTTGATCATCGAATAATAGAAACTAATGCGCCCTAAAATGATTAAGGAACTATATATCCTCTAATATATTTATACCATAAATATGTATAGTCCAAAAAGTTATTAAACCTTACACAAATATTGGACTAAGTGGGAGAAATTATAAGGAGGAATTGAAATATCCCAAATACTAATTATCCCAATTTATAGTAAATTAATTAAATGAAAGTGTTTATGAAAGGTTAAATATCGTTACAGAAGTAAAAAGAATGAACAACAGAATGAAAATGATCTCAAGGAGGTTAAAAAAAGTGTTTATTTAACCATAACTATACATTTATATATATAAGTTTTAAAGTGAAAGACCATCCTTAATTTACGTGCGGTATTAAACATCAATGAAGGTTTAGAAAGGTTAAATAAACTTTAAACATAAGGAAATCATTATGGAACAAAAAAAAGAGAAATTAAATAGCAAACATGATAGCAAATAATGTACATAACAAGGAGGTACATAAAGTAATGACAAGGACATTATTAAAATGGTATGTAAATATTGATCATTAAATTAAGAAGATTTATTAAGGATTATGTAGTAAGTATATGACTTTATAGGCTTGACATGCCTTAATCGGATTTGTATAAATACCTATAAGATTTATGAAGGGTTTATTACATTCTAAATCTATCTAAATCATAATATAATGATTAAATATGCTATAAGGTATAGCATATTTAAAGAGGATATTAGTTATAGGGAGACAATATGTAATATACAAATTACACAAAATTATCAAGATTAATATGTTAGTAGAGAGGAATTAAATAAAGATAAGAAAGCAGTTAAATAAATTAATAAAGTGGAAATGGATTAAGACATATTATTTTTAAGTTGTAAACTAATACTCATATTACCTTCTTAATTAATAAAAAAATTAATTACAATATGACGTCCTGCTCCTCTTTTCTTTCTCTCCGCTCTCAGTAATTATGCAACCTTTACGGGCGGACAGCAGAGCATACATGCTTCACGCTCCCTCTTCATTCCTTTTTGTACGCTTCCTCTTCATTCCTTTCTGTACTAACCCTAAACAACTAACAAGAGATACATGCCCTACGCTTCCCTTTCATTCTCCTCTTGTGTCTGTAAACCCCAACCCAAGAACAGGGAATACCACCAATCTTCTTCACTCTCGCCGATTTTGCAAGATCACCGAAAAACAAGGAACATACTTGCTCCCTGTATCATTCTCTTCTTTTATTTGTGTGCATCAATAAGTTGTTGGAACTGCTGCTCACACACCAGATTGGACACGGGAATACAACCCTTCACTGCCTACTGGAGAACAAGAAATATATAGCTCCAAGTCTCTGTTCATCCGCTTCACTCTCGCTGGCGAATAGAACATACATGCTCACCTCTATCCATTCTCTTCACTTTTACATCTGCACCTCCGAATTGAGAAATCACTAAAACTGCTGCTTCTCTTCACTCTCAAATATACAGCTGCACCTCTCTTCATTATCCTCTTGCATCTGCGTCCTGGAAGAGATAAATCACTAACCTGCTGTATGTTGCACACGAGATTAAGAAATTTGTAATCAGCTCACTTCTGGAACTGGAAGCAATACGTCTATCTTCATCATTTTCTTGTGTGTGCTCTTTTGAAGAGGTAAAGTAAACTACTGCCTATGCTCACCAGATTGCAGAAGGACTAAAACAATTCACTTTCACAATAGGTAATTTACTCTGAACTTATCTTCTTCTCTGGTGATTACGACAATAGAATTTTTATGTTCCTTCTGTTGCACAATGATGAACATATAAGCAGTAGAGTGCACTACTGTTACTAGAATCAAAATTTTATTTAAGCTTATGTTTGTAAGTAATTGAAATATATTCAGCCGCACTGTTGCGAGTCTATTTACTGATATAAATAGGTATAATTACAAGAGTGTTGAGGCCTATAATAATGGAGTGAGGCCTATAATAATGGAGAGAGGTCTATAGTTTAGGAGAGCACAACAGAAATAATATACACAATATATATTTTCTAACACCCCCCGCAGTCAATGCCGCAGGGTCGCGGAGGCATAAACTGTTTCTAAACTCGAGGAAGAGTGTTGAGGGCAGCCCTTTTGTCATCATATCGGCGAATTGGCTGGTTGTGGGAACATGAAGAACTCGAGCTTGTCCGAGGGCGACGCGTTCCCGAACGAAATGGATGTCAATTTCGATATGTTTGGTGCGCTGGTGCTGGACGGGGTTGTGGGACATGTAGACAGAGCTAACGTTGTCGTAGAAGACAATGGTGGCCTTGGATGTCGGAGTACGAAGCTCCTGAAGTAACTGATGAATCCAACAAGACTCAGCAATAGCATTTGCAACGGCACGGTATTCTGCTTTGGCACTGGAGCGAGAAACAATCGGTTGTCGTTTAGAGGACCACGAAATGAGGTTCGGGCCAAGGAACATGCAATATCCGGAGGTTGAACGACGGGTGTCGGGACAGCCGGCCCAGTCAGCGTCGCTATAAACGGTGAGTTGATCGAAGGGGCTGGCGGTGATATGGAGGCCGAGAGACTGTGTGCCGCGGAGATAGCGTAGGATGCGTTTGAGGGCAATGAGGTGTGCTTCGCGGAGGTCATGCATATAGAGACAGCATTGTTGCACGGCGTAGCTGATATCTGGCCTGATGAAGGTTAGATATTGAAGAGCACCGGCAAGAGATCGGTAAGAGGTTGGGTCATCAACCGGTGGGCCGGCATTTGCCCCAAGTTTGGCGTTGGTATCAACGGGAGTTTTGGATGGGTTGCAGTTGGACATGCCGGCACGCTGAAGGATGTCTTTGGTGTAGGTTGCCTGGCTGAGGTGGAGGCCGGAGGGCTGACGGGTGACTGCAATACCCAAAAAATGGTGAAGTGGACCTAGGTCTGTCATGGCAAATTCAAGATCGAGGGCGTGGATGATGCGGTCGAGGAGGGATGTAGTGGAGGCGGTGAGAATGATGACATCGACATACACCAGGAGATGGGCTTGGTCGTTGCTGTGGTGATAGACAAAGAGGGATGGATCGGTTGTGCAGCCGTGGAATCCGAGGGTAAAGATGTGGGTGGCAAAACGGTTGTACCATGCTCGTGGGGCCTGTTTGAGTCCGTACAGCGCCTTTCGCAGTTTGCAGACGTGGTGTGGGTACTTGGGATCAATGAAGCCTGGGGGCTATAGGCAGTAGACCACCTCATTGAGATGCCCATGGAGGGACGCGTTTTTGACATCGAGTTGATGAATGGGCCAGGACTTGGAGATGGCGAGGGTGAGGATGGTGCGGATGGTAGCGGGCTTGACAACGGGTGAGAACGTTTCTTCAAAGTCAAGGCTGTGTTGTTGAAAGAAGCCACATGCGACCCAGCGAGATTTGTAGCGAGAGAGGCGACCATCTGCATCGAACTTGTGTCGAAATAGCCATTTTCCGGAAACGATGTTAGCATTTTGTTGTTGGGGTACAAGATCCCATGTCCGATTTTTCATTAAGGCATCGTATTCCTCCTTCATTGATGCATACCATCGGGGGTCGGCTAAAGCAGTTTTGTGTGAGGTTGGAGGGGAAGAGGTGGTGGTGGACAGATTAAAAAGCTGTTTGGGTTTGTAGACACCGACTTTGGACCGGGTTATCATGGGATGTATGGATGTGGTGGGCTGATCCGAGGTGTGGGGTGTGGTGGGATGTGGTAATGGTGTGACCGGGCTGGGTATGATAGTGTAGGGGCCGGAGGCGTGTGAGGGTGTAGGGGTATGTGTGGACTCTGGTTGGTGGGCCACGGTAGTTGGGGAACGGGTTGGTGAGGGGTGATGGGCCGCGTCAGTAGAGGAAGGGGAGTGGGCCGCGGGAGAAGGGAGGGGGTGGGCACTGAAGAATGAAGTGGGGCTGGAGTGTCGGCGCAGGGGGGTAGGTGGGCCGAGGTGGGAGCATGAGTGGGGAATTCGCAATGGGCTAGGGGGTGCGTAGTGGACGGTGCACATGTTGTGGAGGGAATTTGTTTGGGAGCAGTGATGGGCCAGGAGTGCGAAAGTGTGGACGTGGATGGGGATAGAAGTAGATCAGGTGGGTCGTAAGTGTGGTCGTTGGTGGGAACGGGGGTGGATCTGCTGGATGGGGTAGTCGATGGTTGCGATGCATATGGACAAATATGTTCATCAAAAATAACATGTCGATATATAATTACCTGCTTGGTGTCTAGCGCAAGACAACAATATCCCTTGTGCTCCGGTGCATAGCCGAGGAAGATGCATGGGGTTGTACGGGGTTGTAGTTTATGCGTTGCAGTAGAGGCGATGTTAGGAAAACAGAGACAACCAAAGGGACGAAGGTGGGCATAAATGGGCTTGCGATTGTGGAGCATTTCATAAGGGGTGCGTTGGGCGAGAGTTGAGGTGGGCGTGAGGTTGAGCAGGTAAGTAGCAGTTGTGAGGGCTTCGGCCCAAAACGTTGGGGGTATATGACTATGAAATAATAGAGTGTGAATGGCATTTGTTAGCGTTCGTATCATACGCTCGGCCTTTCCATTTTGTTGAGAAGTATGTGGGCAGGAGAATCGCAGGAGACTGCCATGTGCTGCCATATATGTACGCACATCGTGGTTATCAAATTTGCCCCCATGATCGCTTTGAATGTTTTTGATGGTGCAATTAAATTGGGTGCGGACATAAGCGTGGAAGTTTTTGAGTATTGTAGCGGTTTGAGATTTTTGTTTCATGGGAAAAGTCCAAACAAAGTGCGTGTAATCATCAAGCAAAACATGGTAATATTTATTTCCGCCAATGCTTAAAACTGGAGAAGTCCAGAGATCACAATGTAAAATATCAAAACAATGTAGAGTACGTGTAGTAGAATTTTTAAAAGGTAACCGGGACTGCTTTCCCAGTTGACAAGCAGTACAAATGGGAGAGGGATTATTTGGCAAAAAAATAGAATTTTGAGAGTGTAATGCGCGGAGTGCAGCAGCACTGGGATGAGCGAGCCGCGCATGCCATGGGTGAGAGGCGGTGGTGAGGTTGAGCGCGATGGAAGAGGGGGTGGCTGGTGCGAGAGGCGGTGGCTGCAGAGGATAAAGATCTCCCCGACTATTGCACCGGTGGATCACGGTCTTGCTACGTAGATCCTTCACAGAAAAACCATGTGGATCAAATTCCACAGAACAATTGTTATCAGTGGTGAATTTTCGTACATAAATTAAATTCTTAATGAGAAAGAGAGAAGCAAGAACGTCACGTAAAAGAAAGGGTGGGATGCTGGTGGAGCCGATGGACACAATAGGCAAGTGGGTGCCGTTGCCAACAATAATACGTGAAGGAGGAGTACCGGAAAAGAGGGTGGGGGCGAGTATACCTGAGTGGGGGGTCATGTGTGCCGATGCGCCGGTATCCATATACCATTGGGTATCGGATTGGCGTGGGGAAGTAGCCAAGGTATTAAGAGCCGAGACGAGGCTCTGTTGGTCCCATGCCGTGCCGGTTGTTGGTGGTAGAGGGCGTGAGGCTGCTGTTGTGGGCGTGGACCAAGGAGACCGGGTGCGGTCCAGGGGTTAGACCATGTCGGCTGAGACTGTAAGAGGTTCCACAGTTGCTGTTGGAGAGAGGGTTTGGATGAGGAACCACGCCCGCGACCACGACCGCGACGATTGGAATTTCTGGAATTGTTGGGGCGAGAAGAAGAGGAAGCAGCAGCGGCCGGTTGTGAAGAGGCCCCGTCGGCGGCGGTGGTTGGAGGAGCAGCGGGCGGTTGGACCGTCGTGTTGAGGGCGGTAGCGGTGCTGAGAGGTTGTTGGCGGCAAGTTTCTTCAAGGATGAGGGAGCTTCGAACCTGCTGGGACGTGGGGAACGGCCTCTGAAATTGGATGATGTTGCGGGTATTAGAGAATGAGTCGTTCAAGCCACTTATTGTTTGAAGGACCAAGTTTTCGTCAGTGACGGGACTATCGACGTCGGCGAGAGCATCCGCCAGTGTTTTTAATTGACAACAGTACTCATTGATAGTCAATGCACCTTGACGAAGACCGCGGAATTCTGCTTCGAGTTGAATGGCGCGTGCCTTCTTATTGTCTCGAAAGAGGTCTTCAATTGTTTGCTAAACCTCATACGCCGTAGCATTGTTGCGCATTATGAGACTGAATATTTCTTTGGAAATAGTTGCATAGATCCACGACAGGACTGTGTAGTCAAGCAGTGACCAACTGTCATCATTGGTTGGGGGAGAGCCATCGACATGGTTCAGCAGATTGAATTTACCCAAGGTGACTAAGAAGAGGTGGCGCCACATTGCATAATTAGGAGGGGACTGGGTTAATTCTATGCGAATATGGTTAGTAATTGAACTGACGTGCAGTGCTTGGTTGACTGCAATAAGCGCTGGGGTAGGAGCGGATGAATTGGGGGGAAATTGTGAGGCGCGGCGGCGTGAGGGAGATGCCAGAACGGTATGTTCTGAGTGGGGAGGAGAATTTTCGTCGTCATTGGGAAAGAGGGGATCGATGATATTGTCAGGCGCAGGGGGAGATGGAGGATCGACGGGAGGTTCAGCCATAGCGGTGGTTGGAAAAAGAAATAACAAGCGCACTGGGAAGCTAGGTTGCACTGGTACATCTGTTGGGCCGCGTACCGCGTACCCAAAACGTCCCGGGTACGCTAAAACGCGTAAAACGCAATGGGACGCCACTTTTTTTTTTGGTTGAAAAAGATATCCGCAGTCGTGCAGAATATCTCGTATGTGCTATGTGCTGTAGAGAGGTTGGAAAGTAGTGCATATAATTCCTTTTTTTATCTATTTTGTAAACCACATATGTGTTGTACTGGAATCAAGGAAAGAATATTTTTTTATTTGTTTTAGTAAACTAAAATGAGTTACTATTATTATTATTATTTTGTGAATATGTGCCGATTATTTTGTAAATATGCTGATTATTTTGTAAATATGTGCCGTAGAGTAAGCTTGAAATGAGAATATTTTTTTAAACTGTTTTGTAAACTAAAGTCTATTTAATATATCTATATACTTCTTTTGCCGTCCCCGCGTTTTTTAAAATATTAATAAATGCCGTTTTTCCGTACCCGTACCGGTTCCCATACCTGTTCCCGTCCCCGTACCTGTGCAACCTAGCTGGGAAGGAGGAGGAGAATCAGGCAGAAAAAGAGAGGATCGTAAACAAAAAACTGATACCATGTAAGTAATTGAAATATATTCAGCCGCACTGTTGCGAGTGTATTTACTGATATAAAAAGGTATAATTACAAGAGTGTTGAGGCCTATAATAATGGAGTGAAGCCTATAATAATGGAGTGAGGCCTATAGTTCAGGAGAGCACAACAGAAATAATATACACAATATATATTTTCTAACAATGTTGATTGTACACTGCAATGCTTGGCTGTCTCTGTCGCACCAGAGAATGAAACAATAGCCATGTAAGCAGTTTCCTGCTGTTTCCAAAATCCAAAGCCAGCCCTGTGTATAATCAATCTGTAAAACATAACGATAGAAGTTTGATTTTCTGTCGCACCAATGAATGAAACAATATAGCCCCTGCTGTTGCTGTTGTCTCACATTAGGAATCAATGGTAAGCATATATACTAGTAGCAAACAATACGCATAGCAGAAGCAAATTAACACCTGTTGCTGCTGTCTCACATTATGAATCAATGATAAGTATATATCACTAGCAAACAATAGGCATAGCAGAAGCAAATTAACCCCTGTTGCTGCTGTTCACACATTATGAAACAATGATAAACATAGCAGTAGCAAATCAATCCTACTTTTTGTTTTAAATTCTTCTACAACACCCCATAAAGAAAATTCTAAACATTATAAGTATAGTCCCTGCTACTATTAATGATTTTTTTTAAGTTGTTGGCTTCGGTTGAGTTGGTTTAAATGGATGAATGATAAATAAAATAATTTAATGAGCACATAAAAAAGGAGAGAGATTTAGGTGTTAATCTGGTGTACAAATCCTAAGCTGATGGGAGATTATAAATTAATATAAAATAGTAAGTGGAAAGGGTGACTGTCAATTAGTAAATGGATATGGCAAGAACTCTAAAGGAAAAATGAAAAAAATAGGTTAACTAATTTATTAATTTGTGGTTCAAGGTAATTAGACTTAAAAAAGACTTAAACATACATTTAAGTCTTAAGTTAGTAGTATAAGAGTCTGGAAGTTTCGGTAGAACGTTGGAGATTTATGTGAAACGATGGTTGGTGAAGGATTAAAATAATTAAGAAATGAATATGTTAATAATCATGGTTGACCGTGTTTTGTTGGTGAGGATATTGTTAGTTAAGATTTTTAAGTTCTTAATTACCGTTTAACAAAAAGAAATTGATTAATGATTTTTTTTAAATGAAATAATAAGATTGGTTAGTGAATCCTAACAATTCATATTGGTTATTGATGCTTTAATTTGGAGTTGTCGTAATTTAGTTTACTTGTGATGTTTTGCTAATTTTGATACTTCAACTGTGAATCCATAAATAAAGGCTATTCCGAGAGTTTAAAGGAAACAAATTATTATTAAGTTTAAATAATCAATAATTTGAATATGAGTTGTTAATATAGAAAAAAAAATTGTTGGTTAAGATTTTTAGGTTCTTAATAGTTGTTTTAACAAAAAAAAACATTTATTAATGAAAGAAATTGCAAAAAGGGATAATAAAATAATATTTGTCTAGACTTAATCAATTTTCTTCTTCACATTACAATATGAAACTGATTAGAACAATACATGTTCTTTCCATTTTTTTATGGTAATGCCCAATATATATATGTACAACATTCTCTTCTTGGTAGTTTTGAAATCTAAGTTGAAACAAACTCTATCAGCCTTCCCACTCCTCACGGTAATGCTACGAATCGAACAAAAATATATATACAAGTTTCATTGTTTGAAAATGATAAATGGAACAAATCTCGGTTAATGTTTAATTATACATATACACATGTAATTGCATTGAACTGAATATATATATATATATATGTAGCCTTGTTACATTAAGTATATATATACTTATATGTATATAGTTGTTAAACAAGAATTAAGAGGAGTGCAATATAAAGAAGAGATGTCATAGTATAAAGAGCTATACAATTAACGGAATTATACAATTCAAGGAATTATATTATGGATTATATGTAGTGTTGACTTGTATATATTGACCAAGTCAACCAAATTGACCAAGAGGGTCAAGCTGACCAACTTAAATTTTAAATGAGAATTTAAATGCCAAAAGCTGTTGATACTTAAAGGTCCATTATATGAAATATCATACATTAACAATAATTATATACGAGTGTGTATGTATAAATATAAATATACACCCATGGATAAAAGAAAAGAATATATGAGAACTAAATCCTATGTCATAAGAGGATCCCACATGTTAACTACTACTACAATTAAAGGATAAAATAACTAATCCCGAACAAGAGTTAAAACCCGAATAAAAACAATGATTAATTAAGGGGTTAAATACCGGGGGATTGGTGACTATACGGGATACCGATTTGGTTTGAATTATAGTGGATTGACAATTAGCGTATATATATATATATATGTTCCAGAGGTACGGACTGTTAAATACGAGCTACGGGATTGCTAGAGGATAGACGTGAGTCATCACGCTAGCATTGTTCAACGGTGAACGGTATGTGAATGTGTGGTCTGAAAACTCCGAGGGTTTCCTTGGGTTCCGGACGTAACTGTGTGCTTGCATGTTAGATAAATAATGTTATGCATGTGATTGTATGTGTTTACGTTTTCAATCGCCAAAGCGTTTATTAATTGTGCGTGTACGTTGTTCGGAAATGTGATACTGATTATCACCCTAACTGTGTATGAACTTTCGGGAGAGACTCTGGATACTACATTGTGAGAGTAAACAACTCCTAAAACACTAAGTGAGGAACTTGGTTTAGAGACCAATATTAACCGTCTCTAGAGCGATGACTCGACCCTTGAACATCACCTAGCAGACTTCTAGGTTGCGTGTAAGACCCGATAGGGCATCCAATAGAAATGTGCTTTCTCCAATAACGAGATTGAATCTCCAGGAGACTAATTAAAATACGATAATTTATGAGAGCGTGATAACTAATTAATGAAACAGTATTTAATAAATCCTGGTCTGCATACGTCCCAGCAGGTTGCGCATAGTGATCACTAGAGTTCTAACACCCGTTTAGGGTCTACTTTTGTTTATCTAACGAGCCGGATACGATCGTTAGTCGGAATGTGCTACCGTTGGCACCATACCATGGCTTCGGCCTAATAGACATCTACCACTGTAGATAAGTGAGTCCATCTACCCAATGTAGATGGCATTGGACTACCGTCCAAAATATTAATGTGTGAGGTTAAACGGGGAATTGTCCTTAACATGACACCCGTATGTTTATGTGAGATTGTGGAAGCGGGGCTTCATGTGATGGAAATAAACAAGTGAGGCTAACTGAACTTCAGCTAACTCTTACATTACCATTTATTCGAATTTAATTGTTCAATTATATAGGTCGTAACAGCATGTCTTGATGTGTGAATGTTTGAATACCTGTTGTGTATTTTAATTCCGTATTTACAGTTATGTTATAAGCATGTAAACGGTACAGTATGAAACGAACCCCATGTTAATCAAGATGGCTAAAACGACCTAAGTGGCCTAAAGGGTCTAGGATCACATTTAGCATACCAGCAGTTGGCTGAGCCTTTATGGCACCACATTACAGGACTTGATCGAGCTATGAAGCCGGAGTGCGGGATTTCGGGGTAGTCAACGATGTCAATTATTTATCGCACCTTCATAATTAATTTATATTCAGTACGATGTAAATATTGGGATTACCTTAGATGCTCACTTACCTTATGTATTAGTTTAAACTTAGAATGATGTAGTATATATCTCGTTCATCACTGCGGTTAATTATTGTCGTTATTTTATTATTATTTCTTTTCTACTTCTTTACTCGCATGGGCGAGTAATGGCATGTGACACCCGAGTGAGAGTTATTAGTGTTTAATTTCCGCTGTAAGACATCTTTAATTATGTTATGAGAGTGATTATTATGAGCTTATTGTGAGGGGTGTTACAATATTTCTTACTACAATGGTTGGACCATTAGGCCCTTCCAAGGTTTCATTCTTCAAGTCCTTGGAATTTGTGATCCTGTAGTTGCTTCATTGCGATCACGGTACTTTACTAAGTACTGGTGGTTTGTTAGAAGTCTTTATGAATAATCCTGTTATTAATGCACTTGTCGTGGCATTGTAATTTTGGAGTTAATCACTCCCGACTATGTCCTTAGTCGGTTGGTATACCATTGGTGGTATTATCTAGCTACTACTGTCCCGCAGACTTGTGTCTCGGGTTTCGTTACTGCTCTTTTTTTTCCAATTCGTTGCACGGTTGGTGCTTCTCGTCCTGCTGCTACTTGACCAGCCAGGTTCTCGTGACTGCTAAGCATGTCGCCCCGTGCTGTCATAAGTTGTAGCCTCCCTATGCTTAGGGTACTCATTTAACCGCTATTATGTGCGGATATTGTTGTTCGACCGGGAACCATCTCCGGGACTTCTAATTCTTGGAATCTACTATATGTCGGATTCTTGTTTACCATATGATGATTTCACAATTGCCAGATCGGGTTTTCCCGAGTATGAGAGGACTTTCCTTCTCTCTGGCGTTCTTTCCCAAGTTATACAACGGGGGATGTGGAGGGCGGGTCTGGTATTGTAGGTATCCAGTATACACCGGTGGTTCCTAACTAGTGTATCTCTCACGCTATTACTCAGCCCTTAGCCCTAAGCTTCTAATTCCTAACTCGGTATTTCCAGTCATCAGAGCGAAGTATCGCTCTGATACCACTTTTTGTAACACCCCTACCGCTAATTCCGTCATTACCGTCTAATCTCCTCGTACTTCCATACTTACGCAGCGGATACTTCCATACACAACGGCGGGTGATACAATGTCGTTAGCCACCCACGTAACTAACAAGGCCTACTTCCACTATAGCATCGGTCTGATGGACCGGAATACCCGAGTACAACGCAATACAAATCAAACTCCAATTCTAAACCGAGTGCATACCATTCTCCATTCAATACATTGTTTAATACTCTCAATACATAATGCCGAGTTTTCTAAGCACAATACCAATATGCACCATCTTCCACATGTCTATACATACTCATTAAGAGCCCAACATTTACCCATTCCTCACAAATCTACATACTTCTCCAAATACAAAAGGGTGCACCGCTTGGTACACTGACACTTCAAAAGGGCTACAAGCCTTATACAATTCAATACTATCAACAAGTTAGCCCTAGCTATCTAAGCATAGCAAGCCGGTCACAACTTCGACCAAATCAGCTTCGGGTACCTGGAAAATAAAAACAGTGCCCCAAGGGGCTCAGCAAAACGCTGCATATGAAATTTGCATACCCCGCGTGCCAACGGGGGTACGCTGACTACTTGGTCGAATACATGCGGTTCATTTTATTCATACTTACATACATACATGCTTCAATGAACATTATTTCACTCACAACATGGAGCACACATACATACGTTCAGTACATGCAAGGTGGACAAAACAAGTCAACCGTTCAAACTTACTGATTATGGAGATACACTTCTCCAATACATACGCAATACTTGTTAGCTTCTTTACTCACCCGGGTTAATTGGGTGTACTTTACTCTTTTACTCGTGGTCAATGACTTACACTAGCCAAGACCATTACTCATACAAATACTTTACTTACTTACTCTAGTCAAGTCGGTATGACCTCTGGGCAGGGACTACTATATCCCACCACCGGGCTTTAGGGTGGCTCACTAATCCAGGATGCTACCCATTTAAGGGGTTTGGTCCATGGAAAAGATTAAGGCCAGGAATCGGATCCAACCTCTTGTGTCTCCTCATCCTCACGCGTGGCCGAAACTATATCGGACTTCTACTCATTCCAATTTACCAATTTCTCAATGTTAGAAATGTTAGCTACTTAGGAATTAGTTAGAAGTCCTACTTCCCATACAAGGGGTTAATACCCAACACATCAAGGCCACACAATTCATTCACGTCCATACATTTCATGAATTATACAAACTAAATGTTCAAGATAATACAACAAGAACAATATAACACAAACACAAGTAAGTGCATTAAAAACCCGATTCTGCATTTATCTTATTAGGTGATCACATAAGCACACAAATCAGGTAACCAAGGTAGCATACGGGGCATGAGAAAATCATACCGTTCACCGTCGTACTCGAACTCCAACTTTCCTTCGGGGTTCGACTATTCGATTCCTATAACATACAGGGAGTTGTACGGTCAATTATCTATTATTGACCTAACTCATTACTTCATTAATACTTCTAATGTACACTTACTAGTTCCTACAGTTCATACTTGATTATGGAAATCATTCCTTTTTATCATTCTTATACTTGTTTTCTTACTTATGTACCTACATTTCTTGTTTTCTTACTTATGTACCTACATTTCTCACCGTTATTGTTCCATCAATGGTGTGTTACTAAAGCCCATATATATATATACATACATATGATTACTATTTTTTTTTGTATGACTCGACCGACCTTACCCAGGGTCGGCCCCAAGGTCGGTCGAAGTCAGTAGGGTACGATACTGGGAAATTCAACTTCGACCGACCTTACCCAAGGTCGGTCATAGGGTCGGTCGAAGTCAGAAAGTTTTCGTTCTTCATTTTAGACTCGACCGACCTTGCAGGGTAGGTCCCAAGGTCGGTCGAAGTCAGTAGACTTCTGGGTTTACAATTTTACGACTCGACCGACCTTGCCAAGTTCGGTCCTAAGGTCGGTCGAAGTCAGTAGAATTCCGTCTTTGAAAAATTCAGGCTTGACCGACCTTGCCAAGGGCGGTCCCAAGGTCGGTCGGCTCCAATATGTTCATTTTACTTTGTTTTTCTGCTCCTTTCTTTACCTATTGCTTTCCCAATCTTCTCCAAGGCATTACTAACTTGTTTAGCATCAATTTTGGTGCTCTAAACTTACTTAAACCACCTACTAATCTCCCTGCTCATTTCTTTGTTAACTTACAGGATTTTCCTCACTTTCATTCCAGCACTTATACTAGTTTTCTTTCTTCAATGCTACAGATTTTTGTTCTAACTTTTACCATCCAATACTCCCTCTACCAATGCCACTTCTAGCATTCTAAATGCATTACCTTACATCCTAGTTCTCTCTACTACTTACTCTTACTCAATCTGTTTTCAAAATGCTAAACTACCTACAACAAACACCAAAACACACCTAGTTACTACCTAAGTTATTCCCTCTTCTTAAACATCTAAGTCTCCTAATTTCTAGACTAATTTTGACAGAGTTTCCCCTATAATTTTCACTTTGCCCACATACATTTTCATCTGACAATTCATTTACAATCACCACATCATTCTACACACTACAACATAATAATTCCTGCACTTACACATTTATTCCCCAAGGTTTTCCCAAGCTTTTAATCATCTTTAAAAGTTCCAAAACAGATTAATTTTCTTCCTCATTGTACTACAACATGACTACTCTCAAAACCATATACATTACTCATTTTAAGCATTAAAAATCTGTTACAATGCCACATATAAAACTAGCTCAAGGTAAGAGCATTTACCTTGTCTTTCTAGTTTTTCTTTATTTCTTTTCCTTCTCTTCCTTTTTTCTTTCTTTCTTCCTCGTTCTTCCTCACACAACTGATAATGCTACAGCCCATATCAAAATATACTAATGAGCATTCTAGTGGGATTCTTAACCTTAAAATCAGCCCTAAACTTCAAGAAGGTTTAAAGCTTGAAAGGGTATTACCTTTGGAAATTCTAGGTGAAGTTTTGAGTAGCAAAAACAACAAGCTCTAGCACTACTTGAAGGGATTAAAACCGGCTGGAACAAGAAGGAGAATAAGAGCTCCACTTGTAAATTTCGTTTTGCCAAAAAGGGCTGGAAAAAGATGGAGTTTCAAGACTTTTTTTTACCTTAGAATGACAAGGGAATGAAGGGGCTTCAAATGGTAGTCTTCAAACTCCAAAATGAGCTACAACCATGGTGGAGAAGTGTGAGATTTTCAACTTTTGAAAGGTGGGAAATGAAGCTCAAGAGGAGAAGAATACAATGGTGTAATTTTTATTGCATTTGGAGGTGTTTTGAGCCTTCAACAAGAGGAGAGAAGGAGAGAGCTGAATGGGGCTTACAAAATCGCCATGGGGCTGCTTGGAGGAAGAAGAAGATCAGCAGAGAGGGGGAAATGTGAGAGAAGAGAGTGGGTAGGAGAGAGAGAGTGTGTTTTTTTTTTTGCTTTATTTATTTGTCCTTTTGTTACTAAAAGCCAGTAAAGAGGAGGGGGTGAGTTGGCCGGCCACCACACCCACACACTACAGATTTTAGTTTTTAATTTGCAAAGGGGACACATTAGTTTAGCTTTATTACATTTCACACCCCACTACTTCTCGTTTTTATATTACTTACTAACTGGAACCCGTTTTCCGGAATTCCTCGTTTATTTGATTTTAATGGTTCTAGACCTTCACTAATGTCTACATATAGACATTTGATTGACTAAAATTTATACGGGTCTATTTAACCCGCTTAAGTCGCGTTTTCTCGGTTTCCTCAAAAAACGCGCTTTAAGGTTCGTTTGTGCTTTGAATCTGTTTTAAGGATCCGTTTTCTTCGGGGATCATTCCATCATGTTTATTTAAGTGTAATTAAGCCTCTAAAATCATCATTAGCCTAATTAATCACTATTTTTAATTTCAGGGTATTTCAGTCATGGTGGTGGTTCATTGTTATGGGGGGTTTGTTGAGTGGTCAGAGCATGAGATGTAACTCGCTAAGATTGTCTTATCTTAAGATTGATGTTAATATTTAGACTAACTAATATATGTTGTTGTTATGACCCTTGTTCGATTTATGGAGTTTGTGACTTTAGTTTTATTTGCTTGCATGAATAATGACTTTATTGTTACACAGTGTGATGTGGGAGATTAAATGTTGATCCTTGAGGTCAATTAGTTGTTTGAATGTTTATGAGAACTTTAGTTGGCCTAACTTCAAGTTAAAGTAATTAGCGCTATGTGGACCCACTTGTTTATATGTTGATGACAAAGTTTATTGTTAGTAGTCAACATTTAGTAGTTTCACATTGAACTAGTAACAATTACATAATAATTGGTAAAGCACATGAGTGACGAAAAATAAATGGAATATTCTATCTCTAATACATGTTATAGACATTGTTTGGTTACTGCATCCCTAGATGATGACAGAACAAAGAGTAACTCCCTGTGGGAGTCTCTTGAGAATAACTATACCTTCTGACATCCTCAATCTTCTTCCAAGTAAAGCTATCTTAGAATCTGATTTAGAGGATTCTATCACCTGGAAGTGTGTTAAAACTAGAGATCTTACTGTTTCATCAGCTTATGAGATTGTTAGGAATAAAGGTGAGAGTAACTCCCTGTGGAAACTGATCTGGAAAGTTAATGTGCCTGAAAAAATCAAAACTTACGTATGGATGATAGGTCATGATGGCTTAAAACCAAGAGCTTATTGTTTCAGCGTGGGTTATCTCCTAACTACTCATGCGATGCATGTGGGGATAGAGAAGATTTTGCTCATATTTTGAAATGTTGTCCTATTATCCTTAAAATATGGAAATACCTATTAAGGGACAATCCTATTATTGAACAATGGGCTAACTATAGCATCCAGGATTGGATCACTCTACATCTAAAGAACTCTTCTTTTCTAAATGTTTATAATTCAGACTGGTCACGTATATTTGCTATCACCTGCTATGTTCTTTGGTTTTGGAGAAATTATAAGTATCACAATAATATTTATGAGAAAGACCTACCTATCTCTTTATTTTTCTCTAAGATGCAGGAGCTGCTGAACACAATTGAAGTGAAGCATCTCCAGAATAAAGTGAGCAAAATGACGCAGAACGCTTGGACTCCCCCTCCAGCAGGATGGGTCAAGATTAATGTTGATGGTGCAGTATCTCAACAGGGGAAAGCAGCAGCTGGTGGAGCATGCAGAGATCATTGGGGTCAATGGCTTGGTGGCTTCACCTATGGACTGGGACAAACCAACATTGAAGAGGCTGAAACCTGGGCTATTTTAGATGGTCTCCGGCTAGCTGAAGTCAAAAGTCTCTCAAAGATCATCATCGAATCGGATTCTCAGGTGGTGGTGACACTGCTTAGCAGGCAGAGGAGTAGGTTCCACCCTCACGAAAATTTATTTAAAGCATGCGAGAGCAGAATTGGTAGATTTGATTAGTGTAAGATTCACAAGATAGATAGGGTAGCCAATAGATTGGCAGATGTAATCGCCAAGACAGCTATAGATAGTGAGCTTTTCTTTTCTATGATAGAGAACCCGCCTGATTCAAGCAGGCAATTTTTAAATTCTAATGTAATTAGTTGTTCTCCTACTGATTAATAAAGTCCTTTTCATCGAGAAGAAATAATACACGTTTGTAATAAATAGATTTTTTAATAATATGAGAACTACTAAGATTGTCATGTTAAACAAGACTTCCCAAACTATTAAGATCATTTTCATTCTCATTACCTGTTTAATTGGTTCATGCCTAATGCCATATGTAATAAAATTGGGCAATCTTCTTACTAGTAACTACAAGTAGTTATGTATTTTGAAAAAAAGATTTTTTTAGACAATCTAATGAGAATCACAATCCTCTTAAAATTGGTTGAGGCCTCTTAACTTGAATAAGAAATCCTTCTCTAGAGCAAACTTTTATACAACCACAGATTTAATGACATCCGTTGACTAAACTTGCATCAAGGTTAATGAACCTGCGGAACATTCCAAGTTATACTTCACCTGCTAGGAGATGGCAAGTTAATGTAATAATGTGATTACAATTGAATCCGATTCAAATATAGTATTTAAATTAAGTATTACAATGGCTTGAAGTGGATAAAATTGAATATCTTATTTGTATGTACTATGTAGTAGTAATTATTTAGAGTTTGCTTAAGATTGGTTTGTTAATTTTAACTAAATATGGTTTTAGCACGTTAAAGAGTATCTTGGTACACTTTTTTTTTGTGTGTTTCTAAACAATTTTGAACACCTTTTTTTAAGGTACAATGAAAATTCAAATGTCTATTTCTGGTTCGCAAAAATGCTTTATATTCATAACCTCCTAGTAAATAAGGAAACTCACTCCCAACTGGAAGCTTGTACTTCTTATCAATGATAAAAGAGGCACTTCGTGTTTTTTGGCATTAATCATTGAGGCATACCTAGTTTTTCTTTTTTCAAGTCAGCATTATCGAAGAAAATTCTTCACTCTGTATTGCACCAAATTGGACGTTGAATTGCATGCTGGTGAGAATGTTCTACTGGAAATTGCTTATCAAATTGTACCTTTCTTTGTCACTATTGCGAAAAGAATTAAGGGTTCTAGTTATGTCAGTTTTGTGGTGCCCTTGACACTAATATCCATGCCTTATTTCTCTACTGGACTGTTAGGGACCAATGGTATAATATTATCAACTTGTATGACCTTCCCCCTATCAAAAAGGTGCTATCCAAGACTGGCTCATGGTCAAGTCTTGCAAGTAGAACAAGGATCAATTCGCTGTGGTTGTGAATTTTCTGTAGACAGTTTATGATACAAAATATCATGCCAAACATGATCCCAATTTAACTAGATTGGAGAGCATTGATTCAAATGTTGGTTTTGTTATTGTGTATCAGCAAGCTATGAAATCTCACATCTCCTTCTTTATCCAGGATAATATGTATATTAGTCTTCATGATGAGTGTTCCTTAATCTCATTTGTGACAGAAAGTTTGATAACCTGTTGTGGCTAGCGGTGTTCTGTGTTTACCCTAACGGGTCGTTTGGTAGGAGGTAATAGAATTGTAATTCCTGGAATTGAAATAATTACACTATTTGGTTGACAAAATTTGAATTCCAAGAATTTTGGTAACTGCCAAATTATGGTCTTATTTTGGGAATACCATTCCCTGATTTTTAGCTAGAAATTGCAATTCCAAATGAGTTGCCGGTTCCTTCCATCACTTTAGACGTGCTAATTAATTATAAATATTGATATTTTCGTAATTTCCACCAATATAAATACAACTAATTATTTATCATCTATTTTTATCATACACTTTTTTCTCAAACTTGTTATTCTTCAAAGTTTGCTACGCTTTCAAAATCATTTCTATGTGACACTTTATCTTTTTGTTTTGAATAAATTTGTTATTTATTTATTTGGTTTGATCTAGGGGACCAGGGTTCAAAGTATGAAAGTTTACATTGTTATTTTTTTTATTTTTTTTTTGTGTAGAATGTTTACTAAATTTGAATACTTAGTAATATTTTTATGAGCTTTTGAGATCCAGTTCACTTCGTAAACGAACTAGTTTATATTAATCACATACATATTACATGCTAATATGTAATATGTTTAATGTTTCCTTTTACAGTCTACATGTTCAATAATTACAAATTTATATTCATAATATCAATTTAATGTTATCCTGAAAGTTTAAATAGAAATTAAGAGAAATTCTAAAAATAATTTATTGACTAATTTTTAAAGTTCTTATAATTATGACAAGTAAAATTTATCAATTAAAATTTTACAAATTCTCAATTTAATTTATATAATTAAAAGATGAACATACAACTAATAATAATGTGTTAAATGTCAATGATTTATTAGTAACTTGATACTTATTCCAAGTCTATTCATATCATTATTCTGGCAACCAAACAAAGAAACCATCGAATTCCAGGTATTTCTATCATAACAACCAAACAATGTCATATTCTATTTTCGGAATTCTATTCCAGGAATGCTATTCCAGGAATTAACCATTCCAAACCAAACGACCCGTAAAGGAAATTGAGAGCGGCTTTCAACAAGAAGATGAGAGCAAATATGGACGATACTGATATTGAAATCCAAACAGTGGCGACAATCAATAGGCCAGATCAAAGGGTTTCCCAAGATCCATATATGGGAAAAATTTCAGAGCACAATAGAAATCCGCACCAAGTCCCAACAATCGATCTCCGCCTCCTTAGTACCTATCCTATTTTTCAGATTTATGTAATCTATTTACTTCTGTCGAGTTTACCTTATGTAATTTGGAGTTGTATAACTTCTCTGCTTATTTAGTTAGCTAAGTGTTTTAACAGCTCTGATAGTCGGCAATAGTGGGATACCCACTCTATACCAGAAAGAATTCAACAACCGTGTGTGCTTGCTAAGGATTGATTCTGTTTCGGCTTTTGTAACTTCCTAATGGTCCTTATCAATGAAATTTCACGTTTACTAAAAAGAATTGCATGTTGGCGAGCTCAACTGATTTCGCGTAAACACTTTTTCCAGAGATCAGGATAAATGCTTCAACTCTGTTGTCAACCGGGATAACAGATATCTTAGGATCCCAGAGTACAGAAAAGACTGTTAATTCTCCCCTTACAGGCTCCCATTAATCGTTACTTGCTTGTCATAGCATTCATTTCTCTTCACTAAAGGCAAGTTTGGTCAACATGCACCAGACGCAGGCACATGTGAATCACAAATGCATGGCACGCCTCATATCTCAACAAGAGATGATAGAATGCAGAGCAGTCCGCACATGCCCAATTATGAAAAATTTCACCAAGAGATAATTGAATGCAGAGTCTGCATGGAAACTGGTAAGCACGACACTCTGGACCGATTGGACTTCACAGCATTTTCTCCCACAAACTAATTCCAAACTCCAGACTGGACTTGGAAAAGCGAGGTTGTGTTCTTTGCCATAGCCAGCCAGCCAGCCAAATTCTCTCATCAGCTTACTTCCAACTCCAAACTGGACAGACATCAGCAATCAAAATTATTTTGAACTATAACTCACAAGATAGCTTTCTATCACCCCTCAAAACTGAACTGGTGCTGATCTACCCCGTTCACAAAGCGCTGAACTAGTGCTGCTCTACCCCATTCACAAAGCTATAGATTATGAGAACAAAACGCTACCACACCCAGCTTTCTACTTTTTCATTGTGAAAGGGCTGCAAAAATAGGAGATTATAGGATCTCATCTACTTTTTCTGAGAACGGGGTATACACACTGGTCTAGTGATTAGCTATCCGACTGATTCAGCAGAAACCAGAGCAGATGGACGAGCAGCGAAAGCTTTATCACCCATTACCGAATAGAAACAATATTACCACATGCAGTAGGATCATAGCAGGGCAAAAGCAACTCCAAGTAAAGTAGATCAAATCAGGGGAAGAGGGCAAAATAGAAGTAAAATAAATCACGTAACAGTCGAAATACGAGGGCCGAACATCAGCTATACCCCACAAAAAGGTAGAGATTGTGTCCTTTTAGGGACTCTTTTTTCTGGCAGAACCAACAACACCGATTCCGCCATGGGTTATTCTTTTCAATTGCAAGGATGTCAAACCACTTGCCCCCTCTCTCCGCATAATGATTTGACATTTAAGTATACGAGTATGATCAACCACAGTAAAAGAAGCACAACGATCTACAACGAATACACTTAATTTTAGAAGTAGATTCAGTTTCTACAAGAGACAAGCATACAAATAACCACCCAGCAATAGAGAAAGCTGGAATCTTTAAAACCCCAAACCAAATTTTCAGTTTCTACCCAACGGAAGAGATCTGCACATATATGTTTCCCTCAACTCCGACTTCCTAGAGGAGGTAAAAATCGAAGCATACACTTCTTTATTAGCATGAGCAGGCGCTACATCAACCGCCTTAAACCGTTTCTTACCATTCTGCTGCATTCCACATTCCTTTCCACCATCATCCATCTGCAAGCCATGTTTTGTGCCACTTACCAATCCCCCATCATCAACCTCCATTTTCCTCGACTTCTTCTCCTTCAACTTCTTCGTTCTCTGCTTCAATCCTCTCTCTCAAGACACTAACTTCCTCCTCACTCCCATTAATCGGAATCTTATCACTTTCACCCTTAAACTCCTTGTGACAGACGAGACACGCAGGCGACTTTACTTCCTTCATCGCCTTAGCACTCAGCACATGCCCACATTTCGTCAGAGCAAAAAACTTATACTTCCCGTTCAATTCTAACCCCGAGATCGGGCATTGAAACCTGTTTCCACTATCATTCGAATCCTCCATCCCAGGAATAAACGTAAGGTGAATTGGAATCATGTCCTTCAAACCCTTTATGTGCTTGAACTCGCGTGGCAACGTCTTGTCCAGTAAAGCTTTTACCAGCGACTCCTTGTTGAAAACGTTACCGAGACGATCGATCACGCACGGGGGTTTCAGGGGTTCGAATGACAGCGCGCAAGTTGTCCACTTTGAGAGTCGTTGTTCGTTGGGGTCGACTTTGTCTGGTTTTTTTACTGCGTACATGTTGAGGTAGCAGTCACGGGATTCTGCCCCTGTAGCACCGCCATCGCCTCCACCTCCCTGGAGCTTGAGATTGAGTGTGAGGACGGAGAAGGGTTTGGTGCCGGAGAGGGGTACGGTTGCAGTGTCGAGGAGGGGTTTTCCATTGAAGGAGAAGTATATCGACGATCGAATATGCGAGGGTATGGAGGGAGAGAAGAAAGACTGCTTAAGATCTTCTAGGGTTTGATCCGCCTTGATTGATATCACACGGTTCGGGAGGAACCTCTGAAGACCGGGCGATTTGATTAACACTTGAAATTGTTGATTCTGGTTTTTGTCCTCCATTATACTCGTCGAATTAATTGCTTTCTCTCTTCCTAGGTGGGTTAGGGATTCTCTCGTTTTGTGAACAAAGAACGCGGGGCTTTTTTCTCACCTCTCCGCTTCGTCGAGGGGAAGATATCATATCGTAGTGCATCGCGGGGGACCGGAAGTTCACCGACGCCGAGGCAGAAGTCGGTTGTCTGAAGTTAATAAATATGTGAGGGGCCGCGGCCCATATACAAATTTAAATAGGCCCAGCCCATATAGATAATAAACCGCTGGTTTAAAGATATGAGGAGGTAGCCATCGCGCGGTGATTTACTAGGGTTTGATCTTATTCCTCTCTGCGTTTCTGCGGCTCCGAAGGATCTCGTCAAAGGTACATGCTTGGTTTTTGTTCATTCAATCACATTTGAGAAACGTAATAATGCTGCTATATTGCTAGTTCGAGTCCAACGGTTGCTCTTTCCTTAAGTCGATTTTGGTTCTCTCATCATCATTGTGCTCTCTGCTCGGGGTGCAGCCTTTGATTTCGTAGAGAGCATTAGCAATTCTAGACTTGATGTTCGCTTCTCCAATTTATATTTTTCTAGAACATTAGAAATTCGTTTGAATTTTACTGAAAATTTTGCATTTTTTGCTCGTGGTGACACTTCAGATATCGTGGAGGCTTCCCTTGTTAACAAATCGCCAGAAGAAAATGTCGGGGTATGTATTTACTTCTCGCGTCCTTAAATGATACGCAAATTATGGCAATTTTCTTCTACATGTTCCATTATGTATCTGCCTGCCTGCCCTGATCCAATTTACTAACCTCTCTGGCACCATTGAAATATCGGCTGATGTCCACTGTCACTCATCACGGTGCGGCTCGAGTTCTTAGAATCGGCACCGGCTTTGAATTGAACGTTTCGTATTCTAAGATTTCGATTCTGCCTGAGCCTTCTCAAAATATAGAGTGCATGTTTGTACTTTGTACATGTTATTGTGGATTGGGTACGTGGGATACCAACATGTAGCTCGCCAATGTCCTGATGTCATCTAAATTAGGCAATATGTAGGGTTGCTTGCTTCCACATGAAAAAATAGAAGAAACATGATAAATAGGTGAGGAGAGAAGGGGGAGCGAGGGTCGGTTATTTAAGCAACAAAGAGAGTTTTTTATTTTAGAATGTGTGAGAGAAGATAATATGATTATTTGTGGGAGTTGAATCAACTCTGCTCCTGTGGATCGTCTGATTAATTTACTAATGCTGTGGAACTGTCTTGCTTCTTCTGTTGTTACAGGGAAGAAGGTTGTGTTGCAGTTGCAGTAGCAGAGACCCCGGCCCCAGCGGCTGTCTTGGGTGAAAAGATGGATGCAAACACAGCCTTGCAGCATGTATTAAGGAAGTCACTAGCGCACGGTGGGCTTGCTAGAGGGCTCCATGAGGGTGCCAAAGCCATCGAGAAACATGCAGCTCAGCTCTGTGTCTTGGCAGAAGACTGTGACCAGCCTGATTATGTGAAGCTTGTCAAGGCACTCTGTGGTGACCATAATGTCAACTTGATGACTGTTCCTTCAGCTAAGACTCTCGGGGAGTGGTCTGGTGTAAGTAGTGTTATTATACAATGCTATCATCTTTCTAGTTTTGTTGGTGTGGGGTTTATTCTTAGTTTTCTTGTTGGTATGCAGCTTTGCAAGATTGACTCAGAAGGAAATGCTAGGAAAGTTGTGGGCTGTTCTTGTGTAGTTGTAAAGGTATCAAACTATATATATAATTGAGAAAGCATCTCTGTTTCCTTTCCGCATGTATATTTGCTTCGTACCTCATTGCTATGAAACTAGACCTATAAATCTTAGGATTCTCAACCTACACGTTTTTATGCGGGCTCTTCATAGTTTAATGCGAATTTACTCTTGCTATAACCAGACAGCTTTCCTCATACTTTGACTTCTTCTGTCTTTGTTTTTTTACAACATCAGGATTACGGTGAAGAAACGGAGGGGCTGCTCGTATTGCAAGCTCATCTCAAATCACAGTAAGAAAGGGGACTGGTGGTGGAACTGGCGATTACTTGCCTATTGTATGACTAGTTTTGATCCTTCTCAGCATTGTCAATGTAGTTTTAGTTTATCTGCGCACCTCGCTTTACTGAATTGACTTAAATCATCTACTTTGAATATGCCTTAGAGTTGAGAGGTGTTTCTTCTGAAAACGTTGGATGTACAACATTTTGATGAAATGAGTCGCTGGATTATTATTGCTCGTTACTCTATGTCGTCTAGGAGGGGAAGATACGGAGAAGTATATTGACGATCGGATATGCGAGGGTAAGGAGGAAGAGAAGAAAGACCGCTTGAGATCTTCTAGGGTTTGATCCGCCTTGATTGATATCATACGGTTCGGGAGGAGCCTCTGAATACTGGGCGATTAGATTAGCACTTGAAATGGTTGATTCTGGTTTTTGTCCTCGCTCTCTCTTCCTAGGTGCGTTAGGGGTTCTCTCGTTTTGTTGACAAAGAGTGGGGGCTGTTACTCACCTCTAGGCTTTTGGCGAGGGGAAGATGATATTGGGTTGTGGAATGGTTGGGGACTAGAAGTTTCCACTGGGACGGGCCAGTCCGGGATCGAGCACGGTCAACACCGGTTTAGTACTGTTAACCAGGACGGGGAATGTCCTGGAAGCGGATTGAAAAATAGCAGTCCGGTACAATTTTATTATCCAAGAGATTGCACTGGGACTGGTGGGAGACCGCGTGAAGTAGGGCTCGATTGGCCTTTGATTAGGATCAGATCGGGATCGGTTTTTTTTTTTAAATATAGCTTTTATTCAATGTGGATTGGCTCGGATTAACTATACAAAAAATTGCTTAGAAAATATTGTCATTTTTAATAAAATTTTACAGCAATTAGTTTAAAATACACAAAAGTATCATTAAAAATAAAATAAAAATGTTAAAAGTCCGGTGTCTGCTCGGGAGCAGCATTAGACAGGTTGTCCCTCAAAGAGAAAATAGAAGTAGGACTAGGATCGGAATCGGTTAATAGCGGTTCGGAATTAATCCCTCACTTTATGAACTAAGGCACTGTTTGTTTAGCGGGGGAAAGTTGGGGAAGAGAAGGGAAAATCTAACTGTTGGTCCCTTTCCCATGTTTGTATTGTCCAGAAATAACACTGGGATGGGAATCATTTCCCCCTCCGTTTTCCCGAGCATGTGTTGTTCCATATTAGATTTTAGTCTGCTACCCATTCAATAATTTCATAGTATACGACGACACTAATCAGTATAGCGATGCTTTCCTTTTTAGGAATTATATTGATATACTTATGTTGATTAAATACAACAATTAATGAGTGTAATATATATATATATATATATATAACATAATAAACTGTTTTTTTTATTTTCAATTTCATAAAAATATTAATATATCTATTTTGTTACAATGTTAAGATGGGTTTACAAAAATAATTTTAAAACTAGTAAAATATGATTATTTATATAACCATATAAAACTCTAATATAAAACAAAGTGTTAATATGTATCATATATTAATAATTATTTACATTCCTTTCATTTCTATTTTCATTCCCTTCTACTACCAAACAATATGACATATTTTCATTCTCGTTCCCATTCTCTTTATTTTTTCATTCCCTTTCTCATTTCCCTTAACACATCCAAACAGTGCCTAAGAGAGGTTGAGTATGAGACCAAGACCGGCTTAGCTCGTGGCCAGTTCTATTGGGGAAACCAATGTTCAAGACCACATTTTCTTCTTTATTTTTATTCTAAGTTATTTAGGGGGTGTTTGTATTATCAATTTTTCATACTGAGATTACCCGAAAATCCTCTATCTTGATTCGCTGTCTCATATTAGAGAGTGAGATTTTTTTTTTCGGTACACCTGACTGACTACATATGACTATTGACCGATGACAAATGTTGACCGATAATTAATAACCATTGGCCGACACATGGTATCCATTGACCATTGACAGACGGCTGATAACCGGTTATTTATTTCATTTCCTTCAGCTCCAACAAACAACCGGGAAAATCAATGGAATTTTTTTTCTATTCCCTTTCCTAATCCCATCTCGTTTAAAACAAACACCCCTTGCAATAAACGATAACAACTGAAATAAACAAATACAATAGGACTGACACCAAGGTACAAGTTGGTTGAGTAAAGAAAAAGTAAATAGGTCATCCCATATGTTGAATGGCTATTCTTTTTTTTTTTGGTCGAAATCGGGGGCTATCAGCCCTTTTCTCTTATTGAGAAAACAGAGGATTTATTAGGGGTGGCAATTTCAACACGACCCGTTTGACCAACACGAACCCGACACGAAGTTAGTGGGTTTGGGTTTTAAAATTTGACACGATTAAATAAATGGGTCAACCCAAACACGACTCGTTTAATAACCGTGTCGGGTTTGGGTTTAAGGTATGTAACCCGCTAACCCGTTTAAATAATTTATATGAAATAAATATATATTATAAATTATAGATTATTCATTTTTTTACTATCAAATTTTAATATAAATAAGATATACAAATATTAAAATTACGTATTTAACTAAATTAAAGTTAATAATATCATAGAATGACAAATCTAATGTTAATTAATCAAATTATTTTCTTTTATATAACTAAACATGTGAGGTTTAAGTTAAATATATGCAGATTTGAGTTTTAAATTTGGACAAAATTAGTTAATTGGGTCAGACGGGTCAACCCGTTTGATAACCCGGTCAACCCGTTTAATTAACGGGTCGGGTTTGGGTTTCATATTTTGACATGATTAATTAAACGGGTTGGGTCGGGTCAACCCGTTTAATAAACGGGTCGGGTTTGGGTTTAGCCTAACACGACCCGCGAACCCGTTTTGCCACCTCTAGGATTTATCCTCATCTAGTTGATTCAGAATACAAGGTGGAGGGCAGTTAAAAGTATTACAGCCAAATGGTATATCTAAATCCATTTTTGCTAGACAATCTGCTACCTTATTATATGTACGAGGAGTATACGCAACCTTAGCATCCCTTACAACCCTCAAATTAGAAGAGCACTCCTCAAACATCAGTTTCAGTATATGGGTATTTGGGCATCGATCGTACAACTTCGCCAGCTGGGATGAATATGATAGAATCCTCACATCATCCAGTCTCTTTGTTTTCACAATTCTGCTGGCATACACGAACGCCATAACCTCTGAGTGCAGTGTTCTTTGAAATCCAAAAGCTGCTACGAAGCCTCCAAGCCAATCTCCATGAGTGGTCCTCCATGTTCTACCAGCAGCAGCTTTGCCTGAGGAATAGCAGTGCGCACCGTCAATGTTGAAGATAGCAGAAGAAGAGCTATAGATAAGATTGAGAAACTCCTTGTTATCAAGCTTATTATCATTTGACTAGAGGGTAGACAGAATCCTAACATAAGAACACGCCCTTTTGTTTTGCTGGCATCTAAGCATAATATTTCGGAAAGGAAGAAACATCCTTTCCTCCCTACCAATTTTTTTAATAGTTTCTCCAATTCCATAACATAAAACAGACAATAGGGAAAGCCATCCTCCATCTCACATTAATCAAGAACCGTTCACCTTTCAGTAGATTATTTTTGATCCAGACCTGCAGATCACAACCAAAGAAATTAGTACGATTCTTGAAGTAAATGAGTTTTACCCATATCCTACTGGCAATTGGGCAGTCACAGAGAATATGCAGAATTGTTTCCTCTTCACCACAATAAAGACAAGACTTGTCATTAGTTAGACCAAGTTTAAATCGCCTAGAGTTTGTCATCAGTTTATCAAGCAATACATGCCACATCATGAGTTTAATGTGTTATTGTACTGGTAGTTTCCTAACCACTTTAAAAACATCAGATCCATCAGCAGCAGAATGATCACAATTCATAGTTAACAGATTATACGCAGATCTAACACTATAATTACCATCACTCTCAGGCCACCATGTGAGAAAATCAGCCCCTGAATTAGGGTAGAAAGTACAGTTTGTAAAGAGATTTTGAACATTATCTGGAAAAAGATCATAAAATAGCTTCCTTTTCCAACCTTAGTCTTTATCCCAGTAACCTGCTACATTTTTGTCAATATCTTGATTAGGAATGGGTCTAATGGCCTTCGATTCTAGTTTAAAACCTGCAATCCATCTGGCTTTCCAAAACTTAATAGTTTCTCTGTTGCTAACTACCTAACGGCTAACACGATCCTTCACTGGTTAAGGATTGGCATTTCTGAATACCTTTCCAGTTTGTAGAACCGCGTTGCGAATCAGGGTTAGGGTATAACTTTCGCAAGACTTTAAAGCAAAGCCTTTCAGAGTTACAAATCAAATTCCAGGCAATCTTCCCAAACACATGCTAGATTCATAACCCTAGTCTGTCTAATCCCTAAACCCCCGCTGGATTTCGGTTTGCAAAATGTATCCCATCCGATGAAATACCCCTAACCTTTAAAAATTAATTAAATGATCTATTAATGATCTAAATGATTAATAAACATTTAAATATTATTGGGGAGCAATCTAAAAGATCTCAACAAGGCAAAACACGCCTTAAGATCGGTAAAGCCAAAAATGTGCTTTGAAGCACCATAATGATTGTATGACCTCAAATAGGATCCAAAGTGGATTCCTAATTATTATAATGAAGTAAAGAACACTACAAAACTATTCTTAATGAGAACTAAGCTCAGAAGCACCGGGCAACATAAAATGTGCGCTAAAACACCTTAAAGCACGTTTTTGTGAAATTGCCTTCTAAATTGATTTTTAATGGGCTTAAAGGTTATAAATACCTTTAAATATGATATTATATCACATTATATCATATTAGGAATTTAATTCCAAATTTTACAAATTTTTACAAATTTAATATTAAAATATTAATAAAACCCTAAAAGGGGGCCACATGAGTCAACATTGACTAAGATTGGTCAAGAGGTCAAAGTTGACCCCTTATACCATGTGGGATCGGCAATTACAAGCTGAAGAGGCTCCCATTTCGTCACTTGCTAATACAATTGTTGGGCAAAATAGTAGTTAAACTATCTTGCTAACTTATGGGCAGTGAACCCAATCTTTGTAGTAAAACAAGTGTCGTATCCACAGAGACTTCGCAACTATTTAATTAATTATCCAGTTTAGTAAATGTACAAAAAGATAAATAAAAGTGCATAAAATGTAAATTGGGGTTTAGCCGGAGGCAAGCTTGATTTTTAGGATCAGTGCAGAAATAATAAAAACAGTAAAATAAAGTAAATGGATGGAAAAAGGTTTCCTAGGATAGCGAGGGAATTTCCTAAATTACTTAAACAATTTTATAATCCTGTCTCAAATATTTATTGTCTATTAGAGTTGATAATTGTCAGTTACGAACTCTTATTAATAGCCTCAGTATTTTCCTGCTCAATCCGGAGTGTAAATACCAAGGTTAATTCCTTTGTGGTACTTTGACTATCTCAAAATCATATGTTGATAGTTACCAAATAAATGCAGTAGTTTGTCACGCTAAAGCATTTAACAATATTTGCTAAAAGGAATTAAAACAAGTTTAATAAGTGAAACAGGTGATAAATATTTATTTAAGTACAGACAATAATTATAATCCTAATTTGCTCTTATTTGTCTGTTTAAGAATTTATCTTGTGGCCTTCCTAAATCATAGATAAGGACAACTCTTAATTAATTCAATAGACTTTTTACAATCAGAAAAAGTCTAAAATCTTTAATTAGCTTTAAGCAAGAATTCTTTTAATAACAACGATGGATTTTATCTGCTAATCCAGGAGATAATATCTAACGTTTGTCTTTCTTTGTGGTCTATTCTCAAATTTACAAAGTCATTGAAATAAGAGAAACCGTAAATGCATAAAAATGATTAGTTCTTAAGCATTTAATAATTTAGAGAGACAAAACAAATATTTATAAGCAAACTTGGTATTAATAATAAGTCTGAATTATTTGGGGTCAAACCCCATCCTAGGATACGAGTAAAAATCACTCAGACATTAACAGAAATAAAAAGAAAGCAGAGATAGCCATTATTTTGGAGACTGCCGGCGGAGACTGGACTACGATTTGCTTCTGTTCCAGCTCCCTTTTCTTCTCTTCTTCTTATCGTGCTTCTGCTTCGTGGTGGAGTGAAGAATGAAAATAAAATGGAGAAGTGGGAGATAAGAGGATGGAATGGATCGTAGTCTGATGGAGAGCTTTGGATTATGAGGAAGGGATTGATTTTATTTGAGCAGAAGGAGCGTGGTTTTATAGCAGATAGGAAGAGGAAGAAGACAGAGGGAACACCGCGTGAGTAATTTCAGTAATGGATTGGGGGCGGCAGAACGCGTGAGGATTTACTGTCGGCAGGCGCCTGATATTGTTGAAGGAGTAGACGGATAAGTTGCAGGCGCCGCAAAGAAGATAAACAGCACCGAAGTCTGTCGCGTTAATTATCTGGACATTTACACGCGTCCGCGTAGATGTCCGCCTAAATTCATGCGGACACTCATGCGGTCCTCTCCCCTGTCCGCGCGGACACATAGTCCTGTCCGCCTAAACCCATGCGGACAACATAGTCCTGTCCGCCTAGTACCATGCGGACACAATGTGTGTCCTCGTGTGTGTCCTCGTGGTTCTGGGCGGACACAACTTGTTGCGAGTCTTGCGAACTTTGACTGGCTCTAGATTCTTCGTTTGGACTCCGTTTTTTGAGCCGTCTGTGCCTATGCGTTCGTCTCTTCGTGTACTTTGCTCCTAGCTTGGCTTTTCCTCATGTTTAAACCAATAAATTTGTGAGATAATCAATAAAACATAAACTAGAGGAAACATACGATAAGTGAGAAATGAGCAGAAAAGTGCTGATATAATATATGAAATACACCCATAAAACATGCTCATTTAGACACTTATCACACCCCCACACTTACCTTTTGCTTGTCCTCAAGCAAAACCATGTACCCAAGCGAGTAGGGAATGCTCATTATTAACAAATACTATTATGAAGGGTAGGGTAAAGAAGTCAATAGTACATGATCTTAAACTTTTTAGAGGAGTGTGATCCATCACCTAATGGTGGCATAGGTGTACTCAGGGCAAAAATAAAAATTAGAGTTTCGGGGTATGATCCGGAGTACTTCAATGCTTCTTGATTTAGGTGACTTTGAGAACTTTTACCATGGCCAACTTCTCTCAAGAATGGGCATTGAGGAGAAAACAAAAGGAAGAATAGATTTATGCATTTGTTTCACTTTTGCATAAGAGATGAGAAGATAATAAGTAAGCATCAAGCTTTTATATTTAAGAAAACTCAACTCTCTTTGTTGGTTACCAATGGTGTCTCGCAAGTCCCTTTTTTTTTTGTATATATATGTATTTTTTTGACAGAGAAGCACCCCTTAGCAATCCCTAAGAAAGAAGACAGAAAGAACCCCTGAGCAATAAAAATCCAACCATTGTAGATCATTTGGTCACACCGCATAAAAATGCTCCTCAAAAGTAATCAAAATTTTAAATTTTTTGAATTTGTACCATTTATCCCACAATTCATAACAGTATTTATTCTTAAAGAGAACAACCCACACATAAAGGGTCCACAATATTGAATTTGAACAAACGCAAGATAAGCAGAGAGATTTAAGCATTTTAGCATAAAATGTCACCGAAAAGGGCACACTCCCCCACACTTAAATTGAACAATGTCCTCATTGTTCACCAGAAAAACAAGGGAAAGTTTCAGAAGACCTTTTCGGTAAGTAGATAAAATAGAGAACACAAAGGTCACAAATAAACATTTAAGCACATAAACTCTCCTCTGCATGATTTATTTAAATAAAAGCATAATTAAAGAAACTGGTACTCCCCTGAGATTATTTTTGCTAGCGTTAAAGGAGTTCCCCCACACTTGAGCTTCAGCCTCAAGTAGCGTAGCTTGGTTGCGGTGTAGACATGAAGTTGCACCTGCATAAGACACTAGAAGCAACCATACTACAAATGGGGTTAAAAGTTAGCAAAAATAAAATTTAAAGAAAACCTGAAAATTAAAAGAGCATAAAAGCAAATAAAATAAAAGTTCATCCGGGTTGCCTCCCGGGAAGCTGCCCTTCTTTTTAGTCTTTGGCTAGACTCCCGCTTCGTTATCCTGGATCAAAAATATAAGTAGACAACAGCTCTGCCAGGAAAACGAAGTTGGCAGTAATTAAAAGCAAACCACCTGGATCAAAACAAAACGTTACTTCGGCAAATATAATAGGAAAATGATTACTCCACAAAACCTGGTGTTTGAGGAGGTACTGCCGGTAGCGTAGTTCTAACAGGAGACCATGTGTGATTGGCTTTGCTTCCTCAAATTGGAAGATGTAAAAATCCTCCTCTTGTTGTTGAGGCTTATGGTAATCAACGTCAGAGGGAAGTGGCTCCATGAAATTGATTATAGCACTCTCTTCTGATTGCTCGGAGGGAGGCGGTATCTCCTCCTTCTCAAGGTTGAGGATGTATCCACCCTCATCTTCTGGGTAGAGCACGGAGAAGGAGGGAAAATAGTAGTTGATTTCAGAGGGAGGAAACTCCATGAAGTCCAAGGAGAAACTCTCTTCTGAGGGGTTGTCTCCATAATCAAGCTGATGGTTTTTTGGTGATGGATTCTCTAATTCGAATAGGGGAGGAGGCGGAGAGTAGCTTATGTCCTTAGCAGGTTGTTCCTCTTCATGAACCACTTCATTCAGTTGTTGAAGCGGTTGTTCCATGCGTTCGATCTGATCTAGCGTTCTTTGCTGGATCCTTTCAAACTTTGAGGTAAAATTTGCCATCATTTCCCTTAAAATGGCGTTGTCTCTCTCTATTGCAACCATAGGACAATGGGAACTTTCATGGTCTCCTCCACACTCTTGGCACACAAAGATGGGGATAGGCTTGAGAGATGACTTGTAATCCTCCAAGAGAGCTCTCAATTCAGCATTCGGGTCTGAACATTGGGGGCTTTCATGGTACTCTCCGCACCTTTGACAAATACTCCATTGATTGTAGTCCTCTGCGCCATAGGGGTAACCATACCAATCTTCTGCTTGATCGTAGTGACCATCCATCAGAATTAAGTACCTTTAAAAACAAAACAAAAATTTATACACAAAAAGGGGCAAATAACGAAAATAAAAGAAAAACTAAACAGATAATAAATCAGATAGTTGGACCGAAGTCCCCGGCAACGGCGCCAAAAACTTGTTGGGCAAAATAGTAGTTAAACTATCTTGCTAACTTATGGGCAGTGAACCCAATCTTTGTAGTAAAACAAGTGTCGTATCCACAGAGACTTCGCAACTATTTAATTAATTATCCAGTTTAGTAAATGTACAAAAAGATAAATAAAAGTGCATATAATGTAAATTGGGGTTTAGCCGGAGGCAAGCTTGATTTTTAGGATCAGTGCAGAAATAATAAAAACAGTAAAATAAAGTAAATGGATGGAAAAAGGTATCCTAGGATAGCGGGGGAATTTCCTAAATTACTTAAACAATTTTATAATCCTGTCTCAAATATTTATTGTCTATTAGAGTTGATAATTGTCAGTTACGAACTCTTATTAATAGCCTCAGTATTTTCCTGCTCAATCCGGAGTGTAAATACCAAGGTTAATTCCTTTGTGGTACTTTGACTATCTCAAAATCATATGTTGATAGTTACCAAATAAATGTAGTAGTTTGTCACGCTAAAGCATTTAACAATATTTGCTGAAAGGAATTAAAAAAGTTTAATAAGTGAAACAGGTGATAAATATTTATTTAAGTACAGACAATAATTATAATCCTAATTTGCTCTTATTTGTCTGTTTAAGAATTTATCTTGTGGCCTTCCTAAATCATAGATAAGGACAACTCTTAATTAATTCAATAGACTTTTTACAATCAGAAAAAGTCTAAAATCATTAATTAGCTTTAAGCAAGAATTCTTTTAATAACAGTGATGGATTTTATCTGCTAATCCAGGAGATAATATCTAACGTTTGTCTTTCTTTGTGGTCTATTCTCAAATTTACAAAATCATTGAAATAAGAGAAACCGTAAATGCATAAAAATGATTAGTTCTTAAGCATTTAATAATTTAGAGAGACAAAACAAATATTTATAAGCAAACTTGGTATTAATAATAAGTCTGAATTATTTGGGGTCAAACCCCATCCTAGGATACGAGTAAAAATCACTCAGACATTAACAGAAATAAAAAGAAAGCAGAGATAGCCATTATTTTGGAGACTGCCGGCGGAGACTGGACTGCGATTCGCTTCTGTTCCAGCTCCCTTTTCTTCACTTCTTCTTATCGTGCTTCTGCTTCGTGGTGGAGTGAAGAATGAAAATAAAATGGAGAAGTGGGAGATAAGAGGATGGAATGGATCGTAGTCTGATGGAGAGCTTTGGATTATGAGGAAGGGATTGATTTTATTTGAGCAGAAGGAGCGTGGTTTTATAGCAGATAGGAAGAGGAAGAAGACAGAGGGAACACCGCGTGAGTAATTTCAGTAATGGATTGGGGGCGGCAGAACGCGTGAGGATTTACTGTCGGCAGGCGCCTGATATTGTTGAAGGAGTAGACGGATAAGTTGCAGGCGCCGCGAAGAAGATAAACAGCACCGAAGTCTGTCGCGTTAATTATCTGGACATTTACACGCGTCCGCGTAGATGTCCGCCTAAATTCATGCGGACACTCATGCGGTCCTCTCCCCTGTCCACGCGGACACATAGTCCTGTCCGCCTAAACCCATGCGGACAACATAGTCCTGTCCGCCTAGTACCATGCGGACACAATGTGTGTCCTCGTGTGTGTCCTCGTGGTTCTGGGCGGACACAACTTGTTGCGAGTCTTGCGAACTTTGACTGGCTCTAGATTCTTCGTTTGGACTCCGTTTTTCGAGCCGTCTGCGCCTATGCGTTCGTCTCTTCTTTGCTCCTAGCTTGGCTTTTCCTCATGTTTAAACCAATAAATTTGTGAGATAATCAATAAAACATAAACTAGAGGAAAAACATACGATAGGTGAGAAATGAGGAGAAAAGTGCTGATATAATATATGAAATACACCCATAAAACATGCTCATTTAGACACTTATCAACAATAAGCAAGACTCCACTTGTTCCCTTAAATTAAGGATCCACTTTTGCCTTTTATTAGTTTATACACTCCTTTAGCTCTATTATTTGAATTCTCCAGCTGGAAAACCGTGTGAGAGCATTATTGGCTCCTCCACCAGCCGGCTCCTTGTCCCTCTTATCCCTTAGGTGAGTCACCTCTCATTAACTAAGGATTAAACTAATCAAATTTGCTTTTCTAATCAAATAATACCCCTTCCAAGTTTCTTCTCTCTCCTAGCTTCATTCCAACCGGTGAAGCTCTCCTTCCAGACTCTCCCAAGCTCTCCCAACCGTGGCTCTTGAGCTATGAAGGTAGATCTAACTTCTAAGCTTCTAATTAATGGTTTAAGGCTTGTTTTTGGCTCTTTTTCTTCATCTCTTCACCACCTATGCTTAGATCTCGTGACTAATCAGTTCCTATGGCTTATTCTCAGTGTTCTAAGGTTAGAACATCAATCAATTTCGGTTGAAACAAGTTTAGAGACCAAGGTTGCTCAAAATCTCATTTTAAGGTAAAAACATACCTTAAGCTTCTCTACTCTTCATCCGATTTTCTTCCTCTGATTTTTATGAGTTTATACACTCATAATCTTTATATTTACATGTTCAATCAGTTGGATATCCATTTGGAGCAAGGGTGGCTGAGATCCAAAGGAAATACCCTCTTTTAAGGCATTTTTCCAAGGCAAAACCTAATAACAAGGTAGCTTGTTGTGATCTAGCTATTTCCTATGTCAATATGGTGGATCTAACACCTTGTGGTGTGTTTGATTCAGGCCGAAACCATCTTGAACTCTCCTTGCATTTTTAAGGTGATTTTTGCCTTAAATCTTACATTAATTACTCCTTATGGTTAAGCTCAAGCTTGGAGTGTAACCATATCTTGTTTTTGGGTATTAAACATGTCTAAATCATGTGGTGCATTTTCCTACAAGAGGCCGAGTGCATACAAGGGCAAATCAAGGTATAAACACCTTAAATCTATGATTTTTATAATTTCTAAGCTTAAATATTAATACTGCCGAGAGTGAAATATTAAATAAGGGTCATATTGACCTAAAAATGGGAAAAATGACTAAGATAAATTAAGCTAGTCATTTAAGAGATTTAATTAACATAATGGTCAAATTATGACATTATGTGGAAAAATAATCAAATACAAGTGAGGCCGTGAGTATGTATTATATTTTGAGACATTTATTGTGTAATTTATTTTGCAAGTTCAAGGTTGTAATAAGGCCATGACATTAGGCCATTTTAATTCAAGTTTATAAGCTTATTTAGTTTATTTATGCTTATAATTAAAATTGGGGTCAAACGGTAATTACTAACAAATATTAGGCCGTGGGCTTAATTTAGAGAAATTTAGGGTTTTTAAATGAATTTAATAAAAATTATAACATTTTATAAAGTTTTGTGTCAAAATTGTAAAAATAGAAAAGTATGGATAAAGCTTGGTAATTACCGAAAAGTTTGAGTCCAATTTGGTATTAGAAGTCAAAGTTGACTATATAGGAGACTTGACCAAGTTTGGAGAATTTTGGGAATTTAAATACAACCTTATAATAAGATAAGTATTTAATTGTAAAGGATTTATAAGAGATGGGACTAAAGTGTGATTTCCGAAAACTAGGGGTACTAAATGGAGTTTAGTACAAACCTTAGGTTACTAGGAATTTTTAGAAGTTGATTTGGTTAAATTTGGCGTTTATATGACTTTAGTATAATATAAGATATTTTTGATATTGTTACAATGGGTACCATATGTGGTAACACCGAGATTGGAAGAAATATAAGGTTAGTTAATGTTTATAACCTTTTGGTATGTTTGGTGATTTTTGGTTATATAAATTTTTATAAGGACTATGTATATATGGTTTTCTGGAATTAGAAACGATGTTATAAGGAGGGGAATTTGGTGAATGAAGTTAATGTGGGTTTAACAAAGCCTAGGGGTCTGTTCGTATTTACAAAAAAATATATAACCATAGGTTTAATTATATTAATGTTTAGGATTCTAATATAAGTGTCAAGAAATATAATTGGGTTGATTTGTGATTTATAGAAGTTTAGTGGTTTATCTGAAAGTCGAAAATATAAGGGGCTATTTGGTATTTTGAAACAATTTACAACTAAGTGTTATACTTGTTTTAATGACAAAAATGTCATAACATATGTTATATACCTATAATGTAACATTACATTAATTATGTGGTGGATTTAGTAAATATTTAAGAACATGGGTGCTGTTCGAAAATATTAACATTTTTTTTAAATGCAATTTATAATATGGTTCAATGACCATGTACTTTCATAATTAAGATGATGAAAGAAAGAGAGAAAAAGAATTACAAACATTGGATATGGAATTCTAATGTTAAGAGTGTACATGTGATAATAAGGATTCATATATTGTAAGTATTGTTTTACAAATGAATTATACCACATTAAAAAAAAAGATAAACTTTAGAAAAATAAATACTAAGGTGAGATGCATAGTGCATGACAAAGGATCACACATGCAATAATGAAACAAACTATACGACATACAAGGGTATGTTAGTCACATGCGATAACAAGTTCAACAATAACTATGTTTAATAATAAGACAAGACTGCGCATGTAATATAACACTTTTTCCAATCTCGAGTTAAACCGAAACCCGACAAACATTGTCAATTAATGACGGGGGGTTTAACCGGGAGTTAATAGTGACGGTACGGGGTACCGTAGGATTGTGTTGTTATACAGTATGCTCTCAGTAGCATTATGTATTATTTAGACTGTTAGAGACGACGCAAGGAGCATAGGAACTTGCTGGTTCATACTCCACTGTAATACATCAGGGTGAACGGTATGTTGTTATGTGTCTCTGATTGTCTCTGAGGGCTTCCTCAGTTCAGACTTCTGTGTGATCTGTGATAAGATTGTTTGTCTGAATGTGATAATTAATATGCATGAAATGTATATTTATAGCTGCTTTATTTACTTTGTTGAGTTAACAGTATTGGTTCGTATTATGAACCTATATATAAAACGAACTAGCGGCTATGGTGCTATCTTATATGAAATAAGGAACGTCAGAAAAACGTTTGTAGCACTATGATATAGATATACATATTATCTGAGACTTTATACGGAGCATTGGCCTTTCTATACGCCGCTTCGTATCTAACACTGGATCCTGAGTTTACAGACTCCGGATTGGACCAATGACCTTGGTCTACTGTTTAGGAAAAAAAATGGTAATGCGATGCGATGGTATAATTAATAGATTAATGAATGGAAGTAAAGCCAAGAGGATGTGGCTCTTGGTGCGCGCTGTGATCACAAAAAACGATACCAGGATTCCGCGTACGGGTCCGTAAGTATCAAGAAAAATTTCCGTGAGCTAGAAGGCTCGTTGGTTGAAGACTCTACCGTTGGAGTGGCTACTGCCGTGGGTGACCGCCATAATTATGGGTAACTAGAGACATGTCGTTTTAATGGAGACATTGCCACTAGGTGTAACTGAACAAATAATACATTTGAGAATTATACAGTGGCGAGCAATATTGGTGGTTTCCTACACCATGGACGAGAATTAATACTTGCTTGTTATTCTCGTTGTTTTCGCTTTGTTGTTCATTGGTTATACTTGTGGTTATATTACTTTGTTGATGGTTGTGTTATTGTATGGATATTATCTGTTTAATTGTTTTACAGTTTATATATTAAAACGGTATTGGATGTAATGAACCTCATGCTCTCGACCAAATAATTGAGGGGTCTTTGGGGGCATGACGGGGCATGTGATGACAACTCAGCCGGGGCTGATTCCATACCACAAACCATATTTATTTCAGGTGATTGCTGAGGGGTCGCAGCGAGACGTGATGTTGTGTTAATACTGTTGGTTTAAACTTTGTACGGTTGTTACTGTTGTGGTTTGGACTCGGGTTTGTAAACCGAGGTGTAATTTGGCTAGATGCTCACGAGTACGGTCTGTAATAATTGTTTGGATTTGTTTTAAATGTTTAAGTTCTACTTCTATCTCTTGTGGTCACTGCGGGAATAAGTTTCGCATGTTGATTATCAGTAATTCGTTATCACCCTTGGGCGAGTGATAACAATGACACCATTAGGGCGACAGTCTGTTATTTACCGCTGCGATTATATTATTTTAGGAGCAGGATTAGTAGGGGTGTTACAAAAGTGGTATCAAGCGGAGTACCGCTCTGATTACAAGAGATAGTATTAAAGTAACCGTGAGCCTAGGTTATCCACACACCAGTACCAAGAAGATATTTAAATGATTTGAGTTAAGTTTATGGTTGGGACGGTAGCGGCCGTCTTCGCTCAGCTAGCCCTGATGGGGGGGTATCCAGATAGGAGCACCACCAGTAGTCCCACCCGTACCCACCCGCACCTATAGAGCCTAATTGCTGAAGAGTGTCACTGACACACGTGTACCTATATACGACGGGGTAGCTGACCCCACCGTCCTAGAGAGGTTCATCATTGAGCATGAGAAGGCATTCGACGCCATTCACGTGTCTGCAGAGCACCGGGTCGGCATAGCGGCCTTTCACTTGAGGGACGCCGCCAGCACTTGGTGGAGGTCCGTGAGGGCACATTACATTGCTACTGAGGGTTTTGGATGGACAAGTTTTGTGGAACTGTTGAGGGAGAAATATTATCCTGCGCATTTGAAGCAAAGGAAGCGGGAAGAGTTTGAGACCCTGAAGCAGGGTAGTATGACAGTAGATCAGTACTACGCCTCTTTTATTGGGCTCTTGGACTTTGTCCCAGGAGTTGTGTATTCGGATACTGTGAAAGTTGAGAAGTTTAGAGGCGGGCTGCGATATGCGATCAAGGCCGCCATGGGCGCAGGTTTATACCCTACGATTCAGGTAAAATTTGTTGACAGATTATACCTTGTAACTCAGTTGAATTATTACAAGTTGGGGAACTCATTGATGCAATGTAGGAATGTTACGAGGCTGCTTCCCGGACTGAGCTGTTGGTGAACAGCCGGGAGGATGGCCAGGGGCAGAAGCGTAAGGCCCCAGAGAAGGAGGCGGAGGTTGCGGCTGGAAGCGGTAGCGGCAAGAGTTGGAAGTAAGATCCACCTTTAAGTTATTTAATCCATTTAAATTACTTACTTGCTGCCTGCTTTTATACCTGCTATTCCTGACACTTTGACGATCCCAGGAAGAAGAAGTTCTCCTGGAAGGAGAAGAAGAAGGAGCAGGCCAGCCCGAAGGGCAAAGAGAAGGTCCCGATGCTGACCGGGCCTACTTACGATGTCCAGCCTCTTAGATCTGTACCCCCTAAGGGTAAGCGATCTAACCTTGTGAATGAATTGTGTATATACTATCCATTACCATCCTTGTATTAATCCGAGTATGATATGATAATAGGTTCTGCACCCCAGCGCCACTTCCACTGCAAGCGCTGTGGTAAAGACCACCCGGGTGTTGACTGCCACGGGCAAGCGGTAGACTGCCACCATTGTGGAAAGAAGGGCCACCGGTCGTTCGAGTGCTTTACTAATCCAGAGAGCCGAGCGTACCGCCCGCAGAAGGGGACTCAGAGCGCACCTACTGGTGGAGGTGGAGCTCGAGGTGGCCAGAGGGGGCCGGCGCCCCAAGCCCAGAGGGGGCCGGCGCCCCAAGCCCAGAGGGGGCAGCAGCAACAGTAGCCGCAGCAGTAGAACCAGAACCAGAGAAACCCACCGGGCAACCGCGTGCTGAATGCAGCGGGAGCTTCAGGCGCTGGCACTAGCACCCAGCGCGGTGAAGGTTAGCATTTGAAACCTTAACCATTGTATGAAAGCATGACTGTGTGTTAAACGCTTTACTTAAGCATGAATGCGTGTTTTAATTAACGCCTTAGATAAACGACTTATCTAGGAAACCTGTTACCTCTTAGGAGACTTCGACATCTGCTACCCCACACTTACAAGACAGAGATCACCTAGACCCGTGGAAGAAAGACGGGAGTACCCTAGTGAGTTGTGTCATGTGGTCAGACCGGGCATGATACTTCCCAGAGAGTTCCTAACCCTAGATGAGCAAATCGCCATAGTAAATGAGTGTAGAACTTTGGGTAAGGGCATTGGAGGATTTTATACACCTGTATTTAATAATGGTTCTAGAATGAAGCTACACATGATGTGCTTAGGAAAAGATTGGGATCCACAAGCTAGGGTTTATCGAGAGGCGAGGATGGTAGGTGGCATATCTGTACCTAGGATACCTGAGAGTTTCCTAAACCTGGTGATAAACGCAATGGATATTTCTCAAGACTGTGAGACTTTTCCATTACCCGACATGACACCTGACGTTTGCATCATCAACTACTACGAGCAGGGAGGAAAGCTTGGGATGCACCAGGACAGTGATGAGACGACCGAGTCCATCACCAGAGGAATACCGGTTGTGTCATTCTCCATTGGCGATGATGCTGAGTTCATCTATTGAGACCAGAAGAGGATGGATCTAGCAAGCAAGATCATCCTCAAGTCTGGGGATGTGTTGGTATTTGGTGGAAAGGCGAGACTTGTATACCATGGTATTAAGAGCATTAAGCTCAATACCGCACCACCAGCTCTAGTAAATGATACCCACATCCGACCTGGCCGTTTAAATTTGACTTTCAGACAGTACTAATGTATGACAGTGGCTAAGTGTGTACCTTGTATAAAAACAGTTGAATGAATGAAATAAGAATTTTGTACCTGCAAGTATATGTGTTCAGTTTGTTGATACCGTTAATTCATAACTTCAGGCTATGGGAATGAAAAGGAGGGTACCATCTGCATCTTAGATATGGCGCAAGCCAAGGAGTCCGGTAATGTCATCACAGGTATGACAATTACAACCGACAGTAGATTACTGATTTATTGGGGCTCGATGCTAACACGAGAAATAACCTCAGGTACCTTTCCTGTTGATGGTGTTAGTGCTACCATTTTGTTCGACTCAGGGGCTTCACATTCTTTTATTTCCTCGGCGTTCGCCATGAAGCTAGGGGTAGCCCCCGAACAGCTTTCAGACTTTTAGTCACCCTTCCATCGAAGGAGAAAGTAGGTTGCACCAGGCAGTATTTGGGATCGGAGATCAGCATTATGAATGAGACATTCCCCATCGATTTGATTGAGTTTAATAATTTGGGCTTTGATATTATAGTGGGTATGGATTGGCTACAGAAACATAAGGGCCGCCTTCACTGTGCAGAGCATCGACTACTATTGAAGGGGCCGAGCGGCAAGACAGTGTCATACCGCAGTGTGAGGCGAGAGCCGACTATCAAGATCGTGTCAGCATTATCCCTGATGAAGGACGTTAGGAAGGGCCGACAAGCCTTCCTCTGTTATGTACAGGACACGAGACAGAGCGACGGGATGGATATAGACATACCAGTCGTGGCAGACTTTCCTGATTTGTTTCCTGATGAGTTGCCAGGCATGCCTGCTGTGCGTGAGATTGAGTTCGCCGTTGACTTATTGCCAGGTACTGGCCCTATTGCTAAGGCACCCTACCGTATGGCACCGGCTGAGATGAGGGAGTTAAAGGTACAGCTGGAGGACCTCCTCGACAAGGGATTCATTCGACCGAGTGTTTCTCCTTGGGGTGCTCCAGTATTATTCGTCAAGAAGAAGGACGGCAGTATGCGACTCTGCATCGACTACCGCGAGCTTAATGCGGTCTTGGTCAAGAACAAGTATCCGTTGCCACGGATTGATGACTTATTTGACCAGTTGAGAGGGGCCAGTGTGTTCTCAAAGATAGACCTCAGATCTGGCTACCATCAGATTAGGATTGCAGAGGGTGACATAGAGAAGACAGCTTTCAGGACACGGTATGGACATTACGAGTTTACCGTAATGCCATTCGGATTGACGAATGCACCAGCTATATTCATGGACTTGATGAACCGTCTCTTCAGAGAACATCTTGATAGTTCAGTGGTTGTCTTCATCGACGATATTCTGATCTATTCGAAGACCAGAGAGGATCATGAGTTACATTTGAGACAGGTTTTGAATATTATGAGACAGAACCAGCTGTATGCCAAGCTCTCGAAGTGTGAGTTCTGGTTGGACAGCGTGTCATTTTTGGGACACATCATATCAGCAGACGGGATATCTGTAGACCCTGCTAAGATAGAGGCAGTAAAGAGTTGGCCAAGGCCAAAGACAGTTACAGATGTCCGCAGCTTTCTGGGTTTGGCCGGTTACTATAGAAGGTTCGTGAAGGACTTCTCCAAAGAGGCCAAACCGATGACTAATCTCATGAAGAAGGAGTCCCAGTTCTTATGGACTGCAGAGTGCGACCAGTCCTTTCAGACACTGAAGGATCTCCTTACATCGGCACCCATTCTTACTATTCCTGAGGGCACCGATGGGTTCGAGGTATACTGTGATGCCTCTGGAACCGGTCTAGGCTGTGTGCTTATGCAGCACGGGAAGGTAGTTGCTTACGCATCCCGACAGCTGAAGAAGCATGAGGTAAATTACCCCACACACGACCTTGAGCTAGGCGCAGTAGTCTTCGCTTTGAAGATCTGGCGACACTATCTCTACGGTGTGACAGTCACCATCTACTCTGATCACAAGAGTCTACAGCATCTTTTCTCTCAGAAGGAGCTGAACATGCGACAGAGGAGATGGGTCGAGTTCTTGAAGGACTACGATATAGACCTTAGATATAAGGAGGGCAAGGCGAATGTAGTAGCTGACGCCCTGAGCCGCAGAGCTCATTCACTGTTTTCGTTAGTAGCAAACAGCAGCATGATTGATGAGATACGAGCTGCACAGGAGAGTGATCACTATATGCAGAGTATCAGACAGAAGATGTTGGATGGTTGTTTTGAGAGCCAGAAATATGACTTCGAGATGTGTGATGATGGCTTGATTCGACTAAATGGCCGGTTGTGTATACCAGAGTCTTCTCCTGATCTGAAGGAGAAGATACTCCAGGAGGCTCATAGCTCGTCCTTATCCGTCCACCCTGGTTCTTCGAAGATGTACAAGGACTTAAAGGTCCATTTCTGGTGGAGCGGGATGAAGAAGGATGTAGCTGATTACGTGACTAGATGCTTGACCTGTCAGAAGGTTAAGTTTGAGCATAGGAGACCCGGAGGTTTAGTACAGTCTATGTCTATTCCTTGTTGGAAGTTCGAGGACATATCGATGGATTTAGTTGTCGGTCTTCCCCCGACTAAGGGAGGACTGAACACGATATGGGTCATTGTGGACCGTTTGACTAAGGTGGCAAAGTTTGTTGCCATGAAGGATACCTGGAAGGTCCCGAAATTAGCGGACTTGTTCCAGAAGGAGGTGATCCGGCACCATGGTGTGCCGAAGACTATTGTTTCTGATAGGGACCCTCGATTTTTGTCTAGATTCTGGGGACAGGTTCAGGAAGCCTTAGGTACGAATCTGAAGCTTAGTACGACATTCCATCCACAGACCGACGGTCAGAGTGAGAGGACCATCCAGACACTGGAGGACATGCTGAGAGCATGTGCCTTAGACTTTCAGGGGAGTTGGATAGAGCGACTACATCTGATAGAGTTCACCTACAACAACAGCTACCACTCCTCGATTAAGATGCCACCATTCCAGGCACTTTATGGTAGACCATGTAGGACTCCCTTATGCTGGGATGAGGCCAGCGAGAATACGCTTCTAGGACCTGAATACCTAGAGCAGATTAAGGAGGATGTCCTACAGATTCGTAAGAACATGAAAGCAGCTCAGGACCGGCAGAAATCATATGCAGACACCAAGAGGAGGGACATTGAGTTCACTACTGATGACATGGTATTCCTCAGAGTGTCACCCATGAAGGGATATTCCGGTTCGGGCAGAAGGGCAAGTTGAGCCCGAATATGTTGGACCTTATGCGATTAGGGAGCGAGTGGGCCCGTTAGCCTACAGACTGGATTTGCCAGTAGAGCTCGGGAGGGTGCACGACGTCTTTCACGTTTCACAGTTGAAGAAATATGTGCCCCACCCATCGCACGTTTTGCAGCCAGAGACTCTAGAGTTGGACCCCGCTCTACGATATGAGGAAGTACCACTCCGCATCCTCGATACGAAGACGAGGCAGACTAGGAACAAGACCGTTAGCATGGTCAAGGTTCTCTGGTCGAACCATGACGTGGAGGAGGCTACATGGGAGTTAGAGGACTCCATGAGAGCGAAGTATCCCGCACTCTTCGAGTAGTAGCAGTGATACTTTTACGGGTTCATGGTCAAACCCTTTTTAAGGGGGGTAGACACCACTTGGCTTGCGCATATGTTATGCATTAGGTCTTGTTTTTGGTGGTGTGTTTTGTTGGTATGCAGCGTCATACATGTTTGTTTGGATGATTGTATGTGATACATTTTATGTATGTGCCTTAGTGCACCTGTTTGAGAATGTATATATAGTACCGCTGAGTACTTTTGTTGATGAATTGGTTGTGCACCTTGTTTAGTGCTATGAAAAGAATGAGTATATACCATGGGGTTGGTTATTTGATATATGCTATATGTATAGCCTAGGTTTGAACCTAGTGGGAGTTACTCCCTAGCGATGGACTGTTTGGTTACTTAGTGGAACTTAATTCCTTAGGTGAACTGTAGAGGATTAAGGACTTCGGGACGAAACCTTTTTAAGGGGGGTAGACTGAAATACCCCTAACCTTTAAAAATTAATTAAATGATCTATTAATGATCTAAATGATTAATAAACATTAAATATATTGGGGAACAATCTAAAGATCTCAACAAGGCAAAACACGCCTTAAGATCGGTAAAGCCAAAAATGTGCTTTAACACCATAAGATTGTATGACCTCAAATAGGATCCAAAGTGGATTCCTAAGTATTATAATGAAGTAAGAACAAACAAAACATTCTCAAAGAAAACTAAGCTCAGAACACCGGCAACACAAAATGTGCGCTAAAACTCCTTAAAGCACGTTTTTGTGAAATTGCCTTCTAAATTGGTTTTAATGGGCTTAAAGGTTATAAATACCTTTAAATATGATATTATATCACATTATATCATATTAGGAATTTAATTCCAAATTTACAAATTTTTACAAATTTAATATTAAAATATTAATAAAACCCTAAAAGGGGGCCCACATGAGTCAACATTGACTAAGATTGGTCAAGAGGTCAAAGTTGACCCCTTAGACCATGGATCGGCATTACAAGCTGAAGAGGCTCCATTTCATCACTTGCAATACAATAAGCAAGACTCCACTTGTTCCCTTAAATTAAGGATCCACTTTTGCCTTTTATTAGTTTATACACTCCTTTAGCTCATTATTTGAATTCTCCAGCTGGAAAACGTGTGAGAGCTTTTCTTCCACCACTCCTTGTCCCTCTTATCCCTTAGGTGAGTCACCTCTCATTAACTAAGGATAAACTAATCAAATTTGCTTTTAATCAAATAATACCTTCCAAGTTTCTTCTCTCTCCTAGCTTCATTCCAACCGGTGAAGCTCTCCTTCCAGACTCTCCCAAGCTCTCCCAACCGTGGCTCTTGAGCTAAGAAGGTAGATCCAACTTCTAAGCTTCTAATTAATGGTTTAAGGCTTGTTTTTGGCTCTTTTTCTTCATCTCTTCACCACCTATGCTTAGATCTCGTGACTAATCAGTTCCTATGGCTTATTCTCAGTGTTCTAAGGTTAGAACATCAATCAATTTAGGTTGAAACAAGTTTAGAGACCAAGGTTGCTCAAAATCTCATTTTAAGGTAAAAACATACCTTAAGCTTCTCTACTCTTCATCCGATTTTCTTCCTCTGATTTTTATGAGTTTATACACTCATAATCTTCATATTTACATGTTCAATCAGTTGGCTAGCCATTTGGAGCAAGGGTGGCCGAGATCCAAAGGAAATACCCTCTTTTAAGGCATTTTCCAAGGTAAAACCTAATAACAAGGTAGCTTGTTGTGATCTAGCTATTTCCTATGTCAATATGGTGGATCTAACACCTTGTGGTGTGTTTGATTCAGGCCGAAACCATCTTGAACTCTCCTTGCATTTTTAAGGTGATTTTTGCCTTAAATCTTACATTAATTACTCCTTATGGTTAAGCTCAAGCTTGGAGTGTAACCATATCTTGTTTTTGGTATTAAACATGTCTAAATCATGTGGTGAATTTTCCTACAAGAGGCCGAGTGCATACAAGGGCAAATCAAGGTATAAACACCTTAAATCTATGATTTTTATAATTTCTAAGCTTAAATATTAATATTGCCGAGAGTGAAATATTAAATAAGGGTCATATTGACCTAAAAATGGGAAAAAATGACTAAGATAAATTAAGCTAGTCATTTAAGAGATTTAATTAACATAATGGTCAAATTATGACATTATGTGGAAAAATAATCAAATACAAGTGAGGCCGTGAGTATGTATTATATTTTGAGACATTTATTGTGTAATTTATTTTGCAAGTTCAAGGTTGTAATAAGGCCATGTCATTAGGCCATTTTTTAAGTTTATAAGCTTATTTAGTTTATTTATGCTTATAATTAAAATTGGGGTCAAACGGTAATTACTAACAAATATTAGGCCGTGGGCTTAATTTAGAGAAATTTAGGGTTTTTAAATGAATTTAATAAAAATTATAACATTTTATAAAGTTTTGTGTCAAAATTGTAAAAATAGAAAAGTATGGGTAAGCTTGGTAATTACCGAAAGTTTGGTCCAATTTGGTATTAGAAGTCAAAGTTGACTATATAGGAGACTTTGACCAAGTTTGAGAATTTTAGAAATTTAAAATACAACCTTATAATAAGATAAGTATTAATTGTAAAGATTTATAAGAGATGGGGCTAAAGTGTGATTTCCGAAAACTAGGGGTACTAAATGGAGTTTAGTACAAACCTTAGGTTATTAGGAATTTTTAGAAGTTGATTTGGTTAAATTTGGAGTTTATATGAATTTATAAGTATAATATAAGATATTTTATGATATTGTTACAAATGGGTAACATATGTGGTAAAACCGAGATTGGAGAAAATATAAGGTTAGGAATAATGTTTATAACCTTTTGGTATAGTTTGGTGATTTTTGGAATTATATAAATTTTTATAAGACATATGTATAATATAGTTTGATGAATTAGAAAACTATATGTTATAAGAGGGGAATTTGGTGAATATAGAAAGTTAAGTGGTGGAAAGATTAAAAAGATAGTCTGTTCGGTATTTAAAAAAAATATAAACATAGGTTATAATTATATTAATGTTTAAGGATTATAATATAAGTGTAACAATGAAATATAATTTGGGGTTGATTTGTGATTTATAGAAGTTTAGTGGTTTATACTGAAAGTCGAAAATATAAGGGGCTATTTGGTATTTTGAAACAATTTACAACTAAGTGTTATAATTGTTTTAATGACAAAAATGTCATAACATATGTTATATAACTATAATGTAACATTACATTAATTATGTGGTGGCTTTTGTAAATATTTAAGAACATGGGTGCTGTTCGAAAATATTAACATTTTTTTTTAAATGGAATTTATAATATGGTTCAATGACCATGTACTTTCATAATTAAGATGATGAAAGAAAGAGAGAAAAAGAATTACAAACATTGGATATGGAATTCTAATGTTAAGAGTGTACATGTGATAATAAGGATTCATATATTGTAAGTATTGTGTTACAAATGAATTATACCACATTAAAAAAAAAGATAAACCTTAGAAAAATAAATACTAAGGTGAGATGCATAGTGCATGACAAAGGATCACACATGCAATAATGAAACAAACTATACGACATACAAGGGTATGTTAAGTCACATGCGATAACAAGTTCAACAATAACTATGTTAATATATAAGACAAGACTGCGCATGTAATATAACACTTTTTCCAATCTCGAGTTAAACCGAAAACCCGACAAACATTGTCAATTAATGACGGGGGGTTAACCGGGAGTTAATAGTGACGGTACGGGGTACCGTAGGATTGTGTTGTTATACAGTATGCTAATCAGTAGCATTATGTATTATTTAGACTGTTAGAGACGACGCAAGGAGCATAGGAACTTGCTGGTTCATACTCCACCGTAATACATCAGGGTGAACGGTATGTTGTTATGTGTCTCTGATTGTCTCTGAGGGCTTCCTCAGTTCAGACTTCTGTGTGATCTGTGATAAGATTGTTTGTCTGAATGTGATAATTAATATGCATGAAATGTATATTTATAGCTGCTTATTATTTACTGTTGTTGAGTTAACAGTATTGGTTCGTATATATGAACCTATATATAAAACGAACTAGCGGCTATGGTGCTATCTTATATGAAATATAAGGAACGTCAGAAAAACGTTGTAGCACTATGATAATAGATATACATATTATCTGAGACTTTTATACGGAGCATTGGCCTTTCTATACGCCGCTCTCGTATCTAACACTAGATCCTGAGTTTACAGACTCCGGACTGGACCAATGACCTTGGTCTACTGTGTTAGGAAAAAAAATGGTAATGCGATGCGATGGTATAATTAATAGATTAATGAATGGAAGTAAAGCCAAGAGGATGTGGCTCTTGGTGCACGCTGTGATCACAAAAACGATACCAGGATGTCTGCGTACGGGTCCGTAAGTATCAAGAAAATTTCCCGTGAGCTAGAATGGCTCGTTGGTCGGAGACTCTACCGTTGGAGTGGCTACTGCCGTGGGTGACCCGCCATAATATATGGGTAACTAGAGACATGTCGTTTTAATGAGACATTGCCACTAGGTGTAACTGAACAAATAATACATTTGAGAATTATACAGTGGCGAGCAATATTGGTTTCTACACCATGGACGAGAATTAATACTTGCTTGTTATTCTCGTTGTTTCGCTTTGTTGTTCATTGGTTATACTTGTGGTTATATTACTTGTGTTGATGGTTGTGTTATTGTATGGATATTACTGTTAATTGTTTTACAGTTTATATATTAAAACGGTATTGCATGTAATGAACCTCATGCTCTCGACCAAATAATTAAGGGGTCTTTGGGGGCATGACGGGGCATGTGATGACATACTCAGCAGGGGCTGATTCCATACCACAAACCATATTTATTTCAGGTGATTGCTGAGGGGTCGCAGCGAGACGTGACGTTGTGTTAATACTGTTGGTCTAAACTTGGTACGGTTTGTTACTGTTGTTGGTTTGGACTCGGGTTGTGTAAACCGAGGTGTAATTTGGCTAGATGCTCACGAGTACGGTCTGTAATAATTGTTGTTGGATTTGTTTTAAATTGTTTAAGTTCTACTATCTATCTCTTGTGGTCACTGCGGGAATAAGTTTCGCATGTTGATTATCAGGTAATTCGTTATCACCCGTATGGGCGAGTGATAACAGTGACACCATTAGGGCGACAGTCTGTTATTTACCGCTACGATTATATTATTTTTAGGAGCAGGATTAGTAGGGGTGTTACATCCGATATCATGCAATTTACTAACATTAGGGTCATGTCCTTAGATAAAGTCTCTGCATAGTTTGTCAATTTTGGTACAAATCGTGATAGGGAGAAACTGACATTGCATCGAATGAATTGGTATTGAAGAAATGCAGCTTTTAACTAGACAGACTCGCCCAGCCATAGACAAAGATTTTGCTTTCCATCTAGCAAGTTTGTCTCTACTTCTAGATAGGAGTAAATTGTGGGACTGAGACATTGATCTTCCTTGTTTGAGGAACACACCTAGATACTAACCAAAATTTCTAGTGATAGGCATATTAGCCTCATGACTAATAGCTTCATCTTTCTCAGGAGTAATGTTTTTTGATAGCAGAATAGATGACTTTTCAAAACTAACTCATTGCCCAGAGGCATCACAAAAAATCCTCAAGGCATTTAGTCATAACATGAATTTGACTTAGAGAAGCTACACCAAAAAAGACTAGATCGTCTGCAAAAAAGCAATGTGAAAGAGATATCCCTCTCTTACCTAACGAAATGGGTTTCTAGTCCTTCATAGAAATTATAGTATTAATGAGATAGGCTAATATTTCCATGCAAAGAACAAAACTAAAAGGGGACAAAGGGTCCCCTAGTCTTACCCCTCTACCCGCAGGAAATTAGATTTGTTAGTTCTATTCTGTTTTGGGGTGAGGAAAAGAACAAGAGGACTATGAGTCTATGATCAGATGCAAATCTAGGGAGAACTTCAACAGTTGCCTCAGAAAAACAATTAACCCAATCCATATAAGCTATAACTCTATCCAGACATGCTCTATGTCTACCATTAGACCAAGTAAACCTATTGCCATTTGCTTTAACTAACACCATTCCTCTTCTATGAAACCAGTTCTCAAATTTCCTATCGATGCCAAAGTTATTCAAGGAACAGTGTAATCTATCAGAGGGAAGAAGCTTAGCATTAAAATTTTCTCCCACAATCCATGAGGTGGAGACCAAAGGTTGAACAAGATCAAGATTGTCCCACAATAAATTTCTCATCACTAGGTTAGGTCTAGCATAAACCGCGGTCAACATAAAAAATTTGTCCCCAGTAGCAATTTTACAATGAATAAACTGTTGGTCACTAGTAATAATATCAACCACAAAATTCTTGTTCCAGAATAGCTAGATACCGCCAATGAAACCTTCAGTTTCAACACGAAACATATTCTTGAAACCCAACTTAGCACAAACAGAATCAGCAGTAGGACCACTAATCCTAGGTTCTAGCAACACCATAATATCAGGACGATTAGCTAAAACATTGTTTCTGATAGCTCGATGAAAACTGGGCTTGAGAGTCCCTTCAACATTCTAGAATACAATTTTATCCAGCATAAATAAGATAAGGTGAAATTACGTACCTCCCTTTGCTCGAATGGGAGCATCCAAAGATTTTACCTGATTTGTAGCACGATTTTCCAAATTCGGTCTTTAATCTACTTGTTCTGGAGATTTGGCAGGATTCCTTCGATCAGTAAGGGAAGACTCATCGGCGAGTCTTTGATCAGGTTCCTCGAATTAGGGCTTTGATTCTTTGTAACCCTAGATTTTGGTTCCTCCCCAAGATTTGCAATCGTCTGAGTCGGTATACCTTCTTGCGATTGATTCTTTTGGTTGGATTCTGTAACCCTAGCATTTGGTTTCTCCCCAAGGTTTGCGATCGTTTAACTCGACATCCTCTTTTACGGTTGCTCCTGTTGGATGGGATCCTCCTCATTTACCAGGAATGTGAACTTCAATTCAGAATTATTATCTCTTGGTTTCAAATCTTTCGAGCTAGGTTTAGAAATTTGGGGTTTCTTTATCGTATTCATTCTTTTCGGCACCATCCATTCTCCATAATCATCCATAATATGAGAACCTCTCCCTGATTTTGGACTAGCTTCACTCCTTCTTCCTGTTGAACGTTTTCTTCGCCATTACTAAACGGGCATGTTGAGTCTTTATGCCCGTGGCATCCACATTCAAAGCATACTAAGTGTAACCCCTCATATTCAATTTTCATCACTCTGCGCTGGAATTTGTATTTAGCAAGCAACGGCTTCGTCAGGTCGACTGCAATCGCTACCCGTGCCAATTGAGATTTGCAAAGCTGGCCGGTGATAGATATACATTTTTAACCCTTCCCACCTTCGATCCAACGATGGATAAGAATAATTCGTTGTAGTATTCGCTCGGTAGGTCCGGAAATCTTACCAATACTTCCAATGATGACAACGCTTCAAAATTTGGGTTGAAATTCGGACGCCATCTTCTAATTGTGAGGTAATGGTCCATAATTGGCCACAGTCCTTCCGACAGAACAAAGTGCAGGTCATCTTAATTAGAGAACGAAATCTTGAAGAACCCATTTGATAGGCCATCCATGGTGAAGTCTCCGTGTAATTTCCATCTGCGTCTCAATCTTTCATTCAGGAGATTCATCGGGAGGGTCTTCCCCAGTAGTTTGTCGATAATCACATGTTTCCATGGTCGCTTTTTGTAACACCCCAACTCGTAATTCGCAATCAACGGTAATTAACAACGCCAAACTTAAATGAAATCACAACGGAAAAATAAACCAAACTCTCGGTGTTACCGCCGTTAGTCACCCACGTGACTAACTAGGCCTTACTAACTCCAATGTAACGGTCTGAATGACTGAATACTTAACCAACTTAAACTCCAAAAATTACTTATACATACCGAGTTCTACTATTTGTTCCAAAATACAAGTTTGTTCTACCTTACAGCAATATACATAAATGTATATGTTCTAACCAAGGTAATATAAAAAATAAGTACACCGGGTCCAAAAGTCTACCCCACCTACACTCGGTCGCGTCGAATCTCTATCTAGTACCTGAAAAATGGTCGGCCCAAGCGGGCTCAGCACAACTGCTGGTATGAAAACGTGCAGCCCGCAAGCTACCGGGCCACACACAACTACTTTGTCGTTAACATGTGGTTCATTATTACAACAATATAAATGAAATTGTAAACACACAACATGCAGCATATAAGGTAAGCAAATCATTCAATACAATGGTATAACCCAACAAAAACAAGACATCAGTATATCGAGTCAGTGTTCTATTCCTTCTTAGGCCTTGAAGATATATAAATACATGTCTCACATAAGAAGAGAGAGAGAGTTAAAATATACTATTATTTTGATGGTTATTCACCCCAGTCATAAATAATTTCTAAATTCTTTAGCTAACTTTTTTCTTTTATTCTAATATATAGATTTTGACGGTGAAAGATAATAAGTAATATAGGTATCCCAAGCAAATGTAATGTTTCTCGACATAAAATTGAAAAGCTGCCAAACATATTGTAAAGAATGGTTAAAGCAGGACGCTTAGTGAATAGTTGAATTATTTATCATAAAAAGTTCTAACAACTTTACTAGATCAAAAGTAATATAATAGATAGAATTGCAAAAAAATAAAATAAAAAGCAAACAAATAAAAATACACAAAAAATATTAGTAGTATTAATTATATAATTTTTTTTGAATGAAAGGTAAGCTTTGTATTAAGAGAAAAGATAAATATTTACAACCTAACAACCACAAACTAACAAAACTCAGAACCACATAGCTACTAACTCTCCAAGAATTCTAGTAGACCAAAACTATTACAAATTCAAACATTCCTTCTAGTAATTGGAAACTTAAATTTACTCCATCTCAATTTAAGCTCCATTTGTATACTAGACACATGTATTCACTTCCGGAACCTTACCAGAAAAGATTTTATCATTTCTAGTTCTCCAAATATGATAAATCGTGACTTCAACTGCAGAACATCTCATTCTGTATATTAATGAAGCTTTCGAATTAGAACTCCATAGACAGTGCGTACAGTCCAAGAAACTGACTGGTAGCTTGCATTTCAGCCATACATGGAGGATGCATGTGAAAACTCCCTTACTGAAACCACATTCGAAGAACAGATGGTCTTTGGTTTCAATTTGATCACAAAATTCACACTGATCAGAAGGAATCAGATTCCAGGCCTTCATTCTATCCTTGCAAGCCAAGCTTTTTTTGACATGAGAGCCACCAAATAAAAGAAGCATGGGGAGTGCAGAAATTTGTCCAGATGATTTGCTCCCAGCCATCATCAGATGGGGCAGGGTGTAGAATATCATAGATAAATTTCGTGGACAGACTGCCTTCTCCACTTCTGCTATCAAAAACTGATTGCAGATTCCTAGCAATGATATCATCCCGCAGTTTCATAAAACTCTTCCACCAGTATGCATGTGAGCCTTTTATTTTCAGTGACCAGATTGTATCATTTTTAATGATATATGCTTTGCACCACCTGCTCAGAGCTGACTGGTGCATATCATCATTAAATTTTTTTAACAAATTGCTCAACATAGCAGATTTATTCCAGGACAATATCTCTTTGATTCCAAACCCTCCATTGCTTTTTGGTCTACAAACTTTATCCCAAGCTACTAGAGCTATCCTGCAATTGTCAGTACCACTCCATAAAAAACTTCTACATTTCTGGACAATTAACTGCACCACATTGTTAGGGAACATAAAGATATGTGCCCAAAATCTCTGGATGCTAATCAGCGTACTCTCAATCAGCTGTAATCTGCCCGCATAACTGAGTTTTCTAGCAGTCCAGTGTGATATTTTTGCAGTCATTTTGTTTATGAGTGGAAGATAATCAGATTTCTCAAGTCTGTGAGTAGAAAGAGGAACCCCAAGGTATCTAACAGGGAGATTGCCTTCTTCAAACCCCAAACATCAATAATCTTTCTCTTTTCCTCCTCATTAACTCCTCCAAAGTACATCTTACACTTCTGATTACTAACACCCAGACCCGAAGCTTTAGAAAAGTTGTCAAGAATACCTTTTATGATTGTAATGGAACCCATATCACCTCTACAAAATATCAGTAGATCATCTGCAAAACAGAGATGGTTCAAAGCAATCTTGTCACATTTCGGAAGAAATTGAAATTTGGATCATCTTGCACTTCAGAGAGCATCCTGCTCAAGTACTCCATACATAAAACAAACAAAAGAGGAGAGAGAGGGGGTCACCCTGTCTAAGACCCCCCTCACCCTTAAAAAACCCACAACTTTGACCGTTGATCAAGATGAAATAATATGGTGTAGTAACACAACACATTCTCCAACTGATAACCTTGTCATGAAACCAGAGCCCCTTCAAAACTTCCTCCAAAAACTCCCAACTGACACAATCATATGCTTTGTGTATGTCCACCTTGAAGGCACATCTAGGAGCGTAGTTTTTATAACCTTGGATAACTTCCTGACAAAGAAGGATATTATGCGCAAGGCTTTCCCTGTGACAAAATTCCCTTGGCAGTCACTAACAATCCAAGGTAGAACTTCCTTTAATATGCTTGTAATGATTTTGGAGATAATCTTATAAACTACATTACAGCAGGCGATGGGTCTCAAATCCTTGATGTAACACCCCAACTCATAAAGCCACACTTATCTCATACACATCCATTCACTTATGTTAACTTTGCAGCGGATTTCTTACAACATTTGGTGTTACCGCCGTTAGTCACCCACGTGACCAACTAGGCATACTAAAATCTCCAAGATCTAGCTACGGTCTGATGGACCCGAATATACCGAACATTAGTACTTACAAGACTTAACCAATTACATAACAATCTTACAATCTCCTTACATCCTATACAACTTACTAACATCTCATACCATTCACTAAACGAGTGTACATGCACAACTCGTACAACTAAAAGAAGACAACCCAAAGTAAATTCTACCCGATCCTACTCTCAGGACTGTCGTCTTCTGTCAATCACCTGCAAAATATAAACAGTAGCCCCCGAGGGGGTCAGCACCTTTGCTGGTATGATCCTCTCATGGCCCCCAAGCTAACGTGGCTACGATGACTAATTGTCGATAGCATGGAGGTTGATTAGATGCACAACATAATAGAAAGTGCAATAAACAACAAGCCACATATGAACAATCAAAGTTCAAACATAATGAACGACTTAAAAGCGTTCCCTTAGTTAGTGAGTTAATCACTTAACTCCTTAAGTTATGTTTCCTCTTAATCTAAGTCCAACCTTATCTTACCTCAATCTTAATCCTTATCTCAGTCTTAGAATATAAACCATTATTTAAATAGAAATGGTTGTATCTTACCTCAAACCTTATCTCAATCTTATCTCAGTTCTTATCTCAATTAAGTCAACCATTCTTTAATTAGAATGGTTGTTCCTTAATTCATTGTTTATCTTTGTCGGGTCAAAAGTAACCCTAGCCAATGAGTTATCAGCTCCATTGGGTTAAATAAACAATATTTCTTAAATTTGGGATTTAGGTAGATCCCACCACACCATCTCAGTATGCCTCCCTCCTAAAACAAGAAGTCCGAGGAGGTCAAGTCTACATGTCGACTCTAGGCGACGAGTCCGAAGACAAGTCATATTTGGAAGTCGGATCTGATAAGAATACCGACCTCCCCCAATACACATGTGTCGGTACCATTCTGGATTCCTCACTCCCCCCAAGTTCTAATTAGTTTAAGTCTCAAGTCAATGTTTGTTAGTTAACCTCTTTCAGTTACTAAGAAAACAATATTTGGGTGTGTTCCTTATTCTTACACAATTCTTTACCAAACATTGTTAGTAAGTTCTCACGGTAAGTTGTGTTAGTGCATCACAATCACACAACAAACATAATATTCCGGTTGCATGCTTTATCTTGTTTAGTCGGCACACATAAACAAATAACACACAAGCCGAGGGACACCTTGTTAGCAAGCAGGTCACAAGAAAACCATACCGTTCACCGTTGGTCGTTCGGTTGCTTACTCTCCTCCGGAGTCCAAATTCTCAAACCCTAAAACATTCATCGAATTGGGTGGTTAATTACTTTTAATTAACCTAGCTTACTTAATCACTAATGATTTCCAACTAAATACCACTAAGTCATTGTAGTTTAAACTTAACCACTTATGTTATTTACTTCTCATTTTACCTCACACTTGTTCACACCTCCAATGGCCTTAAAAATCCACCAAACAACTCTTAACATTCATATAATAACATTACCCAACAAGCCCCCATCATTTAACACCTAAAAAGCACCTTTTCTTTGTAAATTGTTCTAGTCCGGGACATGGTCCGGACCTAAGGTCCCGGACCAATGTATCTGATCACTCTCGGCAACATTTTAGCTATGGTCCGGGACTTGGTACTTACCCAAGGTCCCGGACCAGTTATGGGGTGTACTCTCGGCATGTTTTTAGTGCTGGTCCGAGACTTTATCCAAGGACCAAGTCCCGGACCACACTTTAAACTGTCAAATTTTACAGTTTTGAACCTCTTTCCACACTTGTTCTTTTGCCCAATATTCTTCTAATCTTTCCCCATGTATTCACACATGTTCTAACACCATTTTAGCACCTAAAATCCTCTTAACTCATGGATCTACTCACCTCCAAATTCCTTGATTATTATTCAAGTTCTTACTAAACTCTTAACACTTATAACTTAATTCCTTACACTTACAACATGTAAATTTGTCTAAAACTCCAACTAACCAAAGTGTTTCCTTTCAACCAAAATAACTACTCCTCAAACATCATCATTCACCCATTTTTCCTTTGCTAAACCTTCCAAGGTTATCTTGCATCTCCATGCACAAATTTCTCTCCTTTCCATTTGTTACTCATCATTCCTAAACTTGAACATACCTATACATTTCTTTCCATCCTCTTAACACCTTAACATTGTTCTTCATTTACCTTGACCATACTACACCCTCCTTAGACATTTCCACCTCTTTTACTCAATTTACTCATCATTCTCATGATCATATACTCTTACACATTCCTAGTCATTTTCCTTGACAATTTACCACATTCTCTTACTATTTTCTCTTCCTTCACCCAAGTCCACTCATTACCATCTAAACTAAAACCTCATTAATCCACCACTAGCATCTTCACTACTTACACAAGCTGCCCACAAGTTCTCATTGTTATATTCTCTAGTTCATACCTAAATCATCTTAAAACATTATACACCATTTCCTCCCAATTTTTGCACAAGTCTTACCATTCCTCAAATCATGACTTTGGTGTGTTTAATACACCCACCTAACCTCTAATTTCCTCCTAGACAATTCTAGGTCATTCTAAACCACAAGAACTCCTTAGTTAACTCATTTCCACTCAAATTCCTTCTCATGATCCTTAGTAAATCCTTGGTCATATTAGTTCACAACCACTACTTAAACACTTTGTTTTCTACTCAAATTTCGCCATAGCTCCTCTAGTATATTATCATGCCCAAATGCGTTGTTTTTCTCATTCAATCATCTCACACACATCAAATCCTTTCTCATCATATTTTCTCACCCAAATCAACTCATTCATATTAAACTCAATATAATGCAATAATCTTAAATTGCATAGCACTAAGGCTCTTAAATGACATGGCTCTTAGGCCCTTAAATGACTTAAACTTAAACACTAATTTCCACAATAATAGCTTTCAACCTGCAAATACACACAACAATGCTCCCATAGCAATATAAGTGTTCTCATAATTCACCTTATACTTATCTTACTAACTCATTTCCATTGGCTCCTTAGTCACAAGTTCACACGCTTGTTCAAATTCTTTTTCCTAGGTTATATAACCCATTACATAATGTAAGCTTTGAGCTACATTAGTACTTATCTAAATCTCATCCCTTAAAACCTTAAACCACCATTAGGTAAGCAATTTACCTTATTTTCCCCAAGCTTCTCTTACTTCCCTCCTTTGGTTTTCTTGACTGAATTTTCGGTAATGACTTTAATTCCCTTGCCAATGTTCTAATTCACATTCAAATAATCTAATAAGCACTAAGCAATATGCCTAAACTCATAGAACTCATTCTTAGGTCAAAATGTGTGTTAAGGTATTTAAAGATGGATATTTACCTTGGAGTTTCAAGGTGGGCTTGGTAATGAATCAATGAGGACCTACTCTAGCCCTTTAGATATTGGAAACAAGCTAATTCAAGGCATAAACAAGACCCCATGAGAAGTTAATTTTCGGACATGGGTGAAAAATAAAGGAAAGTTGATTTTTCTTTCACTTTCATTACCTTGGATGAATGGAGAACCAAAAGAGCTCTTCAAACTTGATTTTCCTTCATCAATGGAGTTTTCTCATGGCACCAAACTTGAGCTTTGAAGGATTTGAAATGATAGAAAGGAAGGTCTTGCTCCAACTAAGAGAAATCTATGCTTACTTTTTGATTTGGGGCTAAAATGAACATTTGGTGGACAAGTGAAGATGGAACATGAATGGAGCTGCTTGGAACGGTTTTGGAACAGAGAAGAAGAAGAAAAATCGGTGGAAGAAGAAAGGTATGAAGAAGAGAGGAGAGAGGTAGGCTAAAAGAAGATATTTTGTCTTAAAAGGTAAATAGTACTATTCTCTCTTTTCCTCTTCTTTTCCCTTAATGTGCTGGATCCTCATGGTGAGTCACCATTTAAAACCGTTCCCCCTTTATTAATAAGATACTTTTGGTCTTTGTTGACCAATTTATTGACTTATGTTGACTAAAGGCTTAAACTAGGTACTATTTGGCACTATTCACAAACTAGTGCACAAATTTGTGAAATTTTTGATTTCCCATTGATTTAGGCTTCCTAATGTGATACCAATTAGTACACATGTTGATTAAGGTGTAATCATGGGCATTTAGCCACTCAAAACTCATTTCTAAGACAATTTCTGAAAAAGGTGCTTTAAGGAGTCTTAAAGCACATTTTGTGTTTAAGCTTGTTTTTGAGCTTGGTTTTCTTTGGTAATTGATTTAAAATGTCCATTAGCATGTTAATAAGGTCTTATAATGATATTTGGGTGCTAATCAAAGTCACTCCAAGCTTAGAGCACATTTTTGCTCAAATTGCCCTTATGGCGTTTTCTTGTGTTTTCCTTGGTTTAAATTGTCTACCAATGTTTCTAAGGCATGTTTTAGCCTTATTACATCATAACTTGATGTTTACGTAGCATACTTAGGTTTGGGGTATTTCAATCTACCCCCCTTAAAAGGACTTTGTCCCTAAAGTTCCCATGCATCTTATTTTATTAGAATACATGGCTTACCTCATTCCATAGATCATGTAGATCATGCTTATATGTACTTAAACTTATTGAATCATTAGGTCTGTCATATACTTATACTCAAATATCACACAACATGCTTAAGCATGTATAGCACTCAAAATTCCCTTTGTTACTTTTGAAGATTAAAACAATCATATAACTTTTGTCGTACCCTCTCATGTCACCGGTCTGAAGACAAAGGCACATTCGTCCTCGACTTCATGAGAAAGAATACAAAACTACTCTGTTCTCCCCATGTCACCGGTCCGAAGACAAAAGCTCATGCGTCCTCGACTTCATGGGCGAGACTCAGTAAAAAGGAAATCCTTTTTACGAGGTCAAGTGAGGAATAATTCCCTCTTTTTGAAAATACAATCAACTCCAATTCCGTTTTATCCTAATGCCTCTATCCTTAGTGTAGGATCGGGTGGCTGACTCAAACCAACCCAAGGTGTGAGTCTAAGAGTTGGTTTGACTCAATCGGTCTTTAAGGGTAAGAAACACTTTGGGACGTAGAGGCACTCAATCGAACTGGTTAAACTAAGTGTGCGGAAGACTTGAAGAAACTGAAACGAATTAATGCTTGAAAGATAGACAGACTCTGTGGATCTAAATGGATTAACACTCGAAAGGTAGAGGGACTCTGTCGAACTCAGCAGGATACACAATAAAGTTATTTTATTTCCTGGTCAAAACAAAATAACTTTTAATGCCCACTCAGTAGATGAGATCTACTTCGTGGTTTTCACTCACTCACCCAATACAATCTCTGATCAGCTCAATGATAAGTGTAGTGAAAACTAGGTCCTACCTAGAAAGACTCTGTCGATATGCACAAACGAATCTAGTACTTCTCTCTCTCTTTTTCTCTCTCTCTCTCTAAAATAGGCAAAGCTTTCTCTAAACAAATGCTCTAGATAATTCTCTCTCGAAAGCTGCAATGAGAAACGAAATGACAACTCTCTTATATAGTGGAGCCAGTGAGGGAGTCTGCTTCTGAAATTTCTGCCATCTGAACATTGTAGTTGCTTAAAATCCGGTCCTAACTTCTTTGTGAACGTTGCTAAGCCTTGGCCCTTAATTTTCGGACAATTACCAATCCATTGGACGACTTGGCAACGTTCAATTATGACTCTCATGTCTGATGTAGTAGACTGACTCTGTCAGTTCTGAAATTTCAGGAACCAACGACTCTTTCCTTGAATTTCGGAAGCTGGAGCCATATTTCAGAAGCTGGAGCCAAGTCTTCTGATTAGTGCCATGTTGAGAGAATTTTGGTCCAAGTCTGAACGTTGATGACCGTTGTAAGTCAATGTAGTTGCTGTACTTGCTCCTTAATTTTCGCTACTGCTCGACACACTCTCTCGAATTACCAGAAAGTCAAGGCATTGGATTTTGCTCACTTTTTGCATGAATTTCGGCCAATGATGATAGTTGATGACTGTTATGGTTTAGTGGACGTTGCTCTTTGAAATTCGTAACTGATTGATGAATTCACATGGATGGACTCTCTCGCTTCTTCGGGGTTGACTGACTCTGTCTTGTTTTGAGAAGTGTGATTGACTCGTTTGATCTGGTTGACTATCTCAGCAACACCTTCATACTCCAACAGTTTCCCCTTGTTGCTGATGATACCAAAACTCTTTTTGTGAATCCCGAATGAGTCAATCTGCAAAACAAGACAAGAGCAAAAAGAATTTTGGGGAACCGACCCTGTCCAAGTTCCCCCTTAATCACAGCATAGATTCAGTAACTCTGTTAGAGTTCCCCCTGAATCGATGAGCACTATTTGGAAAACCATAACCTACTAAGAGAGATTGGAAAAAGGAAATATATGACTAAGTTAAGAAAACTGCAACCAACATGATCTAGTACCAATAGAGTAAAAGCGAAACAGAATATCCAAACTTCACCTCAGACCTAGTCGCACAGAGACAGAGTCAATCCAGAACATAACCAGAGTGACTCGTTGGTGAGAGACGGGATTCACTACTTCCCCCTTTTTGCTGTCATCAGTAAGGGAAGTTTGCAACAGAGTCTAAGTCAATCCGTACATTAAAAAATAAATGGACTGTATCCATAACGCAAACATACTCATGGACGATAAGGGGCAAGAAGTATTGTCATATTCCATAATACCTTTCATTGCCACATACTCATAACTTGTGATGATCCCTGTTGCATTGCATTGTATTTTTGAAGACATTATAGCACTATATTTGAAATTCATAGATATTTAACAAGTTAAGCACACAGGGACTGTCTCCATCCCCCAGACTTTTCTCTCCACCCATGTAGCAGCTTTGGGCCAACTTTCCCAGGTTTCGCATCCTTAGGAAGTTAGGTGATGAAGCACCCTTAAAGGCTTAATAACCGAGTGGACGAGGTCCGTTTTGGTTCAGGAGAAACAAGTTAGCGGAGCACCTTGCCTTTGTCCTTTCTCCCTTTTTTTTAAGGAGAAAATCACAAAGGGACACTGATAAGTCAGGAATTTGTCTAAGTTTACTAGGCTAATTCATGCTTAATTGTCTACATTATGACTTTATATTCCTTCCTTAATGCTTTATTTGCACTTTATTGTTATATTTGTCTCCAATGATCATTTTGATATGTTTTCAGGATAAAATGCTCAACAAAATGCTTAAATGAAGATTTTAGAGGTTGAGGCAACAAGTGGAAGTCAAACCAGAGTCAAAGGCTGATTTTCATCAGCTACTGTCGTGTTTTATTGAGGGTCCGGGTTTGGAGCTGGGTTTATAAACCCGGACCATCTCATCGCAGAACCTTCTGCCTATTTTCAGACGCGGTCCGGGTTTGTGTCCTACTTTGCAAACCCGGACCATCCCCAAGCGAGAACCTTCTGCCTATTTTCAGACGCGGTCCGGGTTTGCGTACTTGTTTGCAAACCCGGACCAATACAAGCGGAGCGCCAGAAGGTCGGCTACGGAAATAACGTATTAGTTGTTTTATCTTTAGTTATCTGTTATTATATCTTCTAGCAGTCGCTTGTTTAGATTAGATTAGAGATAGATTAAAGATAGATTAAAGATAGATTTCTGTTTGTTATAAAAGGGGAGTCTGGCCAACGTGAGAAGGCACACGGAGATACACCACAATTAGTCACGATACAACACAGAGAGAATTAGCTGAGTTGAGAGAATTCGGGTTGGGAGCCTGGTGCAGAGCAGAGAAAGAAGTTCATCACGAAGACTTCTCCAGAAGTCTCAGAACAGTTTCTTCTTGTTCTTTATTACTCATTACAGCTTTGCTTATTGTAACCATGTCAATGGGTGAGTAGTTTCCTTAAGATTCCGGTTTGCTATGTATTCCTAAATTGACTATTCCTGTTCCTTTGTGATTTAATGCAATTCTATTGAGTAAAGTTATTTCCCTTGCTTAAATTCATTAATCGTTATAATCTGGCCAATTATAAAGATTAGTATTTTTGTTAGCTTATATGTGACGACTGCGGCTTTCAATTGAATACAGGAAAATAGCCGGTTAGTTTAGAGATGGTAATTCCTCTAAGCTGCTAATTGACCAATAAACTAGATTGTTCTTAAGGAGGTTAGTAAACAGTGGGTTTGTAACGAGAGTTAGAATTCGGTCTTTGCTAACTAGTATTTGCTAAGCGGGAGACCGGTGGTAAATTATCTTTGTTCTAGGGTTTTACTCAGAATTATCTTGGAAATTACTTAGGGATAGGAATTACAGATTTAGGGTGCAGTAGTAAACCGGGATCTCCTTCCCAAATCAGTTTCACAACATTTATTTTCCTGCTTGTTATTGTTTCACATTCTGTTTACAGTTTTTAATTGTCATCAAATCAAACCCCAATTTCCTGTTTTAATTTGTTGTTCTATTTTCCGTTTAATAAAGATTTAAACTAGACACATCGCCTCCTCTGGTTCGATACTTAGGGAATACTCTCTATTAAAACTTGCTAGAATTGACCGGTACACTTGCCGTTAGGTTTTACCCCAACAAGTTTTACCCCAACAAGTTTTTCGCAGGAGGTTGCTCGGCTCACTCTGTTTCCATTCTCTCTGAGGGATAGAGCAGCTGAATGGTTGAACTCACTGACGTCGGACAGCATTACTACGTGGGAAGAGTTGGCCAATGCATTTCTAGCAAAGTATTTCCACCCTCCCGGATGCTAACCATGAGAGGAGAGATTACTAACTTCAAATAGTTCGCCGGTGAGTCTCTGTCTAAAGCTTGGGAGCGTTTTAAGGGGATAGTAAGGAAGGTACCACATCATGGACTAGGTGAAGAGGTTGTACTGCAGTCCTTTTACAAGGACTTGGATCCGTCAAGCCGGTTGTTGTTGGATACATGTGCTGGAGGAAGTTTGATGGAGCTGCCCATTACACGGATTAAAGAGCTGTTAGAGACTATTACTACAGCAGCTAATCAGTGGGGAGGTACGAGAGCTGGAGAAGCTGCGCCGAAGAAACCTGCTGGAGTTTATGAAGTGGATTCAAACACTTTCTTGGCTGCCAAGATAGAAGCAATGTCGAAGCAGTTTGAGCGTATGTGTGCAGTTATGAATCCGCAGTCAAGTGCAGCAGCTGCTCCTGAGGTTTATCCACCTTGCGAATATTGTGGTAGGGCTTCTAACATGTGCCAATGTACTCCACCACAAGAAGAGGCAGCGAATTATGTGGGTAACAGACCGGGTAATTACTTCGGGAATCAAGGAAACTCGGGTTACCACGCTTAGCATCAGAATCGTTACCAAGCTGGTGGTAACAACAATTACAATCAGAGGCCCCAACAGCAGTATAATTCCTCTTATTAGAATCAGCAAGCACAGAATTCGGGTGCTGGAGCGTCTTCTAGTATGGATGAAGTTCTGGCCAGAATGAATGATTTCATCTCGGTTAGCACGAAGCAATTTAATGAGCTGGAAGCCTTTAATCAGGAGCAGAGAACCTTCAACAGTGATCAAAGGATATTCAATAGGAACATCGAGACTCAGCTGTCTCAGATATCTCAGCAGTTAGCTCAGCGTCCTTTGGGTTCCTTGCCTAGTCAGTCAGAGCAGAATCCGAGAGAGCACGTCAAGGCAATCACATTAAGGAGTGGTACACAGCTTGACCCGGTGGTCCCTGAAGTTGAGGTTCCTCTTCCTAATGTTGAGCAGAATGAAGAGACTGCACCAGCAGGTTCTCAAGAAGAACCAGCTGAAGAGGAGGTGACAATTAGCAAGACTACTAAGACTTCCACACCTCCACGACGCGCAGTTGTTGAAGCGCCAGTTCCTTTCCCAAACCGGTTGAAGAAGAGAGACTTGGATGAGCAGTTTGGTAAGTTTTTGACTATTTTTAAGAAACTGACCGCTAACATTCCCTTTTCTGAAGCTTTGAAGCAGATGCCAATATATGCGAAGTTTATGAAGGACATTCTATCCAACAGACGGTCTTTAGTGGAGAAGGACACTGTGCAGCTTACTGAGAGTGTTTCAGCTGTTCTTTCGAAGAAGCTTCCACCTAAGCTTGATGATCCAGGTACTCCGGTCATACCTTGCGCGATAGGTAATGTGAATTGTGGTAAGGGGTTATGTGACTTAGGTGCGAGTATTAATTTAATGCCCTTATCAATGTATTTGAAGCTTGGTTTAGGAGAGTGCGAGCCTACCCGAATTACTTTGCAATTAGCTGATAGGTCAATTATCCTACCTAGAGGGGTGGTGAGAGATTTAATTGTTTCGGTTGGTACTTTTGCTTTCCCTGCTGACTTTGTTGTTGTAGACATGGAGGAGGACAAGGTAGTACCGCTTATTTTAGGTCGACCATTCATGCGAACAGCAAGGACCCTCATTGATGTTGAAGGAGGGAAGATTATACTGCGGTTACATGATAAGCAGCTTGTATTCGATATGACCAAGGCTGTTACTCACCCTTCTGATGTTCATGCTTGTTTCAGTTTAGATTGTATTGACACCTTGATGCAGGATTATTTTTACAGTCCCATGGAGCTGGAGCACAGATCTTTTTGGGCAACTAAGGCACTGAATTTTGATCTCCAAAAGACTGGTGAGAAGCGTAAGTTGCAGCTGTGTGATCTGGAGGAGTTTAGAGAGGAAGCTTATGAGAACGCCAAGATCTATAAGGAGAAGACGAAGAGGTGGCATGATAAGCTGTTGGTCAAGCGTGAGTTTCACGTTGGGGATAAGGTTCTTCTATTCAACTTCCGTCTGAAGTTATTTCCAGGAAAGCTAAATTCTCGCTGGTCTGGACCGTTCACGGTGACAAGTGTCTCACCTTATGGAGCCATCGGTTTACTCAATACAAAAGGGGAGACATTCACAGTCAACGAGTCCCAGCTGAAGCATTATTTAGGTGGTGACATCGCTGAAGTCCATTCGGTGATCACGGTCTTCGATCCTCCATACTGATTATCCAATGCACGGTCTAGCCAAAGACCGAAAAGACGGGCGGCTGACTGGGAGGCAACCCAGTGGTATTCTTTAAGTTTTTGTTCTTTTATTTTCCTTTTAGTTACTTCATTTACTTCTTTTCTAGTTTTCATTTAATTAGCACTCACTCATAGGACATGGTTATGCCTGTGCTGCTAATGCAACGCTTTCCAGCGTTTTGTAGTGTTTTTACCAAGTGTGTGTAGGTGAGATATTTTGTGGTATCCCCAAGGCTGGACACTTGCTTCACAGCAAGTGTAAGGAAGATTCCTACCCCGATGACGGACCTAAGTGTGAGGAAGGTGCCCTTCCTCAATCTGAAGATATCAGGGGAGTTTTCGTGTCTTTTCACTCTTATTTTAAATCCAGCTTACGCTTTGAATGCATCAGGTCCATGATATCTTTAGTTAAATTTTGATGAATTTGTGCTATTTAGAAAGTCCTCTTCTTGGTTTGAATTTGTGAACAATGAGGACATTGCTCCTCTTAAGTGTGAGGAAGTAGGAGTACTTTCTAAATATTGCCATTGCGCTTAATGCCACATTTGTTTTTGTCTGTCCTCTAATTTTGAAAGAATTGTCTCTTTTAGGCGCCAATAAATATTGAATCTCCAGGTGAAAAATTTTTGTTGAGGTTTTGAAAACGAGCCTGATGACCACCTCAAGAATCTTTCTGCTCTACGTTGTTTGTATGTATAGTTTTATTCAAATCATATCTGTTTTCACTGAAATTTGATGGTTTAACTGATTTTGAAAACTGAATTAGTCTAGTTCGGGATCTTGGGAATGATGTGAAAGTTTGGAATGAAATGGATAAGGCAAAGTACTCCGCTGATCTGAACTGGAAATTTCTGAACCTAAAACAGGCCTCTTCATTCGGTTATTAAGTCCTTGGGGTGCTTCATCACCCATCTACCTAAGGTCTTGTGATATGGGATAGAAGGCCCAAAGCCGCTACATGGGTGAAGAGAAAAGTCTGAGGGGATGAATTGAATATGCAAATGGAAAAATAGAATGTTGAGGAAAAGGAAATTTGAAAAGTTAAAAGTGTATTTCAATTTTGCTTATTCTGATCATGAGTACGTGGTGTTGAAAGGTATCGCGGAATAAGGCGTTACTTCACACCCCTTGTCATCCAAAGGTTTGAGAAAGAAACGGTGGAAGATCCCAAACTATTCTATGTTCAGTTTTTATAATCTAACTTCTCCATGCTTTTAACTTTACTCTTTTTCACTGATTGCGAAAACCTACAACAAGTAGCAGAACTATTCTTTTGATTGTCATTTTGCTCGTTTTCCATCAACAGTGCTTGATCCTAAGTTTCGATACTACGGTGCTTAAAAGTAGTCATATTCTATATTTGCTTGAGGGCAAGCAAAGATTAAGTGTGAGGAAGTTGATAAGTCAGGAATTTGTCTAAGTTTACTAGGCTAATTCATGCTTAATTGTCTACATTATGACTTTATATTCCTTCCTTAATGCTTTATTTGCACTTTATTGTTATATTTGTCTCCAATGATCAATTTGATATGTTTTCAGGATAAAATGCTGATAAGTGTAAAATATATCTATTCTTAGGACTTTAATTCTTCCTATTTTTATAACAATGTATGTCATATTTTACACTTATCTTATAGTTTTTCTTTACATTTATTTTTGATATGAACTGATATATTTTATGTGTAAAATGTAGGAAAACTATCGGATTTACATTAAAGATTACAACACAACAAATGGTGATATATTATACATACATATATATATATATATATATGTACGTATATATACACATACGGTTACACCATATACCACATCAAAGAAATTGCTAATTATCATATGATCATCCATGCCATGCACGTGAATATATATATATTATATATATATATATATATATATAATATATTATATATATATATATATATGGGCTGAAGGAGGCACACACATGGGCCAAGCATATACCTAGCTGACTGCAAATGAATTGGACTACAGTCCACAGGGAGGCATCACACAGACACATTCACGCATCCAATGAAGACTCAATATAATTAATGAGATAGCCACGTCATTATTCAGTCACGTACAAAAATGGAACCGACAATGACAATAGGAGCCCATCTTCACACCCGCGCCTCTGTTTCACTGTCGATTCCAATCGATCGCACTGGATCATCCTCAACCTTTTTTATCACTTTATATTTTCACACCGCATCGGATCACGGTGTCTCGCACCACGGACCACCACTGGCATCACGTCCATCCCGCCAGGCCATTCACCATTATCTCCACGCCTTCATCCTTCGACACCATCACCATTTCATCATCGTTCATACCACCTTCACCCGACACCATCTTCATTCCATCTCCATACCGTGACCATCATCACCCCATCATCACCTCCGCAACCATTCATATCCCTCACGCCATTAACACTCACCATCACCCTCATCCCGTTCATTAAACGCCATCACCGCCCTCGATCCATCGTCACAACCCGCATCACCAGACCAGCAATCCATCCCCATCGACGGACACCATCTTCATCGACACACCGCTCCACATCATCGCATTCATCGGAGACCACCAACTCACCTTCACCATCCCGTTTCACGCCTCCAACGAGGCTCTTGCCTCGCCACCCTCGCATCGTCCTCCTCGACTTTCATCATCGACACACACCACATCGCACCATCGACCATCCTTCCTCGTACCACACAATCATCACCGCTTCGTCAATCAACCACGTCACTGCTCCACGCCACCTTCATCGCCTCCATCAATTCATCCTCGACCCATCACCCGCCTTCATATCATCGGACCATCACCAACACCCATTCGCTTTCGCCACCGTTCAACATTGACAACATCGTCAAACAGAGGAGGATACACCAGCGCAACTGCGACCTTCACCACCGACTCACCGTCGCTTCGCCATCGACAACTTCATCGTGCTCTATAATAACCCGTCACCAACTTCGGCATCATCAACATCCATCCATCAGGAAACTTCCACTTTCACACACGCGTATCACCTGCTACCGAGGCATACACGTAGTTCATCTTCAACTTCCGCTTGTTTGTGCTTTGTCGATACCGAGAATCTCCAATCGACGAGTGAGAGGCGGTGTGAGGAGACAAGTTCGAGAACTCCAGCAAATCGATCTGGGCGAGAACCAACGAGAAGAAGAAGGAGAAGCGAGATCGAGAACTTGAAGGCGGGGTCGAGTTTTCCAGAGTCGGTGAAGAATTAACGGGGCGAGAAGGAAGACGACAAATTGGAGAGAACCGATCTGGGGAGTGAACCGCACAACAGAGAACCGAACCGGGAGTGGTAATTTGTGAACCAGACCAGAACAATTAATAAGGGGTTTTTACTAAACTCTCCTTATTTATATGTTTGTTACATGTTATTTACTCCTTGTTACATTCTTTGTTGTTCCATAACATTTGATAATTGTTTTAATGTTTGTTTTAATTTTTGAAACAATGTGTGAGTAGTTAATTTTAGTTTCCCGAGTTGGGAAGTGAACCTAATTCCTGATGATTATGTTTTATTAATTTTTCGTACAACTTTATTATTATGATTAGTTTGATTCCTGTTCTTAATACGTTTTAGTTATTTGGCCAATAATTAGAACAATCCTTGTAGTTTTCTAATCAACATGCGAGAGCTGAGATAGCTAACTAGACATAGGAAGTCGAACCTGATTAATGACTAGAAGCGTGATCCCGCCTATAGGTTAATCGGACTCCAATAGAAACTGTACTTTATGCGATTAATTGTGTCCGGATTAGAGCATTAGTCTGCTGCTAGTTCTAGCAATTAATTAGGGTTCGTTAGACTTAGCCGTTGACGAATTAATTAAAGTTTCTGAGTTAATTGTAAAGGAAGAATTAATAATAAAATCTGAGGAATTAGGTGAACAGAACAACTCGGGGAGCGTCTATTAATTATTATATTTTTAATCAATTATTTGTTTTATTTGCTTGTTTGTTTTATTTATCCTTTTAATTCCTTTATTTATTTAATTTATTTTGTTTGCTTTATTATTAGTTTGTTGAATCATTTATTTTTATTAAATTAATTAAAACCCGAAAAAGTGACATTTCCTGTTTTTCTTAGTTTAGTTTCTCAGTTAGTAAATAAATTGTCAGTTAATTGAACGAGGTCTCTGAGATCGACAACCCACTCATTCACTATACCCGCAAAACGATAGGTACACTGCCTAGGTAGAAGTAGTCACATATTTCTGCTAACAAGTTTTTGGCGCCGTTGCCGGGGACCTCCGGCACGGTTAATTGACATATTTATTTATTTGATTGAGATTTCATTTTAGTTTTTTTTTATTTTATTTAATTAATTTTGTTTTTGTGTTTCCTTTTTATTTTTAGTTCTATTCTACTTTTTTCTTTTATTTCTTGTTTTTATAGGCTAATTTCTAATGATGGAAAGCGGTAAAGATGAGGTGAGAAGATTGTTGATTGAACTGGAATGGACCCGTATGCAAGAGGAGATAGCCTCTTATCAAAGGTTGGTCAAGGATTATCAACCACCTCAAAAATCAAATCGAGAGCTGTATTGGTGGGAAGTTGAGCAGGCTAATACGCAGTATAAAGAAGAACAGTTGGGATATTACTATTTCAATCAGAACAAACAACAATCTACACAGAGGGCAGACGAATTCCTCCCAAGTCATGTTGAGCCACTAGAAGAGATTCCAGTGGTGACTCCAAGGAAGGAAGATCGATTCGTACCAGATACTTTAGAGGCTATGAGTTCTGTTGAAGAGATGGAGGAACTAATCAGGAGTGTATTATCTGAAGAAGAGGTGGAGGAAATATTTAACAATTTGTGTTCCCCTCCCTCTCCATCCCCAACATAAGATGAGCAACTAGAGTTTGAAGATATGTTGTCTGCACTTACCTGCGAGCCGGTAGAAGCTCCAGTTACGATCGAGTTCATTGAAGATGAAGAAATTACAGCTTCTACCACAATTGTCTGCAAAAATAAAGCCTCCATGCAGCCTCACCAACCGGAAGAGGATATTTATCTTCTTGAATCTGAGGAGAAAACACCGTTACCACCAAGTCATCAGCAACTCCCACCTTGCCTTAACCAGCCTCAACAAAAGGAGGAGGACAGTTATGTCCTTGAATTTGAGGAAGCAGAGCCATTCACACCTGGTCTTCTGATTGAACTACGTTACCGGCAGTATCTCCTCAAACATCAGTTTTTGTGGAGTATTCATTTTCCTATTTTATTTGCCAACGTAATGTTTTGTTTTGATCCAGGTGGGTTGCTTTTAATTACTGCCTATTTTGTTTTCCTGGCAAAGTTGTTGTCTACTTTTATTTTTGATCCAGGATAACGAAGCAGGAGTCTAGCCAAAGACTATAAAGACGGGCAGCTTACTGGGAGGCAACCCAGTGGTTAACATTCATGTTTTGTTTTTGTTTTTGTTTTCTAGTTTATTTTTGTTTAGAAGTGGCAATGGTGCCCGTGCTTTAATGCAACGCTTTTAGCGTTTTTGTGGTAGTTGTGAGTGTGTGCAGGTGAAAACTTTTTATGGTGTTTGATGCTATCCAAGGCTGGACACTTGCATGAACGCAAGTGTGAGGAAGGCTACTACCCCATGCATGAGCTTAAGTGTGAGGAAGGGCATCTTCCTCAATCTACGATATCAGGGGAGTTTCAGTTTTCCTTTATTTAAATACATGTGTTCAGCCTATCATGTTTGATGCTTATTTTTATATCATTCCATTGTTGTCCTGAATGCAATCCTTGATGAGTTTGCAATATTTAGAAAGTCCTCTTCTTGGTTAAATTTATGAACAATGAGGACATTGCTCCTCTTAAGTGTGAGGAAGTAGGAGTACTTTCTAAATATTGACAACTGCACTTAATGCCACATTTGTTTTGTTTGTCCTCTTATTTTGAAAGAATTGTCTCTTTTAAGTGGCCGAAAACAAAAAAATATTGGAAGTTGTGAAAACGAGCCTGATGACCACCTCAAGAATCTTTCTGCTCTAGGCTGTTTGTTTGTTTAGTTTTATTAAAATTAATCTGTTTTCACTGAAATTTGATGGATTAGTTGATTGTGGAAACTGAATTAGTTTAACTTGGGATTTTGGAAATGATGTGAAAGTTTGGAATGAAAGGATAAGGCAAGGTACCCCGCTGATCAGAAATTTTTCCTAACAAAAGCAGGCCTCGTCTATCTGGTTACTAAGTCCTAGGGGTGCCTTAACACCTATCTACCTAAGGTCTCGTGATCTGGGATAGTTGGCCCAACACCGTTACAAGGATAGAGAGAAAAGTCTGGGTTACGGAATAACTCTGCAATTCACAATTATTCGTTTGTTTTGTATATATTTCTTGGAAGAAGAATGTTTTTGCATGCGAAAAAAATAAATTAAAAAAAAATAAATTGTAGTTTAATTTTGTTTTTGATCATGAGTACGTGGTGTTGAAAGGTATCACGGAATAAGGTGTTACTTCACATCCCTTGTCATCCAAAGGTTAGAAGAAATGAATGGTGGAAGATCCCAAGATAATCTATATTCAGATTTTGTAATCTAACTTCTCCATGCTTTTAAAATCATTCTTTTTCACTGTTTGTGAAAACCTACAGCAAGTAGCAGAACTATTCTTTTGATTGTCATTTTGCTTGTTTTCCATCGACAGTTGTTTGATCCTGAATTTCGATACTAAGGCCCTTGAGAGTAGTCATATTCTATATTTGCTTGAGGACAAGCAAAAGCTAAGTGTGAGGAAGTTTGATAAGTGTAAAATATATCTATTCTTAGGACTTTAATTCTTCCTATTTTTATAACAATGTATGTCATATTTTACACTTATCTTATAGTTTTTCTTTACATTTATTTTTGATATGAACTCATATATTTTATGTGTAAAATGTAGGAAAACTATCGGATTTACATTAAAGATTACAACACAACAAATGGTGATATATTATACATACATATATATATATATGTACGTATATATACACATACGGTTACACCATATACCACATCAAAGAAATTGCTAATTATCATATGATCATCCATGCCATGCACGTGAATATATATATATATATATATATATATGGGCTGAAGGAGGCTGAAATACCCCGTAATTAAAAATAGCGATTAATTAGGCTAATAAGTAATTTAGAAGCTTAATTAAGTATAAATAAATATTAGGGAACGAATCCTGAAGAAAACGGATCCTTAAAACGGTTTAAAAACACTAACGAACCTTAAAGCGCGTTTTTCGAGGTAACCGGGAAAACGTGTCTTTAAGCGGGTCAAATAGACTCGTAATAATTTTGGTCAACTAAATAGTCATTAATAAATGTTAGTGAAGCTTTAGGACCAATAAAATCAACAAAACGAGAGATTAGTAAAAACTGTCAAAAACGGGAAGTTGTGGGGTAGAAGTATAAATAACACAAACTTATGTGTCCAATATTGTAAATAAAATTTTAAAATCCCCATGGGTGTTGTGTGCTGTCCGATTTCATATATACACACACACACTATACTCTCTTTATTTGTAAAAGGACAAAAGAAATAAAAAGACATAAAATAACCCCCACCCTCACTTTCTACTCTATCTCCTACTCTCTATTCTCTCACTCACGTACCCATCTCCTTCCTCCTCTCTATTTCCCTCCTTCTTGACCGATTTCCATGGTGAAAAGAGAAGCCACCCAAAAACTACCACTTCTCTCCTTTGTAACTCTCTCCACACTCTTCCAAAAATTATAAAAATACCACCATTGTAATCCTCTCCTCAAGAGCTACACTTTCATCTTTCCAAAATTCAAAAACAAGCACTTTCGATTTTATGGGTATATCCCATTGGGAGCTTCAACACCACCATTAGAAGGCCCTCCTTTTCCTTGTTCTTCTAAGGTAAAAATATCTTCAAAAACTCCACCTTTTTCTAGCCTAAATGGCAAAACGAAAATCTAGACTAAACCTTGGTTGGTCTCTTGTTCTATAGCCGATTTTGGCATCTTGGTGGAGTTGGAATTTTGTTGTTGAGCCACTCCAAACAGCACTTGAACCCTTGGAAGGTAATAAATTTTCTAAACCCTAAAACCTAGATTGAAACTTGATTAATGTTCAAGGTTAGTTTTAGTATGAGAATGATGTATTGAAATGTATATGTAAATGGGTTGTAGTGTTAGAGGAATTGAGGTTTACAAACCGGTGAGAAAGAAGAAGGAAAGAGGAAGGAGAAAGAAAGAAGAAGCTTGTGAAATAACAAGGTAATATACTTGTCTTGTGTAGTTTTATAGATGATAATGTAACAGATTTTAGTAGCACAAATTGGTATTGTAAAATAGTAATGTGATAGTAGTGTAATGTGTATGGAGAAAACAAGGTTTTAAACCTTAAAGAACATTCTTAAAACTTGTTGAAACAGATTGGGGATTAGTGTTTGAGTGCAGGAATTTTTATGAGGGTTTTTAGTATTGGTATTTGTGTATGGGAGCTTGTATTTTGATATTGTATATAAACAGGTGAATTGAGTAAAGAGATGTGAGTGAAACAATGTGGCGAGTGTATAAAATTATAAGGGAGACTATGGCAAAATTTGCCTAGGATTAGAACACTTAGAGAATTAAAACTAGGTGAACTAATGTGAGTGTGTAACAGATTTTGATTAAGGAAAATAGAGGGTAAGTTGAGAGAGATAGATAATGTATTCTAAATGCCTTAGGGGTGTTAGAAGTGACATTAGAAGAGGGAGATATAGGAGAGGAGTATAGATGTTAAAATCTGTAGCAAAACACAACTAGGAAACAACTAGTGAAAGTGTTGAGTTGAAACTTGGAAAATTATGTGAGTGAATGAGTATAGAATTTTGTAAGGAGTTAATTAATGAACTAAGGTGTATTAGGAGGTTTAATTAGTGTTATAACATGTGGGAATAAGTGTAGGAACAGTGGGGAAGTAATGGGTGAAAGAGAGAACTGAAAACAGAAATTAAAATGCAAATACTGGGCCGGACCGAACTTGCGACCGGACTTGCAAGTTCGGTCGAGCCTGGATTTACAAAGGCGGGGAAAGCTTCTGGAGTCGACCGGACTTGCGACCGGACTTGCAAGTTCGGTCGGACCAGAGAAATTCTCCCGTCTGTAACCTACTGGAATCGACCGGACTTGCGACCGGACATGCAAGTTCGGTCGGCCAGAAAAATTCCGCAGATGGAAGCTACTGGAATGGACCGAACTTGCGACCGGACATGCAAGTTCGGTCGGCCAGGAAAATTTTCGTAATGTAAGCTACTGGAACGGACCGAACTTGCGACCGGACTTGCAAGTTCGGTCGGGCCAGGAATTTTCGGTACAGATAGCTACTGGAATGGACCGGACTTGCAAGGTCGGTCGCAAGTCCGGTCCTGACAAAAAAAAAATTAAAATTATTTTAAATAATAATTATATATATATATATATATGTATGTATGTATACCCACATATACACATACATTTATGAAAGTAAAACTCAAGGTAAAGCAAAAGTAAATAAGTAATGTGTAAGTATAAGAAGTGTAAGGACATAGTAAGTACGAACTAAGTAATAATAGTTAGATTAATCATTTGAATGTATGTATATCATAGGATTTGGTTGTGACATCGGAAGACGTTTGGAAACACGTACGACGGTGAACGGTATGAATTCCTCATGCCCCGTATGCTATATTGGTTACTCTGATTTGTGTGTTGTGTGCTAATTGATCACCAAATAAGATAAATGCACGAATCGGAGTTATTATGCATACTTGTGGAAATGTAGTGTTGTATGTTGTAAATATTTTCTTCAATCTTAGTTTGTATAATTCATGAAATGTATGGATGTATATGAATGCTTGTAGGTATGTTGTATTGTATTGTGACCGATTATCAATGTGTTTGGACTTCTAACTTGTTCCTAACAAGCTAACCAACCTAACTTAATTTGGTAATTAAATTGGAATGAGTAGAAGTCCGATATAGTTTCGGCCACGCGTGAGGATGCGGAGTCACGAGAGGTTGGCTCCAATTCCTGACTCTTAAGCTGGTCCGCGGCCCAAATCCCTTAAGTGGGTAGCATCCCGGATTAGTGAGTCAAGTAAATCCCGGATGTGGGACGGTGTAGTCCCCAAGGCCGGAGGTCCCGACGACTTAACTTGAGTATAAGCAAGTAAGTAAGAATGAGTAAGAATGTGAATGGTAGTAAGTAAGTATAGTAAGAGTAATATGATGAGTAAAAGAGTAAAAGCATTCCGATTAACCCGGATGCATAATTTGACTAACCTTGTGAAGGTAAGTATTGTGAGCACTATTGTATTGTTGCCTTGGAATGTGTAATGTATTGTATGAGCATGTATGATGTATGAAAAGCATGTATGTATGAAATAAATGAACAGCATGTTTAGTGGACGTCAAATAGTCGGCGTGCCCTAGCTAGCACGCGGTATATGCGGAGTTCATGCGCAGCTTTTGCTAAGCCCCTTGGGGCGATGTTTTTAATATGAATGCAGGTGCTAGAGAGGGATGAAGCTGCTGAAGACTTAGTTTATTTCTTGTCATCTTTTTGTCTGTAAACAATGGATATGATGGGTGTACTGAGTAGTACATGGCTATAGCTTTTGATGAGCCGGTGTACCATGGGGTACACCTTTTTGGATATTGGTAAAGGAACGTGATTGGTATAGATGAGTAGGTGAACTCATTCTTTTTGGGAACTAGTGGATGGATGTAATTAACTACTTAAATACTCAGTAATCCTAGGATGTAAGAATGTACTTTGTATTTGATATGCATTATGTTAGTAGCTCGGTATATTATGTGCATCAGACCGTGACTGTATGTATTAGTAGCCTAGCTAGCCGTATGGGCGGTTAGCGGCATTGTTTCACCCGCCGTAGTAAGTAGTAGTAATTCCGCTGCGAACTCGTAGGAGTAACAGGACGATTAGACGGTAAGCATAGGATTAACGGTTGGGGTGTTACAAAAAGTGGTATCAGAGCGTAGTAACGCTCTGATGTCCTCATTTACCGAGCATAAGGCATTACCGAGTTAGGATTTCATAACGGATACCCTTGACGTTCTGAGGAACGATACCTTGCTTTAAATGCCAAGACCTTTGAGTCATATCTTGCGGAGCCTAATGAAACTGTTAAACATTCAGATGTCAGGGAGAGGCCGAGGCCGAGGTAGAGGCGATGCCTCCGAAGGAACCGGCGCGCAAACGATAGCTGAGATCGTTGCCGCCACGGTAGCACAGATGCTACCGCAAGTAATCCAAGCCATGCAACAAACCCAGCAAAACCAGCAAACTCAAGCGAGGCCAATCCCTCCCCCTCCTCCCAGAGAAGCCAACTGGGTAAAAGCTGTAGCAGAACTCCGCCCTCCTTGCTTTAGGGGCGAGAGTGATCCGGCTAAGCTCGAGGCTTACATCTCCGAGATGGAGACAGCCTTCGAAACCCTCGAAGCTCCTGCTGGAGTTCGAGTCAGAGTTGCTGCTTATTATCTGAAGGATGCGGCTATGGATTGGTGGAAGCTAATCAAGCACGAGCATGTCAATGACCCCACATTCGATTGGGAATCTTTTGCATCTCTCCTCCGATCTAAGTACTATCCGGAGCACGTAAAAACGAAGAAAAGGATAGAGCTAGACGCCTTGAAGATGACAGACAAGATGTCTGTGGATGAGTACTACCGCACCTTCACCTCCATTCTCCGTCTTCTCCCTGATCTAGGATACACCGGCCAGGTGTTGGTCGATCGCTTCTATGGCGGTCTGAGCCATCGCCTTCGGTACGGTATGGGCTACACGAGATTTACCTCCCTTCAGGTAAATATCAGTTAACCCTTAGTATTAATTCAATTCCTTGTATTCCTTGAATCTTTCCCTATCTTTCTTAAATATCAATCCCGGCTAATACCTGAAACTTCAGGAGTGTTATCACGCGGCTTCTCGCGTTGAGATCACTTGCCAATTAAGGGATGAAGAGACCGCGCTGAAGCGCAAGGCCAATAACAAAAACACCAGTACCGAGGAGCAGAACCAGGGGAAGAGCTGGAAAAAGAAGAAGGGGAATTTCTTTCAGCACTCCCAGAAGAAATCCCCAGGTGAGAGCAGTGCCCATGCTGAGCAGGGCAAACCAGTTGAGCTTCTTCAGCTAGGTTACACTGCACCGGTGGCTGCGAAGCCATTGAGATCACACCCACCTAAGGGTAAACTTCTAATCCAATTCGTATTCGTACAAGTAATATATCTAGTATATCACGCACACATGTGCTAACCCTCTAACCTCAGGTTCTAGCTCCGGTACCGCCAAAACCTTCTCCGATGGCCGCACCTATGTGTGCAGAAAGTGAAACCAGGACCATCCTGGTAAAGACTGTTATGGGAGGGAGATCAAGTGCTACAACTGCCAGAAGCTGGGACATACAGCTAACAAGTGCCCGGAGAATGGGAAGCCAAAGGGAAACTTCCAAAACTACAAGCAGAGAGAGGGCAAGGAGGTGGCATCTGGCGATGCACCGGCCCAGCAGGCACCACAGGGACAGGGATCCCGGGGTCCTCAGAGGGGCGCACCCCAGAGGCAGCCTGTTCTGCATGTGATTGACCGTGATGGGTCCGGTTCGAAATCCGGCCTAGGTAATAATCTAAACCTTTAATCCTTGAAGTAGCATGACTAAGTAGTAGAGTAATTATTTGAGTGAATGCATGAGTAAATGAATTGAAGTGTATATTGAGCATGAAATGAAGTAGTTGAAACCAGTACTCACCGTAGATGAAATTGTAACCATAGGAAGCTTTAGTATCTGTTATCCGATACCGGTAAACTTGAGTCAAGAAGAGATCGACATCACCAACCACTACTACACCAACGAACAGTGTCAGGTCATCCGACCAGGTATGATCTTATTAAGGGGATACTTGACACCTGAAGCACAAATCTCAATCATCCGACGATGCAACGAGCTAGGAGCGGGTCAAGGAGGATTTTATACACCCGAATTCCCCGGTGGAGCGAAGATGAAGCTTAAGATGATGTGCTTGGGAAAGGATTGGAATCCTTATACCAAGACATACCAGGAGACACGAACACAAGATGGAGCGACGCCACCGACAATACCTCCAGAGTTTCAGACACTTGTCACACAAGCAGTAGAACTTGCACGGCAATGCGAACATGAACCGATTCCCGCACTTGAAGCGGATCTCTGTATTGTCAACTTCTATGAGAAAGAAGGACGACTTGGGTTACACCAAGACAGGGACGAGACAGCGGAATCTCTTGAACAGGGAGTGCCCGTAGTGTCTTGGTCCATTGGTGATGACGCCGTATTCCTGTATAGCGAGCAGAAGCGTGTGGACCTCGCACAGAAACTGATATTGAGATCAGGAGATGTCCTAATCATGGGTGGAAACTCTAGGATGCTGTATCACGGGATCAACAAGATCAAGTTGAATACGGCACCACCGGCAATAATCAATGCCACACACATGAAACCAGGACGCCTGAACCTCACCTTTAGGAAGTATTAAATTCATAGTATCATGTAATCGATTAGTAACGTGTATTAGAGACACGGTATGTATGATGGTTGGTTTATCAATCAAGAGCAGTGTTGATTTAATTCCACTTGTGTCCACCATCAATACTTATCCAATTGTGAATCCAATAGGTTGTGGACTCGGTACCGAAGGTATCCTGAGCATCCTCACCGAAGCACAAGCCGGCAAAAGCGGCACCATCTTAACGGGAACCTTCCCAGTAAATGGCATTGATGCCAATGTATTATTCGACTCCGGCGCCTCTCACACTTTCGTATCACCATCTTTTGTGAAGAGGTTGAAGCTAGATGCGGATGAGCTACCGAACTTCATGGTTACTCTCCCATCGAAGGAGCGAGTAAAGTGCACCAAATATTATCAATCAGCCACCATCGAAATCAAAAATGAAGCGTTTCCCATTTCCTTCGTCGAATTCAATGGATTGGGATTCGACTTAATTATTGGAATGAATTGGTTGGAGCGGCACAAGGGTAGAATCCTCTGCGCCGAGCATCGACTGCTGCTCAAGAGTCCTTCTGGGGTTACAGTATCTTACCGCCAGAGACCGAGAGAGCCTTCGACCACACTTATATCTGCTATGGCTATGTACCGGGAGCTCAGAAAGGGCCATGAAGTATATCTGTGTTATGTACAAGACCTGGAGAGAGATCCAGACTTCAGTGACGATGTACCGATAGTATCTGAATTTCCCGATGTATTCCCTAAGGAGCTACCCGGCATGCCACCACCGAGAGCAGTGGAATTTGAGATTGACCTCTTGCCAGGTACCGGTCCCATTGCTAGGGCACCGTACCGCATGGCACCCGCTGAAATGACAGAGCTCAAGGAGCAGTTACGTGACTTACTTGACAAAGGGTTCATACGTCCGAGCGTATCACCCTGGGGAGCACCGGTTCTCTTCGTGAAGAAGAAGGACGGTAGCCTCCGCCTTTGTATTGACTACCGCGAGCTGAATGCGGTCACAGTCAAGAATAAATACCCATTGCCACGCATCGACGACCTATTTGATCAGTTGAAAGGAGCCTCAGTTTTCTCCAAGATCGACCTTCGTTCTGGGTATCATCAAATTGCAATCAAGGAACAAGACATTGAGAAAACGGCATTCCGTACCAGATATGGCCACTATGAATTCACAGTGATGCCATTCGGTTTGTCAAACGCACCAGCTAAATTCATGGACCTCATGAATCGGCTATTCAGTGAGCAGTTGGACACTTCAGTTGTTGTCTTCATCGACGACATCCTTGTATATTCAAAATCAGCAGAGGAACATGAAACCCATTTGAGGAAAGTGCTAGAGACACTGCGCGAGAACCAGCTGTATGCGAAGTTCTCTAAATGCGAGTTCTGGCTTGATCAAGTATCATTCCTTGGACATGTCATCTCGAGCGCAGGTATCTCGGTTGACCCTTCTAAGATAGAAGCTGTACGATCATGGCCTAGACCTAAGACTGTTACCGACATTCGGAGCTTTCTTGGTCTAGCCGGTTACTACCGGAGATTTGTAAGGGACTTCTCGAAAGTCGCTAAGCCCATGACTACATTGATGAAGAAAGATGCACCATTTGTATGGACAAATGAGTGCGAAGTATCATTTCAGAGCCTTAAAGACTCATTGACCTCAGCGCCCATCCTTACTCTTCCAGAGGGCACAGAGGGATTTGAGGTATATTGTGATGCATCAGGCAAAGGAATGGGATGCGTACTCATGCAGCATGGCAAGGTTGTTGCTTATGCCTCCCGCCAGCTGAAAAAGCATGAGGAGAATTACCCGACTCACGACTTAGAGTTAGGAGCCATTGTCTTCGCCTTGAAGATATGGCGACACTATCTCTATGGGGTAAGCATCACCATCTACTCTGACCATAAGAGCTTACAGTATGTATTCACACAGAAAGAACTCAACTTGAGACAGAGAAGGTGGATGGAATTTCTTTCAGATTATGACATCAACCTACAGTATAAGGAAGGGAAGGCAAATGTTGTAGCCGACGCCCTGAGTCGTCGAGCACACTCGCTCCATTCGCTACTCGCTTCTTCTAGCTTGGATGACGAGGTGCGAGACGCTCAGTTGAGCGACCCTTACCTAACCGAAATCAGACAAAAGATCGAGAATGGTACATTTGAGAAGAAAAAGTACGACTTCAAGCTACATGAAGATGGTTTGATTCGGTTGAATGGCAGGCTATGCGTCCCCCGAAGCAATGCTGAGCTAAGGGATCACATCCTGCGAGAGTCACACTGTTCTACATTATCAGTCCATCCGGGAGCCTCCAAGATGTACAAAGACATGAAGAGGTACTTCTGGTGGTCTGGAATGAAGTCAGATGTGACAGAATTCGTATTGAGATGCTTAACATGCCAGAAGGTAAAATTCGAACACCGTAGACCGGGCCGAATGGTACAATCGATGCCAGTTCCGGAGTGGAAATTTCATGATATCTCCATGGATTTTGTTGTAGGACTCCCACCTGCCAGGGGAGGACTCAACATGATCTAGGTTGTAGTTGATCGCCTTACCAAGGTGGCCAGATTCATACCGATGAAGGACACTTGGAAGGTAGTGAAACTAGCTGAGCTGTTCGACAAGGAGATTATCAGACACCACGGAGTCCCAAAGACCATAGTATCTGATCGCGACACCAGATTTCTTTCGAGATACTGGAGAGCTACAAGGGAAGCGCTGGGTACAGAACTGAAGCTGAGTACCGCCTTCCATCCTCAGACCGACGGTCAGACAGAAAAGACCATCCAGACATTGGAGGACATGCTTCGGGCATGTGCCTTAGACTTTCACGGGAGTTGGTTAGATAAGCTTCACCTTATCGAGTTTTCGTATAATAATAGTTATCACGCCTCGATTAAGATGTCGCCTTTCCAAGCTCTATACGGTAGACCTTGCCGTACACCCTTATGTTGGGATGAGTCAAGCGAAGCGGTCATCATAGGAACGGAGTACCTTGAGCAAGTACAAGCTGAAGTTCAGCAGATTCGAGCCAATATGAAGGCAGCCCAAGATAGACAGAAATCCTATGCGGATGTGCGACGACGCGACCTTGAGTTCGCCGTGGGCGACCAGGTGTTCTTGCGCGTTTCACCTATGAAGGGTGTCTTCCGATTTGGCCAGAAGGGCAAACTGAGCCCAAAATTTGTAGGGCCGTACACTATCACCGAAAGAGTTGGTTCAGTAGCCTACAGGTTAGCATTACCTGAGGACTTGGGACGTGTCCATGATGTATTTCATGTGTCACAACTCAAGAAGTATATGGCTGATCCTTCTCATGTGTTGGAGCCCGAGAGACTATCCATCGAACCGAACATGAGATATGTGGAAACCCCAGTGAGGATCCTTGATAGGAAGACCAGAGACACTCGCCATAAGTCTATACGAATGGTGAAGGTCCTATGGTCAAACCATGATGTCGAAGAAGCGACATGGGAGCTGGAAGATGCCATGAAGGCTAAGTACCCACAGTTATTCATAGACTAGTTAGTCTAGTATGTAGTATACGGGTACGGGTCGTACCCCTTTTAAGGGGGGTAGAGCCTTTTTGCTTTTGCATTGCTTCGGGGTAAGCACTGTATTTTGTATGGCACATGTAGTGCAGGTGAACTTGGTATGGATGTGTATGTATGTGTAATGTGTAGTGAATGAATGTGTATGTGCAATGTATGGTGTATTGGTGTAAGGTGTATTGTGAATTGCAATGTGTATTGTGGAATGGTATGAATGAGAATGATGGATTGTGTATGATGCTTGAATTGTGTATGTTTGCAATGTGAAAGAAGTAAACACCTCATAGGTGTAGAAAGATGCATTATAGCAATTGGTTTGCATAATGAGTAGAATTATAAAACTATTAACCTTGAGCAACTTTGAGGGCAAAGTTTCTTAAGGGGGGTAGATTGAAATACCCCGTAATTAAAAATAGCGATTAATTAGGCTAATAAGTAATTTAGAAGCTTAATTAAGTATAAATAAATATTAGGGAACAAATCCCGAAGAAAACGGATCCTTAAAACGGTTTAAAAACACTAACGAACCTTAAAGCGTGTTTTTCGAGGTAACCGGGAAAACGTGTCTTTAAGCGGGTCAAATAGACTCGTAATAATTTTGGTCAACTAAATAGTCATTAATAAATGTTAGTGAAGCTTTAGGACCAATAAAATCAACAAAACGAGAGATTAGTAAAAACTGTCAAAAACGGGAAGTTGTGGGGTAGAAGTATAAATAACACAAACTTATGTGTCCAATATTGTAAATAAAATTTTAAAATCCCCATGGGTGCTGTGTGCTGTCCGATTTCATATATACACACACACACTCTACTCTCTTTATTTGTAAAAGGACAAAAGAAATAAAAAGACATAAAATAACCCCCACCCTCACTTTCTACTCTCTCTCCTACTCTCTATTCTCTCACTCACGTACCCATCTCCTTCCTCCTCTCTATTTCCCTCCTTCTTGACCGATTTCCATGGTGAAAAGAGAAGCCACCCAAAAACTACCACTTCTCTCCTTTGTAACTCTCTCCACACTCTTCCAAAAATTATAAAAATACCACCATTGTAATCCTCTCCTCAAGAGCTACACTTTCATCTTTCCAAAATTCAAAAACAAGCACTTTCGATTTTATGGGTATATCCCATTGGGAGCTTCAACACCACCATTAGAAGGCCCTCCTTTTCCTTGTTCTTCTAAGGTAAAAATATCTTCAAAAACTCCATCTTTTTCTAGCCTAAATGGCAAAACGAAAATCTAGACTAAACCTTGGTTGGTCTCTTGTTCTATAGCCGATTTTGGCATCTTGGTGGAGTTGGAATTTTGTTGTTGAGCCACTCCAAACAGCACTTGAACCCTTGGAAGGTAATAAATTTTATAAACCCTAAAACCTAGATTGAAACTTGATTAATGTTCAAGGTTAGTTTTAGTATGAGAATGATGTATTGAAATGTATATGTAAATGGGTTGTAGTGTTAGAGGAATTGAGGTTTACAAACCGGTGAGAAAGAAGAAGGAAAGAGGAAAGAAAGAAGAAGAAGCTTGTGAAATAACAAGGTAATATACTTGTCTGTGTAGTTTTATAGATGAAATGTAACAGATTTTAGTAGCACAAATTGGTATTGTAAAATAATGTGATAGTAGTGTAATGTGTATGGAGAAAACAAGGTTTTAAACCTTAAAGAACATTCTTAAAACTTGTTGAAACAGATTGGGGATTAGTGTTTGAGTGCAGGAATTTTTATGAGGGTTTTTAGTATTGGTATTTGTGTATGGGAGCTTGTATTTTGATATTGTATATAAACAGGTGAATTAAGTAAAGAGATGTGAGTGAAACAATGTGGTGAGTGTATAAAATTATAAGGGAGACTATGGCAAAATTTGCCTAGGATTAGAACACTTAGAGAATTAAAACTAGGTGAACTAATGTGAGTGTGTAACAGATTTTGATTAAGGAAAATAGAGGGTAAGTTGAGAGAGATAGATAATGTATTCTAAATGCCTTAGGGGTGTTAGAAGTGACATTAGAAGAGGGAGATATAGGAGAGGAGTATAGATGTTAAAATCTGTAGCAAAACTCAACTAGGAAACAACTAGTGAAAGTGTTGAGTTGAAACTTGGAAAATTATGTGAGTGAATGAGTATAGAATTTTGTAAGGAGTTAATTAATGAACTAAGGTGTATTAGGAGGTTTAATTAGTGTTATAACATGTGGGAATAAGTGTAGGAACAGTGGGGAAGTAATGGGTGAAAGAGAACTGAAAACAGAATTTAAAATGCAAATACTGGGCCGGACCGAACTTGCGACCGGACTTGCAAGTTCGGTCGAGCCTGGATTTACAAAGGCGGGGAAAGCTTCTGGAGTCGACCGGACTTGCGACCGGACTTGCAAGTTCGGTCGGACCAGAGAAATTCTCCCGTCTGTAACCTACTGGAATCGACCGGACTTGCGACCGGACATGCAAGTTCGGTCGGCCAGAAAAATTCCGCAGATGGAAGCTACTGGAATGGACCGAACTTGCGACCGGACATGCAAGTTCGGTCGGCCAGGAAAATTTTCGTAATGTAAGCTACTGGAACGGACCGAACTTGCGACCGGACTTGCAAGTTCGGTCGGGCCAGGAATTTTCGGTACAGATAGCTACTGGAATGGACCGGACTTGCAAGGTCGGTCGCAAGTCCGGTCCTGACAAAAAAAAATATTTAAAATTATTTTAAATAATAATATATATATATATATATATATATATATATGTATGTATGTATGTACCCACATACACATACATGTATGAAAGTAAATCTAAGTTTAAGTAAAAAAAACTCAAGGTAAAGCAAAAGTAAATAAGTAATGTGTAAGTATAAGAAGTGTAAGGACATAGTAAGTACGAACTAAGTATAATAGTTAGATTAATCATTTGAATGTATGTATATCATAGGATTTGGTTGTGACATCGGAAGACGTTTGGAAACACGTACGACGGTGAACGGTATGAATTCCTCATGCCCCGTATGCTATCTTGGTTACTCTGATTTGTGTGTTGTGTGCTAATTGATCACCAAATAAGATAAATGCACGAATCGGAGTTATTATGCATACTTGTGGAAATGTAGTGTTGTATGTTGTAAATATTTTCTTCAATCTTAGTTTGTATAATTCATGAAATGTATGGATGTATATGAATGCTTGTAGCTATGTTGTATTGTATTGTGACCGATTATCAATGTGTTTGGACTTCTAACTTGTTCCTAACAAGCTAACCAACCTAACTTAATTTGGTAATTAAATTGGAATGAGTAGAAGTCCGATATAGTTTCGGCCACGCGTGAGGATGCGGAGTCACGAGAGGTTGGCTCCAATTCCTGACTCTTAAGCTGGTCCGCGGCCCAAATCCCTTAAGTGGGTAGCATCCCGGATTAGTGGTCAAGTAAATCCGATGGATGGGACGGTGTAGTCCCCAAGGCCGGAGGTCCCGACGACTTAACTTGAGTATAAGCAAGTAAGTAAGAATGAGTAAGAATGTGAATGATAGTAAGTAAGTATAGTAAGAGTAAGTAATGTATGATGAGTAAAAGAGTAAAAGCATTCCGATTAACCCGGATGCATAATTTGACTAACCTTGTGAAGGTAAGTATTGTGAGCACTATTGTATTGTTGCCTTGGAATGTGTAATGTATTGTATGAGCATGTATGATGTATGAAAAGCATGTATGTATGAAATAAATGAACAGCATGTTTAGTGGACGTCAAATAGTCGGCGTGCCCTAGCTAGCACGCGGTATATGCGGAGTTCATGCGCAGCTTTTGCTGAGCCCCTTGGGGCGATGTTTTTAATATGAATGCAGGTGCTAGAGAGGGATGAAGCTGCTGAAGACTTAGTTTATTTCTTGTCTTCTTTTTGTCTGTAAACAATGGATATGATGGGTGTACTGAGTAGTACATGGCTATAGCTTTTGATGAGCCGATGTACCATGGGGTACACCTTTTTGGATATTGGTAAAGGAACGTGATTGGTATAGATGAGTAGGTGAACTCATTCTTTTTGGGAACTAGTGGATGGATGTAATTAACTACTTAAATACTCAGTAATCCTAGGATGTAAGAATGTACTTTGTATTTGATATGCATTATGTTAGTAGCTCGGTATATTATGTGCATCAGACCGTGACTGTATGTATTAGTAGCCTAGCTTGCCGTATGGGCGGTTAGCGGCATTGTTTCACCCGCCGTAGTAAGTAGTAGTAATTCCGCTGCGAACTCGTAGGAGTAACAGGATGATTAGACGGTAAGCATAGGATTAATGGTTGGGGTGTTACAGAGGCACACACATGGGCCAAGCATATACCTAGCTGACTGCAAATGAATTGGACTACAGTCCACAGGGAGGCATCACACAGACACATTCACGCATCCAATGAAGACTCAATATAATTAATGAGATAGCCACGTCATTATTCAGTCACGTACAAAAATGGAACCGACAATGACAATAGGAGCCCATCTTCACACCCGCGCCTCTGTTTCACTGTCGATTCCAATCGATCGCACTGGATCATCCTCAACCTTTTTTATCACTTTATATTTTCACACCCGCATCGGATCACGGTGTCTCGCACCACGGACCACCACTGGCATCACGTCCATCCCGCCAGGCCATTCACCATTATCTCCACGCCTTCATCCTTCGACACCATCACCATTTCATCATCGTTCATACCACCTTCACCCGACACCATCTTCATTCCATCTCCATACCGTGACCATCATCACCCTATCATCACCTCCGCAACCATTCATATCCCTCACGCCATTAACACTCACCATCACCCTCATCCCGTTCATTAAACGCCATCACCGCCCTCGATCCATCGTCACAACCCGCATCACCAGACCAGCAATCCATCCCCATCGACGGACACCATCTTCATCGACACACCGCTCCACATCATCGCATTCATCGGAGACCACCAACTCACCTTCACCATCCCGTTTCACGCCTCCAACGAGGCTCTTGCCTCGCCACCCTCGCATCGTCCTCCTCGACTTTCATCATCGACACACACCACATCGCACCATCGACCATCCTTCCTCGTACCACACAATCATCACCGCTTCGTCATTCAACCACGTCACTGCTCCACCCATCACCCGCCTTCATATCATCGGACCATCACCAACACCCATTCGCTTTCGCCACCGTTCAACATTGACAACATCGTCAAACAGAGGAGGATACACCAGCGCAACTGCGACCTTCACCACCGACTCACCGTCGCTTCGCCATCGACAACTTCATCGTGCTCTGTAATAACCCGTCACCAACTTCGGCCTCATCAACATCCATCCATCAGGAAACTTCCACTTTCACACACGCGTATCACCTGCTACCGAGGCATACACGTAGTTCATCTTCAACTTCCGCTTGTTTGTGCTTTGTCGATACCGAGAATCTCCAATCGACGAGTGAGAGGCGGTGTGAGGAGACAAGTTCGAGAACTCCAGCAAATTGATCTGGGCGAGAACCAACGAGGAGAAGAAGGAGAAGCGAGATCGAGAACTTGAAGGCGGGGTCGAGTTTTCCAGAGTCGGTGAAGAATTAACGGGGCGAGAAGGAAGACGACAAATTGGAGAGAACCAATCTGGGGAGTGAACCGCACAACAGAGAACCGAACCGGGAGTGGTAATTTGTGAACCAGACCAGAACAATTAATAAGGGGTTTTTATTAACCTCTCCTTATTTATATGTTTGTTACATGTTATTTACTCCTTGTTACATTCTTTGTTGTTCCATAACATTTGATAATTGTTTTAATGTTTGTTTTAATTTTTGAAACAATGTGTGAGTAGTTAATTTTAGTTTCCCGAGTTGGGAAGTGAACCTAATTCGTGATGATTATGTTTTATTAATTTTCCGTACAACTTTATTATTATGATTAGTTTGATTCCTGTTCTTAATACGTTTTAGTTATTTGGCCAATAATTAAAACAATCCTTGTAGTTTTCTAATCAACATGCGAGAGCTGAGATAGCTAACTAGACATAGGAAGTCGAACCTGATTAATGACTAGAAGCGTGATCCCGCCTATAGGTTAATCGGACTCCAATAGAAACTGTACTTTATGCGATTAATTGTGTCCGGATTAGAGCATTAGTCTACTGCTAGTTCTAGCGATTAATTAGGGTTCGTTAGACTTAGCCGTTGACGAATTAATTAAAGTTTCTGAGTTAATTATAAAGGAAGAATTAATAATAAAATCTGAGGAATTAGGTGAACAGAACAACTCGGGGAGCGTCTTTTAATTATTATATTTTTAATCCATTATTTGTTTTATTTGCTTGTTTGTTTTATTTATCCTTTTAATTCCTTTATTTATTTAATTTATTTTGTTTGCTTTATTATTAGTTTGTTGAATCATTTATTTTTATTAATTTAATTAAAACCCGAAAAAGTGACATTTCCTGTTTTTCTTAGTTTAGTTTCTCAGTTAGTAAATAAATTGTCAGTTAATTGAACGAGGTCCCTGAGATCGACAACCCACTCATTCACTATACCCGCAAAACGATAGGTACACTGCCTAGGTAGAAGTAGTCACATATTTCTGCTAACAAATGCTCAACAAAATGCTTAAATGAAGATTTTAGAGGTTGAGGCAACAAGTGGAAGTCAAACCAGAGTCAAAGGCTGATTTTCATCAGTTACTGTCGTGTTTTATTGAGGGTCCGGGTTTGGAGCTGGGTTTATAAACCCGGACCATCTCATCGCAGAACCTTCTGCCTATTTTCAGACGCGGTCCGGGTTTGTGTCCTACTTTGCAAACCCGGACCATCCCCAAGCGAGAACCTTCTGCCTATTTTCAGACGCGGTCCGAGTTTGCGTACTTGTTTGCAAACCCGGACCAATACAAGCGGAGCGCCAGAAGGCCGGCTACGGAAATAACGTATTTTTATCTTTAGTTATCTGTTATTATATCTTCTAGCAGTCGCTTGTTTAGATTAGATTAGAGATAGATTAAAGATAGATTAAAGATAGATTTCTGTTTGTTATAAAAGGGGAGTCTGGCCAACGTGAGAAGGCACACGGAGATACACCACAATTAGTCACGATACAACACAGAGAGAATTAGCTGAGTTGAGAGAATTCTGGTTGGGAGCCTGGAGCAGAGCAGAGAAAGAAGTTCATCACGGAGACTTCTCTAGAAGTCTCAGAACAGTTTCTTCTTGTTCTTTATTACTCATTACAACTTTGCTTATTGTAACCATGTCAATCAGTGAGTAGTTTCCTTAATATTCCGGTTTGCTATGTATTCCTAAATTGACTATTCCTGTTCCTTTGTGATTTAATGCAATTCTATTGAGTAAAGTTATTTTCCTTGCTTAAATTCTTTAATCGTTATAATCTGGCCAATTATAAAGATTAGTATTTTTGTTAGCTTATATGTGACGACTGCGGCTTTCAATTGAATACAGGAAAATAGCCGGTTAGTTTAGAGACGGTAATTCCTCTAAGTTGCTAATTGACCAATAAACTAGATTATTCTTAAGGCGGTTAGTAAACAGTGGGTTTGTAACGAGAGTTAGAATTCGGTCTTTGCTAACTAGTATTTGCTAAGCGGGAGACCGGTGCTAAATTATCTTTGTTCTAGGGTTTTACTCAGAATTAGCTTGGAAATCACTTAGGGATAGGAATTACAGATTTAGGGTGCAGTAGTAAACCGGGATCTCTTTCCCAAATCAGTTTCACAACATTTATTTTCCTGCTTGTTATTGTTTCGCATTCTGTTTACAGTTTTTAACTGTCATCAAATCAAACCCCAATTTCCTGTTTTAATTTGTTATTCTATTTTCCATTTAATAAAGATTTAAACTAGACACATCGCCTCCTCTGGTTCGATACTTAGGGAATACTCTCTATTAAAACTTGCTAGAATTGACCGGTACACTTGCCGTTAGGTTTTACCCCAACAGACACAAATAACAGACACAGTCTATCAATATGAGAACACGGATTGACTCAAACAGTATGCAAGCAACACCTACTAATTATACAGCCAAAGGAGGAGAGAGACTACCGTCTTCCATTGATTGAGTCATTCCGAGTGCTGAACGGAGTGCCTCGAATCTGGTGGTAGGAAGAGGCTTGGCAAAGATATCTGGTAGCTGATCCTCTATTGGAACAAAGTCAAGTTGAATTAGCTTTTTCTCGACATAGTCCTTCAAGAAATGGAAACATATTTCAATGTGTTTGGTTCTTGAATGTTGGACTGGGTTTCTAGAGATTTGAAATGCGAAATTGTTATCACAGAAAATACCAATTTGATCTCAGTAAAATTTTGCTTTGTAGAGGACCAAGAGACTAAGCATGTGCATTGCTAGATGTACTCTTTTGATCATGGAGGGAATCTGTCCAGGCAAAATCACTAAAACCAGATAAAGTAATATAGGAGAACGAAGGTACCATAGATTAAGTTGACTGGTTCCTTTTAAGTATCGAAAGATTTGCTTGACCGCCTTGAGATGGGATTGTTTAGGTGCTACTTGAAAGCAAGCACATAGACAGACTTGGTTGTCAGAATTGATGGCATTTAGACACTTCTTGTACAGATTTCCTTCTTTACGTCCCGTGGCTTCTAGAGATCCTGTACGTTCATCAAAAACTTTGCAATCGACAGATGAGAAAAGTACTAAATTGAATCTTTCACAAATTTGAAAAATGCTTAATAGACTATGTTGAAGTCCATTGACCAGATGGACTCCATCTACCTTAACTTGGAGGGGTTACCTACGGAGCCAACTCCCACGATTTCACCTTGGTTGTTGTTTCCAAAAGTGACCTTACCTCCTTTGTAGGATGAAAGCGAGCTGAATTTGTCGGGATTTCCAGTTCTGGAGCACCCTCTGTCCAAGTACACATAGTCCATCTCCACGCTCGCTTCCACCTGCAAAAAAAATCACTTGGTAGTTTTGGGAACCCAAATATACTTGGGTCCCCTTTTTGAACCAGATTTTTTCAGCTTTTCTCGTGCCTCAAGGATAAGATTGAGCCGCTTGATATTAAATGACACATCCTTGTGAAGCTTTTCACAGGCACTATCCCGATGTCCAAGACTCCCGCAATAACCCCAAATCTTAGTGGGAGGAAGATTGATGTATTTTTGTTGTCCTTTCCACCAAGAATCAAAATTTTCTTTTTGTTGTTGGCGCTTGGGTTTGTTGTTGGATTTGGACATATTTTTAGGGATATCGAATTTACCTTTATGCCACTTGGGCTTCGATTGAGTGGATCCAACTCTAGATCGTATATTGACTATCTCTTGGGAGAGTTTTTCAACTTTCTTTCGAAGATTATCACGATCTTGACTAACTTCCTTGATCTTGGAGTTGGCCCACTCAGGCAATTCTGATGGAGTGACCTGTTTGATGAAATTGACTGGTTTGAGAGAGAGTGCATGTTCCTTTTCTTTCAGTTTTCGAGAGAGTTGCTCAACAGAAGAGGTTAGAGAGATAACTTGAGATTCTGAACTATTTAACTCATTCTGCAAAGAACAACACTTGTCAGCGAAAACAGTGAGGTCATGTTTGAGAGAGTCAATCTGAGTGGGTGACTCTTCCTGTTCCCTTTGGTTGGATTCAGTAAGACTCTTAGTTTTGTCGAGCTCCTTTATAAGGGATTCAACACGACGCCGAGAGTCTCGTAAGTATAATCTAAGAGAGCAAGAGATAGTCTTGTGTTCTTCAGCTTCGTCTCTTAAAGCATACATGAGACCCTTTGAGATTTTGAGTTCCTCAGTTAACTCGGAAATTTTGCTGGTGACACTAGCTTTGAGAGAGTTAGTCTCAGAGACAATTTTAGCAATTAAAGTCATAAAACCCATAGGAGATATACGATAAAGATCTGTCTTAAGATGAGAGCGGGTTACCTCATTGTCGGGGATCATGGACTCAGTCGCATCATGTGCCATGAGACATACTAGGCCGCTGGACTCCGTGTCTTGATCGTCGGAGTCTGAGTCACCCCAACCGACGGCTGCCATTTCTCGTTGATTGACTGTCAGCCTAAGCAAGGCTCTGATACCACATGTAGGATCGGGTGGCTGACTCAAACCAACCCAAGGTGTGAGTCTAAGAGTTGGTTTGACTCAATCGGTCTTTAAGGGTAAGAAACACTTTGGGACGTAGAGGCACTCAATCGAACTGGTTAAACTAAGTGTGCGGAAGACTTGAAGAAACTGAAACGAATTAATGCTTGAAAGATAGACAGACTCTGTGGATCTAAATGGATTAACACTCGAAAGGTAGAGGGACTCTGTCGAACTCAGCAGGATACACAATATAAGTTATTTGATTTCCTGGTCAAAACAACTTATAATGCCCACTCAGCAGATGAGATCTACTTCGTGGTTTTCACTCACTCACCCAATACAATCTCTGATCAGCTCAATGATAAGTGTAGTGAAAACTAGGTCCTACCTAGAAAGACTCTGTCGATATGCACAAACGAATCTAGTACTTCTCTCTCTCTTTTTTTCTCTCTCTCTCTAAAATAGGCAAAGCTTTCTCTAAACAAATGCTCTAGATAATTCTCTCTCGAAAGCTGCAATGAGAAACGAAATGACAACTCTCTTATAAAGTGGAGCCAGTGAGGGAGTCTGCTTCCGAAATTTCTGCCATCTGAACGTTGTAGTTGCTTAAAATCCGGTCCTAACTTCTTTGTGAACGTTGCTAAGCCTTGGCCCTTAATTTTCGGACAATTACCAATCCATTGGACGACTTGGCAACGTTCAATTATGACTCTCATGTCTGATGTAGTAGACTGACTCTGTCAGTTCCGAAATTTCAGGAACCAACGACTCTTTCCTTGAATTTCGGAAGCTGGAGCCATATTTCGGAAGCTGGAGCCAAGTCTTCTGATTAGTGCCATGTTGAGAGAATTTTGGTCCAAGTCTGAACGTTGATGACCGTTGTAAGTCAATGTAGTTGCTGTACTTGCTCCTTAATTTTCGCTACTGCTCGACAGACTCTCTCGAATTACCAGAAAGTCAAGGCTTTGGATTTTGCTCACTTTTTGCATGAATTTCGGCCAATGATGATAGTTGGTGACTGTTATGGTTTAGTGGACATTGATCTTTGAAATTCGTAACTGATTGATGAATTCACATGGATTGACTCTCTCGCTTCTTCGGGGTTGACTGACTCTGTCTTGTTTTGAGAAGTGTGATTGACTCGTTTGATCTGGTTGACTATCTCAACAACACCTTCATACTCCAACACTTAGTGTGATTTAATTGTGACCACTGGTAGGGAGTTTCAGGAATCATCCAACCCTGATGTGATCAGCATCAGTGTTGAACTATCCCTTCACCCCAATTTGTGTTCGGTTTCCCTTGATCCCTAGAAAATCAAGTTCCACCTCCCACGTCATTTTCAAACATCAAATAATTCACTCATTTCCAATTTTCTATCTTTTTAGTCTTTCTAGTCGTAATCATTACATCTCCAAGGTGTGGGCTCAGCCCATCAAACATTCCCAATTCATCTCTTAGTAATTACCTCAGGATTCTCATTCCTACTAAGTTCTATGCCAGTCTCATACCAATTCTCACCGTCTTATACCTCATAGAATTCTCACCATCTTATACCTCATACATTACTATTTCCTACGTCATACTCATATCGAATGATATCTCATAGTGTTATCTTATTCTCATCTTCCACATAGTTTCATATCGACTCATATCTCATATATTCCGTATTCCTTAAGTCTCCTTAATCCTCTTCAATAATTCTCTTAACTTGTGCTCACACCGGAGTTAACAAGATAGGTACTTAATACGTATGGTATTCATATCTTCTGTGCGCAATAACCATAACTAATCTCAAAATGTTTATGTAAAACAAATTCTCAAATTCTTTTGTGCTATGCACATCGTAGTTTACGTACTCAGTACATAAACATACGCTAAGCGGTTTTCGCTCTACCCCCCTTAAAATGGATTACGCCCACGTAATCAACATTATATCATCCTTGAACATAGGTTCAAGATGTCTAATTCTCACCAAGCATTCTAGCTTCCATGTCATCTATCTCACTTATAATTCGATCAGAGGGTCATAACTATGTTAATGGCTTAGTCTCTGTATCGAGGATTCTTAACGGTACTTATACCATTTTCTTAACTTACTTTGGTCTAATCTCAAAGGTACTAAAGCATTCAGCCGATAAGTTGTATATTTTTTCAATTGGAAGATGTGTGGTACATCATTCCTTTTCCAGTTCATCAGGTATGTAAAGCTTTTAAGGTGCCGGTCTGCTAGCTTCTGCTGCGCGACTCTGATAATCTTAGGCTTAACTGCTTTTCTTATCCTTCATAGTATTGTATATCCTCATCATGCATGCTTATAATTTAGTGCTAAAGGTCTCTCAATGGACACGTGTTATCTTTATATATACACGGCCTTAATGAGTCGTGACTCGTCTATCCATTCTCCCTGAAGATCTAACGTTCATACTATTAGTGTTCTCTCAAGTGTCTAAATCATTCTTTTCAACTGACCTTTGGTCTGAGGATGATTCCTAATCTGAACTACTGTTTAGTGCTTATTGCGCTTTACCGTTTAATCTCTTATGTCTTAAGACATGTCCAATGTCTGTACTTAATAATCTGTGCTCTTCGCACTTCATAATTCTTAATTATTTGTTCTCTGGTTCCTTGTGTTGTTGGTTCAACTGTATTCCTTCTCTTCAACTGTTGTGGTGGTAGCTGCTCTTGTCTGATTTTGCGTCGTTGACCGTGGTACGGAGTCGACTACTTCCCGTGTTCCTTATACCACTCGTTTACATGCATGGGGTAACTTACTGATACATTGCTACTTACCCGACGAACTCATAAATGAATCTGTCAGGCCTGCAAGCCCCTGTGGGGTGCAGTCATCCCACATCTCGTTTTAGTAAACTCGTAGTGTCCGTCGATCTCCTCTTTCATCATTCCATAATAACACTTACTGTTCTTCTTGAACTTAATCAAGGGAATTTCATTTACTGTGTTCTTGGGTGTTGTATGCTCCAGCTCATTTCTGTATTCCGTACTGACTCGATCTCTTAGTAACTGAGGTCTCTTTCCATAGAGCCTCTTATCTTGTTTCTCACATTGGTCTACTAGGAACGCACTTCCAGTTCCTTAAGGAATGGAAAGTGTGCTTCCTGTGAAATCTTACCTCACATGATCTAGACTACTGGCGTAAATGCACAGTTTGTCTTCCATCTTATTTCCTTACTTATGTCGGTCTTAGCTCATAAATATAATTGCCTCAGTGTCAATATTTGACGGCTTATACATAATGGTCGCTTTACTGCGTACCATGACTTAATCCACTTATATAGGTATTGTCCTTATGACCCTGCTACCGTGGTAGTTGGCCTTTACCATGTTGCCCATTGATGGTGCAACTACTTACTCATTTATTCTAACATCTTATCTTATACTCAATTCCTTCCTGGTGTAAACACACTGGGGTTCTCTAATCCCGGTGTTTGGCGGTTGCCGTACCGTGTTGTAATTTTGTTATCTCTTAATATGAAGGTGTTCTGCTTCAATCTCGGGTTCGTAAGTAGGCTAATTGCTCTCACATTCTTTCATCCTTTATGATGTTATTTACCATGTAATTTAATCGGTTACTGAAGAAGTCATCCGTTGAATCGCAAGCTCTTCTGAGCGTTGGTCACTCGACGTGCCATATTGTGCACTCACAATGTTTATCTCTAACGATTACTGATTCTTATTCCTGGGTTTTGGATATGAGGTCTGTCTATGCAGCCTTCCTTATTACTCAAGTGTATCTGGTACGTTCTAAGGTAATCTCAAAGTTTACGGTTTCCATTCTCTAATAAAAGCGTATTTTATCTCTAACAAGTGAAAGCCCTTATTGAGGGGTTTATTCCCACTCATGGCCTCACAACATGGAGAGGTATCCCCACCCTAAAAGGAATGGTTCATTCTCCGCCCCTGTCAATAGCATTATCTTAATATTCTCATTAGTGCCCATTCGGCAATATTTTCCACAATTAACTTACAGGTTTGGTAACCGTTCACATCTACGAATTATGGTTCATTTATGGATTAAATAGGCTCTCTTATGCCTTCCTGCGCCTCGGGCTCCGATGTGGTTAACATCCTTGGCTCGTAGGCTCTTAGTGCTTAATGTCATTGAGTGAGAGCCGGTGCTCGGTTCACTCCTTGTACTCTTACTTATCTGTAGGTTATCCTCATAAGATTCTAGCTCTTTGAATTCTCTCAACCGTTAGGTTACATACTAAATGTAGTACCGGGTCTCATGGTAAGTTGCTGCATTCTGCTTCCCGCTACGGAAGTTCGTTGAGGTGATCTGGCATTAACCAGTGTCTGTGACAATTCTGTCGTTCTAACAGACTTATGTCTTTAGCAATCAAGGTTAAGTTCGTATTAGGCGTCCGCCTTACGGTGTCTAAGTTGGATATCATCCGGTCATCTTATGCTTCCATCTCAACGCTTCGTTCAACATTTGTTGACTACGCCACCCGTCAATGCTTAATCATACTTGGGTGTTAATGAGGTAGACAACCAATACTAATCGTCGTTCATCAGTTTGTTCAGCTCAACTGTGCCCGCTATGTGGGGGTAGTCCTCTGAGCTTTCCTCTTTCGGGGTCGTATGTCTTTAATCCTTGGTAGGTCACTGCTTAAGTTTATTCCCTCTGTCCCTGTTTTCGGGGTTTACTAACATATTCAATGAAGATTGTTGTTGTTGGTATTCTTAATGGTCATCTCGGGAGTTCTATCCCGTTCCTGCTGGAAGTCGTTCTGTTGACTGCCTTCACTGTATCTCTTAATACATTCCTTGTATGTTGTTGCTGTAGTAGGTTGTACTGTTGCTAAAATTTTATACCATTTAGTATTCCATCCAAGTTCAGCTCCCTGCTGACTGGTGTGTCGATTCATCTCATCGTGGTCAGGCCATCAGGCCCATCCAAGGTCTCATTCTCTCGTTCTTATGGATTTACAATCCGGTTTTAATGTGTATTACGACTGTAGCGTTCTACTATCTCGCCATGATGGCTTTCTGTGTAGTTTAACCGTGGTAGCACTTGCTACGGCAAGTGCGCCAGGCAAGATGGGCTACCGGTACTGCGTGCGTCAGTGGTGGTACTTCCACCTAATTTCTATATCTTTGGTAGTCCTCGGGACTCCTTCGATGTTCTCTTATTTTGGATAAATAGCCATCCGGCAGTTTCCTGATTGGTTTGACGGTACTGTCACTTATCAGGGCGTGCCTCTTTCTGAGGGAACCCCCTTGTTATTCACTTATGCCTTAATCCTCGCTCCCGTTTCCACATATTATGTCGGGGTTACTAGGTACCAATTCTCCTTTAGGCACTACGTTGTAGTCCTATTCCGGTATACGGTTGTACGAGTCTTCATTGTCGCCTGCGCTATGTCGGCTAGGTTTTGTAAACTTCCTCATTGTATGGGGTTTGGAGATCCCATTTCAGACTGGACTTTCCGGTAGTCTTAATTCTCATGTTATGTACTATCCCACTGCTATGCTCATTCGGACCACTGTCCGGTACTCAAGTCGCTTATCTTTTCTTATCCATTGCACTCATAGTGCTTTTCTTACCATTGGTATGGCGGGGTATCTCGACTGCGTAGCATGTCGACCCATGTTGCCGGTAATTACCGTTTTCTTACTGGTAGAATTCCGTTGGCAGCGCCTGTTTCCTCATTGCGCTCCAATTAATACCTCCAAGTTTCGAAAACTGTTGTATTACGATGTGTTTCTCGTATTGCTTAATGTTATCTAACTGCCAGATCGGGTTTCCCCGAGTAAGAGAAGGCTTTCTTCTCTCTGGCGTTTGTTCCCCGTAATTCAAGCAAGGGATGTGGAGCGCGGGTTTAGGTACTATGGATATCCGGTAAACACCAGGAAGTCCTAACTAGCGCACCTCACGCTCTATCACTCAACCCTTAACCCATAACTCAAACTCAACCTCAGTATTCCCCTAAGTTCGGTAATTCCTGTCATCAGAGCGTAACTACGCTCTGATACCACTTTTTGTAACACCCCAACTCATAAAGCCACACTTAGCTCATACACCTCCATTCACTTATGTTAACTTTGCAGCGGATTTCTTACAACATTTGGTGTTACCGCCGTTAGTTACCCACGTGACCAACTAGGCATACTAAAATCTCCAAGATCTAGCTACGGTCTGATGGACCTGAATATACCGAACATTAGTACTTACAAGACTTAACCAATTACATAACAATCTTACAATCTCCTTACATCCTATACAACTTACTAACATCTCATACCATTCACTAAACGAGTGTACAGGCACAACTCGTACAACTAAAAGAAGACAACCCGAAGTAAATTCTACCCGATCCTACTCTCAGGACTGTCGTCTTTTGTCAATCACCTGCAAAATATAAACAGTAGCCCCCGAGGGGGTCAGCACCTTTGCTGGTACGATCCTCTCATGGCCCCCAAGCTAACGTGGCTATGACGACTAATTGTCGATAGCATGGAGGTTGATTAGATGCACAACATAATAGAAAGTGCAATAAACAACAAGCCACATATGAACAATCAAAGTTCAAACATAATGAACGACTTAAAAGCGTTCCCTTAGTTAGTGAGTTAATTATTTAACTCCTTAAGTTATGTTTCCTCTTAATCTCAGTCCAACCTTATCTTACCTCAATTTTAATCCTTATCTCAGTCTTAGAATACAAACCATTCTTTAAATAGAAATGGTTGTATCTGACCTCAAACCTTATCTCAGTTCTTATCTCAATTAAGTCAACCGTTCTTTAATTAGAATGGTTGTTCCTTAATTCATTGTTTATCTTTGTCGGGTCAAAAGTAACCCTAGCCAATGAGTTATCAGCTCCATTGGGTTAAATAAACAATATTTCTTAAATTTGGGATTTAGGTAGATCCCACCACACCATCTCAGTATGCCTCCCTCCTAAAACAAGAAGTCCGAGGAGGTCGAGTCTATATGTCGACTCTAGGCGACGAGTCCGAAGACAAGTCATATTTGGAAGTCGGATCTGATAAGAATACCGACCTCCCCCAATACACATGTGCCGGTACCATTCCGGATTCCTTACTCCCCCAAGTTCTAATTAGTAGAAGTCTCAAGTCAATGTTTGTTAGTTAACCTCTTTCGGTTACTAAGAAAACAATATTTGGGTGTGTTCCTTATTCTTACACAATTCTTTACCAAACATTGTTAGTAAGTTCTCACGGTAAGTTGTGTTAGTGCATCACAATCACACAACAAACATAATATTCCGGTTGCATGCTTTATCTTGTTTACTCGGCACACATAAACAAATAGCACACAAGCCGAGGGACACCTCGTTAGCAAGCAGGTCACAAGAAAACCATACCGTTCACCGTTGGTCGTTCGGTTGCTTACTCTCCTCCGGAGTCCAAATTCTCAAACCCTAAAACATTCATCGAATTGGGTGGTTAATTACATTTAATTAACCTAGCTTACTTAATCACTAATGATTTCCAACTAAATACCACTAAGTCATTGTCGTTTAAACTTAACCACTTATGTTATTTACTTCTCATTTTACCTCACACTTGTTCACACCTCCAATGGCCTTAAAACTCCACCAAACAACTCTTAACAATCATATAATAACATTACCCAACAAGGCCCCATCATTTACCACCTAAAAAGCACATTTTCTTTGTAAATTGTTCTGGTCCAGGACATGGTCCGGACCTAAGGTCCCGGACCAATGTATCTGATCACTCTCGGCAACATTTTAGCTATGGTCCGGGACTTGGTACTTACCCAAGGTCCCGGACCAGTTATGGGGTGTACTCTTGGCATGTTTTTAGTGCTGGTCCGGGACTTTATCCAAGGACCAAGTCCCGGACCACACTTTAAACTGTCAAAGTTTACAGTTTTGAACCTCTTTCCACACTTGTTCTTTTTCCCAATCTTCTTCTAATCTTTCCCCATGTATTCACACATGTTCTAACACCATTTTAGCACTTAAAATCCTCTTAACTCATGGATCAAATCACCTCCAAATTCCTTGATTATTATTCAAGTTCTTACTAAACTCTTAACACTTATAACTTATTTCCTTACACTTCCAACATGTAAATTTGTCTTAAACTCCAACTAACCAAAGTGTTTCCTTTCAACCAATATAACTACTCCTCAAACATCATCATTCACCCATTTTTCCTTTGCTAAACCTTCCAAGGTTATCTTGCATCTCCATGCACAAATTTCTCTCCTTTCCATTTGTTACTCATCATTCCCAAACTTGAACATACCTATACATTTCTTTCCATCCTCTTAACACCTTAACATTGTTCTTCATTTACCTTGACCATACTACACCCTCCTTAGACATTTCCACCTCTTTTACTCAATTTACTCATCATTCTCATGATCATACACTCTTACATATTCCTATTCATTTTCCTTGACAATTTACAACATTCTCTTACTATTTTCTCTTCCATCACCCAAGTCCACTCATTACAATCTAAACTAAAACCTCATTAATCCACCACTAGCATCTTCACTACTTACACCAGCTGCCCACAAGTTCTCATTGTTATATTCTCTAGTTCATACCTAAATCATCTTAAAACATTATACACCATTTCCTCCAAATTGTTGCACAAGTCTTACCATTCCTCAAATCATGACTTTGGTGTGTTTAATACACCCACCTAACCTCTAATTTCCTCCTAGACAATTCTAGGTCATTCTGAACCTCAAAAACTCCTTAGTTAACTCATTTCCACTCAAATTCCTTTTAATGATCCCTAGTAAATCCTTGGTCATATTAGTTCACAACCACCACTTAAACACTTTGTTTCCTACACAAATTTCGCCATAGCTCCTCTAGTATATTATCATGCCCAAATGCATTGTTTTCTCATTCAATCATCTCACACACATCAAATCCTTTCTCATCATATTTTCTCACCCAAATCAACTCATTCATATTAAACTCAATATAATGCAATAATCTTAAATTGCATAGCACTAAGACTCTTAAATGACATGGCTCTTAGGCCCTTAAATGACTTAAACTTAAACACTGAATTTCCACAATAATAGCTTTCAACCTGCAAATAAACACAACAATGCTCCCATAGCAATATAAGTGTTCTCATAATTCACCTTATACTTATCTTACTAACTCATTTCCATTGGATCCTTAGTCACAAGTTCACACGCTTGTTCAAATTCTTTTTCCTATGTTATATAACCCATTACATAATGTAAGCTTTGAGCTACATTAGTACTTATCTAAATCTCATCCCTTAAAACCTTAAACCACCATTAGGTAAGCAATTTACCTTATTTTCCCCAAGCTTCTCTTACTTCCCTCCTTTGGTTTTCTTGACTGAATTTTCGGCAATGACTTTAATTCCCTTGCCAATGTTCTAATTCACATTCAAATAATCTAATAAGCACTAAGAAATATGCCTATACTCCTAGAACTCATTCTTAGGTCAAAATGTGTGTTAAGGTATTTAAAGATGGATATTTACCTTGGAGTTTCAAGGTGGGCTTGGTAATGAATCAATGAGGACCTCCTCTAGCCCTTTAGATATTGGAAACAAGATAATTCAAGGCATAAACAAGACCCCATGAGAAGTTAATTTTCGGACATGGGTGAAAAATGAAGGAAAGTTGATTTTTCTTTCACTTTCATTACCTTGGATGAATGGAGAACCAAAAGAGCTCTTCAAACTTGATTTTCCTCCATCAATGGAGTTTTCTCATGGCACCAAACTTGATCTTTGAAGGATTTGAAAAGATAGAAAGGAAGGTCTTGCTCCAACTAAGAGAAATCTATGCTTACTTTTTGATTTGGAGCTAAAATGAACATTTGGTGGACAAGTGAAGATGGAACATGAATGGAGATGCTTGGAACGGTTTTGGAACAGAGAAGAAGAAGAAAAATCGGTGGAATAAGAAAGGAATGAAGAAGAGAGGAGAGAGGTAGGCTAAAAGAAGATATTTTGTCTTAAAAGGTAAATAGTACTATTCTCTCTTTTCCTCTTCTTTTCCCTTAATGTGCTGGCTCCTCATGGTGAGTCACCATTTAAAACCGTTCCCCCCTTTATTAATAAGAGACTTTTGGTCTTTTTTGACCAATTTATTGACTTATGTTGACTAAAGGCTTAAACTTGGTACTATTTGGCACTATTCACAAACTAGTGCACAAATTTGTGAAATTTTTGATTTCCCATTGATTTAGGCTTCCTAATGTGATACCAATTAGTACACATATTGATTAAGGTGTAACCATAGGCATTTAGCCACTCAAAACTCACTTCTAAGACAATTTCTCAAAAAGGTGCTTTAAGGAGTCTTAAAGCACATTTTGTGTTTAAGCTTGTTTTTGAGCTTGGTTTTCTTTGGTAATTGATTTAACATGTCCATTAGCATGTTAATAAGGTCTTATATTGATATTTGGGTGCTAATCAAAGTCACTCCAAGCTTAGAGCACATATTTGCTCAAATTTCCCTTATGACGTTTTCTTGTGTTTACTTCTCTTCCTTCTCCTCTCTGTATTTTCGGTCATGGGCATTATATTTGCCAACACTCTAGACCAAGGTTCAAATGGGAGTAATGAGTACTAATTACCTCCCTTAGATTATGAAAACAACTCTAGAATTCAAGAAGAGGGCTTAAGGCACAAAAGTTGGACATTATCTTTGGAAGCCCTAGAATCGATTTTTGGCCATGAATCAAAGGAGGGCGCTCTACCACCATTGGAGGCTTGTACCAATGCTCCAACACAAGAAGAAAATAAGGCATCAAGAGGGGTAAAAATCGGCCAAGTCAAAAATGGGAGAAAGATGAGTTTTCTTGAATCTTTTTACCTTAAATGAGAGGAGGCACCCAAGCTCTAGAGAATGTGATTTTCTCCTTCAATGGTGCTATACCCATGGATATGAACTTCAAGCTTTGGGAATTTTGAAAAGAGAGAAAGATAGATCTTGATGAGAGGAGCAAGAATTTATGCTTGGTTTTTGATTTGGAGTTGTGTAGCACCTTGGGCAAGTGAAGAAAGCTTGAGAAGCCATGGATGGGGCTTCAAAGATTGCCCAGCCAGAAGAGAGAAAGAAGAAGATGGTTGGGAGAGAGGAAAGGTGAGGAAAGAGAGAAATGAGAGGAGAGAGAGAAGGGGAGTTACTTATCCACTTTTCACTTTTCACTTTTTGACTTATTAAACTAATAAGCTAGTCAAGAGTGAGAGGGGCTGATTTATTTCTCTTCAAAACTGGCCCCTTATGTAATTATAAGCTGGGGGCGTTTTTCGTCTTTTTACAAGAAACGTTCCTAAACTCCTGGTTTTGGCACTATTCACTAACCAGGCTAGATTTTTCTTGTTTCTTTAATTTTAATGGTTCTTAAGCTCCCATTAATGTTTAAATATAGTTATATAGTCAACTATAATTTTTACGGGTCTGTTTGACCACTTAAAGTCACGTTTTTGGGTTTTCTCAAAAAAACGTGCTTTAAAGCTCGTTTACGTATCTAATCCACTATATGGATCCGTTTTCTTCGAGAATTGGTCTCACATATTATTTAGGTGTAATTAAGCCCTAGGAATCCATCTAAGACCCTAACCGAGGTCATATACCTCATATGGTTGCGTAACGCTCATTTTTACGTTTTACGCTTTTTAAGCGTCTTCTCTTTTCTTTGGGCTTTATTTTCTTCACCAATATTCTTTAGGCACTATTAGGCCCCTAAAATTCATATTATAATAATTTAATCACCATATTTAGGTTCGGGGTATTTCAATCTACCCCCTTAAGGAAGTTTACCCTCAAAGTTGGTGAATCTAATTTTGTTAGTCTCATAGGCATACCATGCCAAGGTTATAGACTATATAACCTTACTGACTCCATAATTCAGTCTCTATATATGCTATACACAACACACAACATATCACAGCATGTATAACAACCAAAAATACTCTTTTGTATTCTCTCCATGGGGTCGGTCCGAAGACAAGAAGGCACTACAGTCGTCGAATCCCGGTAGCGGTCACGTTGAACACTTACGCTTTCTAGTTCACGGCCATTTCATGACAAATGGGCACTTACTCTCTCTGGCCCACGGTCCCTTTGGTTCTGATCAAAACATTTGCATCTTTAGATATCCTCATGCACTCTAGGTCATCCAGACACAAGACTTCTCTACGTCCCGCTGCCCTTGGAAAATGCACACACTGCCACCGTCCTACCGGTAAACTTAGGACCGTTGCTCGTCCGGTGCAGTGGTTTCAAAACTAATCCTCACTCCCACCGTCCTACCGGTCAACTCAGGACCTTTGCTCGTCCGGTGTAGTGGTTTAAAAACTGGTTTTCATTCTCAAGTTTGAAGGAAAATCCTTTTGCAAAAATCAATTGGAAATTCTTTTTGAAACTCAATACAACTCCAAGTCCAATTCATATTACTAACATCTATTCTTAGCGTGATTACTTGTGACCACTTATAGGGAGATTCAAGAGTCATTCAACCCCAATGTGATCAGCATCGGTGTTGAACTATCCTTCCACCCCAATTTGTGTTCGGTTTCCCTTGATCGCTAGTAAATCAAGTTCCACCTCCCACGTCAGTTTCAAACAATCAACTAGTCAAACATTTCTCATTTTCTATCTTTTAATTCTTTATAGTCATAATCACAAGGTAATACATTTTCCAATTTATTTCCCAACATGGAAATTAGGTCATCAATCATTTTCAATTTACTTCAAATTAGTTTACCTAGGCATTCAATACTTATGTGACAGTCTAGCCTAATCAGCCCACTTAATATTGTCCGCTTTGGCACGCAGGCCGCATGGATTTGTTCTTGGGGTTTCCTAGCCCCAAAACGCGTCACACAAGGAAGAGGTATCCATGCACCTATAAGGCACACTTCGTTCTCCTCTCCAACAGATGTGGGAGGAACACCACGCCGGGTGTTACACTCTACCCCCCTTAGGGAGCCCAGTGCCCTCACGGGCTCACTGGCACACCGACCTGGGCCTGGCTCTGATACCATCTGTGACAGCCCAGCCTAATCAGCCCACATGTGTGATATTGTCCGCTTTGGCACGCAGGCCGCACAGATTTGTTCTTGGGGTTTCCTAGCCCCAAAACGCGTCACACAAGGAAGAGGTATCCATGCACCTATAAGGCACACTTTGTTCTCCTCTCCAACTGAAATACCCCGAATAATTACTACCTTAATTAATAAGGATTAAATTAGATCATTAGCAATTATTGCTATAAATATTATGGTATAAAATACATAGTCCAAAATGGACATTAGATTAAACTCCTAAATTTAATAGCACATGTACATATATTAAATACCATTAGTATACCTTAATAAACTATATAAACATTGTATATACCAAAAAAAAATCATAGACACAAACATGTACTCATATATATATACACCTCTAAACCATAGTACTGTAAGTAACAATGTAACATATAACATGGCCACACTTACATAAATAGAGATAACTAGTGTTACAATTTAGCTAGGGGGGAAATTCAAATTTCCTCCCAAAATCTGTCCTAGCCGGCTGCACCAAGACACAAGAGAAATATAGCACATCAGTAGAAAAGCATAAACAAATATACAAGTACAACATGGTACAAAAGTCTTCTTACTTTTCACACTCTCCATGCTTAATCGATGACATACAACAGCCATCACTTCCTTCTTTTCCTTCCTCCTGCATCTCGATAGCCTCTATAACAATCCATTCTTTTCTCCTTTTTCCTACTGCAACCGATGACATAAGCTGATCCCTCCTTCCAAACAACTAACGCAAAGGTAGAAGTTCACTCTCTCTCTCCTTCTTTCTCTCGCTTTCCTTCCCTCTTCCAGCACTTCTTCTTCCACCTAATTTCTCTACGTATTCTCCCACTTCAACATGTTCTACTCTTTTACACCGACGGTAATCTCGCAATATCACCGGCGAACAAGCTCAGCTGCACCTGACAAACATGGAGCATACACTACAATCTCTGTCGTCATTCTCTTCACTTCTGTTGGCAAACAAGGAATGTACATACTCTACCACAACTTTTATTCTCTTCATTCTGACTAGTGAGCAAAGAGCGGACATGCTCGTCTCTTATTCTCTTCAACCTAGCAGGCGAACAAGGAGCAAAAGCTCCACCCCTCTTCATTATCCTCACGTTGCTGGCGAGTAAGGAGTAGACATACTCGTCTCCTCTTTCTGTTCAACTAAACTGGCAAAACAGCGAGCATATGGCTTTACGTTCTCTTCGTTCTTCTTCATCAACGGTTTATTGCCACCGAACTGGTGAAATAAGGAACACCAGAGAGCTTCACTTCCCATTCGTGCCCATGGTTAATTTGCAAGCACCAGCGAGTCAAAAACGGGACAAGCCCTGCACCTTCGTGAATATCTTCACTCACACTTTTGCAACTCTATCGGCGAACGAGAGTTTTGCTCCTTCATTTTCTTCACTCGCAGTAACTTTGTGAACGTGGTTGGAGAACAAAAAAAAAAGGAGCATACAAGCTCGTCGTCTTCATCCTCTTCACCAACATCACCGGCCAAGAAAGACGTACGTACTCCGCGACTGTCCTTCTCTTCACTCACGGTAGATTTGCAACCCAAACTGGCCAACAAGGAGCGTGCAAGTTCTAGGGCTCTTCATCCTCTTCAACTGCCGACAGAGAACGTCTGCCTTGTGCTTTCTCCAAACTCTTGCTCAAGCACTTTATTCATGGCTAATCATTGGGGTTCTTCTCTTCTTCTATCGGTACCACATTCTAACCTTCATTATCTTCTGAGCGTGCGTGGACATTATTAGCGGAGTACTCTTTATTTGTCGCTTTGTAGTTACTCTATATATCCCAATTTCCATGCTCAATGCTCATGTGGATAAGCCGTTCTTTTTGCTTCTGTGACAGCTAGAGGTTTTAGTTGGTTCGAATAAGTAGGGAAAGAGGGTGAAACTCCGTAATGTGACCGGTAAAATGAAAAATGGATTAATATCCTATTTGCGACTCCTAGCTTGACTTTTAGTCACGGTCAATAATGTTTATTAAAAGGAAACTCAATTTAATCCAGCTCACTACATTCTCTAGTTTACTGCCATTTCTATTTTTAGGACCTAACCGTTAAAATAGGAATTAACTTAGATTAATGTTTTTTGCTTTAGTTAACCTAAGCTGACGCTTAAAATTACAAAAATGAGTTTTATAAGGGGTTACAAGAGGATAAAAACCAAGTTTAAGAAGGTACTTGTACTCTTAACACCGTAAGGGCTATACCATGGTTCAGGAAGCTTTGTATTTTTTAAAAAAACTAATCTGTGACATGTATATATGTGTATAGGCCGAAAGGATAGAGGAGACTGGTGGAAAAATAAAATCTCCCTTGGTGATTTAAGAAAGGTAATGATGTTAGCATTCTCTTTTAATACGTTTTAAAAAAAACTACTGGTTCGGATGTTGCATGAAACCGAAAAGGGTAGGTGTATATACGTGCATTATTAGAGTTGATAATATGCAACAAGTTGTGGGTATAAGCTAGGTTGATAAACTTAGATGTGTATTATTGTTAATATTGAAAATGTGTGAGAAGAATGGTTTAGAAAGAGCAAAGATAAATTATGTACAGAACCGAGACTATAGTATAGTTTTAGGTACATTATAATGTCATTATAAAGTTAGTTTTATGTTATGTTTATAGACATATATTTAGGCTATGCTATTATGAGTATTCTGAACTTTAAATGGTTATACATAAACTTTTGGATTGATTTAAAGGATAGTATAAAGTTTCTAATGCAAATCATAATTCTAACAATTATAACTACTCAGGAGTACATTAAAAAAAATATATTGGTAAATTTATAAGCTTATAACATGGCTTTAATGAATTTAAAACCTAATAAAAATGTTTTAATTAACTAAATGAATTTTACATGGGGTCAAAGTATAATAAAATGAAATAGAGGTTTCAATTGGTACTAGAAACCGAAAGGGATGATTTTAGGGATTTTTATAAGCATAACATATGAATTTGATGAAATAGGGGTTAATTGCAAAACTAGGAAATTATGGGGGCATTTTTGTAAATAATATTACTTCAAGTCAAGAGGGTAATGTGGGTGGTCAACCTTGACCACATATGGGGGTTGACTAAATTAAAATGATAAGAATAATAATTTTAGGTATTTAAAGAAGTATTAGGTCAAAAACAATAATTATGAATAGATTAGGGGCATTTGAGTAATTACCGAAACTATAATGATTTAAATGTGAATATTAGAACCTTTGGGGTTTGTGGGAATTTTAGAGGATTTTGGGTTAGTTTAATGATTTAATTAATTAGGAGTTATACTATATGGTATAAGTATTAAATTGTAACAATTATAAAGATTATGGGTGTGTAATGTAATTACCGAAAATTTGGGGGCATAAAATGGAAATTATGGTATTTAAGGGGTTGGTATGTGATTCTGGAAAGACTTTAGGATTTAGTTGATAATTTAAATTAATTAAGGGTTATAATATATAGTTTAGGTATTTAGTGTATAATATAAGGCTTTAAGTAATTAAATAGAAGTTTATATAATAAAGGGGGATGTGGATGGACAATTAATCTGGATAATCTAGGGGGTTATTCGTAAATATACATACATACATATATATATATATATATATGTGTGTGTGTGTGTGTATTATATTGTTGGAATATCTTAGATTATGGATTAATAAGGTTAATAATATAACAAGTATGGAATATGGGGCGGCTTTGTAAATAAACAAAACATATGGGATGACACGAGCATTTCTGGAAAATATTAGTGCTATTCGGAAATTATATACATATTATATGTATATAATCAAGTTTGAAAACCTTAGTTTATAAATTAGTAAGACTAGAAATGTAGTAGTTATTATATATGGGTTGACTTTATAATTAATCAAAATATGGGGGGGGGGAAGAGATTAGTTGTAACGCCCCTATTTAAAGTAAATACACCGGAATAAAAATCTCTAATGGCGATTACAGATCATCGGGTTCCAAACACCCGGTACAAAACCTCACCAATTACTACTTACAAATGTTACAGTCTGAACTCGAGAAAACAACTTAAACATAACTGAAAGTTAAATAGAATAACTCTCCACAATTCCTAATTCCCATCCCAATCACTCATACTCTTCGTGGCCACCTGTATAAACAATTTTGTACCTGCAAGATGAAACCAAGCAGCCCACCCCGAGAGGGGTGAGTCAGTTCCCTGGAATGGAACTGGTACGATCCTCCAAAACAAACTTATAAAATAGCTCCTTAATAAATAATAACTGATAAGTGAGAAATACATATATTTTTAGGGCTTTAATTCTTTCTATTTTCATAACAATTAATGTCATATTTCTCACTTATCATATGTTTTTCCATGAATTTATGTATTGATGTGAACTGATACATTTTATGTGTCTATGACATGTTTTTTATATTACAATGATTGACTCATTATTATATAATAATTATTTAGTCATTATTAGATAATGATTTAATCATGATCTAATAATGACTAAATAATCATTATCTAATAATGACTAAATAATCATTATCTCATTCATCATCACTCATATACACGTACAGCACATGAGATATACGTCATCATATACTTATTAATGCTGCTCCAATTTAGTTATAATAGGTTATTTCAATGATATGCCACTCTATACTCTATACTCACGCGTGTAATTGAGTTATGATTACATAATCATGGAGGCTGTCCGCTCAAATAAACAAGACAAGAAACGTCCGTGTGCTAACCGCGCAATTATGAGGACATGAAACAAATCTGGTGGAAGCGTCCGCATGGTTTATGCGCGGACAGGTAGCGGACATGATGAGAGACGTTCGCATGGTTATCGCGGACAGGAGGGCGGACAACAAGTGTGATGTCCGCGTGAGCTTAGGCGCGTGACGTGTCTAAAAATGCACAAAGATCCAGATTTTAACACGACAACTTGCTGCTGTTTATCTTCTTCCTCATTACGGCGCCTACAGACGTAATATCAGCGCCGCCGACAGTCTTCACGCGTTCTACAACTTATCCATCACCCCATCAACTGGCACCTCCTTATCTTGTTCACCACCCGGCAACGCGTGCTCCAGCCTGTCTCCGCTTCTTCTTCTCCTTCCTTCTATAAAACCCACGAGCCTTATGCTCAAAAGAGGATGTCCTCCCATCCAGTAAATAATCCATTCGCTCTCACAACTATCCATTCCATCTCCTTATCCCCCCTCCACACCTACAATCCATTCCATCTCCTTATCCCCCGCTTCTCCATTTTATTTTCTTTTCAGCCTTATGCTGTTAGTTACCAGAGAACCAACGAAAGAATCGATTGTCTGTTCGTTCTTCTTCGTTGGTTCCGAATATTTTATTTCTTATTTTTGTTTTACTGTATAATTATGTGTGATTAATAAACCCAACTTCCCGGGTTAGAAGCAAGCCTATTTTATATAATTGTTTCATATAAGCTTTCCAGTATAATTTATTTAACCAGTATTTTGATTCTTGTCCTTAATGCGCTTTAATTCTCTTGTACAATTATTAAAGTGATATTTGTAGTTCTTTGTTAAAATGCGATGCTGAGGCAAGGTTCTAGACACAGGAAGTCAAATGGGTTAACGACTAGAAGCGATATTCCTCGCCGTATAGGTTAATCTATCTCCAATAGGGATTATTAATAATGCGATTAATATATTTATGACTTGAGCAAGATTTGCGCTTGTTGTTTGAATTAATTAGGGTTTATTAGACAGGAAACGGTCAATAAACTAATTAAGATTCTTGAGGTTATTGCTAAAGTGGAAAAGTTATATTGATTTAATTAAATAAAATAGGTAAGCAGAGTAACCCGGGATGCTTCTTTAAAACCAAAAAGATTTACAGTTTCTATTTCTTGTCTGTTTTAATTAATTGTTTTTATTATTGTCTTATGAGTTAGCTTTTAATCATTCTCTCTAAAAAAGATAAAATCTACTAAATAGGAATCTCAGTTAATTTTCGCTATCAGTTAAACCACAGCGAGGTCCCCAAGAGTACGACAACCCACATATCCACTATTCCGCAAAACGATAGGTACACTGCCTAGGTTGAAGAAGTAGTCACATATTTCTCCAACAAGTTTTTGGCGCCGTTGCCGGGGACCTCCGGCAAGGTTAATTGGATAGTTACTGATTATGGAGAGCGGCGACGATGAGGTGAAGAGATTGTTGATCAATTTGGAATGGACTCACATGCAAGAGGAGATGTCCTCCTATCAAAGGTTGATCACGGATTATCAACCACCTCAACAGTCAAATCGAGAGCCGTACTGGTGGGAAGTCGACCAGGCTAATACACAGTACCAAGAAGATAAGTTGGGATACTGCTACTTCAATCAGAATGAACAGCAATCTACACAAGGGCCAGACGAATTTTTCGAGACCGAACCGCTAGAAGAAATTCCAGTGGTGATTCCAAGGAGTGAAGACCGATTCGAGCCAGATATTCATGAAGCTACAAATTCTGATGAGGAGATAAAGAAACATATCAGGACATTTTTCTCCGACGCCAAGTTGGAGCAAATGTCTGAGAGTTACAATTCTCCTCCATCTTCATCCCCAGCACAAGAGGAGCAATTAAAATTTTAAGATAGTTTGTGTGAGTCTCATCAACCGGAAGAGGATATTTATATTCTCGAATCTGAAGAAGGAACACCGCTACCACCAGTCTCTCATCAACTCTCACCCTGCCTCCATAAGCCTCAACAACAAGAGGAGGATGTTTACATCCTCCAATTTGAGGAAGAAAAGTCATCACCACCTAGTCTCCTGTTAGAACTACGTTACCGGCAGTACCTCCTCAAACACCAGGTTTTGTGGAGTATTCATTTTCCTATTTTATTTGCCGAGTTAACATTCTGTTTTGATCCAGGTGGCTTGCTTTTAATAACTGCTAACTTCGTTTTCCTGGCGAAGCTATTGTCTACTTTTATTTTTGATCCAGGATAACGAAGCAGGAGTCTAGCCAAAGACTATAAATACGGGCAGCTTACTGGGAGGCAACCCAGTGGTTAAATATTATTTCTCTACTATTTTTGTTTTATGTTTTGTCTTTCATATTATTCCTATATATGTTTTTATAAATAAAAAACAGAGAGGAGAGAGAACGAGGAGAATTAACTTGAGTTCTTCTGGCTGTTTAGAATAATTATTACAGGAACATCTTATACATTCCAACAGCTGAACTCAAGTGTGGGGGAGGTACACTACATACTCTGCCAAACTCTAGGGAGTACACTATCCATACCTTGCTCTTAAAATTTTAAGTATCTCTTATTACCATGCTTTTTGATCATTACCTAGATAGTTTGCATGCCCTGTTATTTTAATTCTTTCTATGCAATGAGGGCATTGCTTTGGTTTAAGTGTGGGGGAGAGATAGTAATCAAAAGCTTGCTCTTACGTTTTCTTTTTCGACACTGTGTTTAAATTTGTAAAGTGATTAATAATCAAAGAAGGAGCCATAGAGGGAGTAATGCTGGTATTAACAGGTTTAAAGGGTACACACACAAAAAAAACACTCTGATCCTTACTCAAAATAAATCTGAGGAAATTATCATTTGATTCTTGTTTTGACTTTGAGCCTGGATTTGATTTGGAAAGAAATGGTGGAAAAAGAACAAGGCAAGGTACTCCTCTGATCCAAACAGGCATATTCTGATCCTAAACAGGCCTCGTCCACTCGGTTATTAAGTTCTCAGGGGTGCTTCATCACCCGGCTACCTAAGGTACTCGGTATCTGGGATAGTAGACCCAAAACCGCTACAAGGGTGGAGAGAAAAGTCTGAGGTGAAAGAAAAATGAACTTCAAAATTTAAGTATCTGTGCATTCGGTACTAAAATGAAAAAAATCATTATTATGGATCATGAGTATGTGGCATTGAAAGGTATAATGGAATAAGATTTTACTTCATGCCCCTTGTCGTTCAAGGAAATGTGAAAGAAAATGGTGGATTGGCTCAGGGTTAAAAGCAGAATTCTCATGGTACTGCTCCTCTTTCTTTTGTAGGATTTCGGACTTATTTTCAGAAATAGAGAAATATATCTAATAAAATTAATGTTATTAGTACCCTTTTTAAAATCTGAAAAGATTGGCAATTACCTCTTCTGTGCTCTCCTTACTTGATTATCGTCTGTTTAACTTGTTTAAATATTATGTCAGAAAGATTTGTTTGAGGACAAGCAAAAGATAAGTATGGGGGAGTTTGATAAGTGAGAAATACATATATTTTTAGGGCTTTAATTCTTTCTATTTTCATAACAATTAATGTCATATTTCGCACTTATCATATGTTTTTCCATGAATTTATGTATTGATGTGAACTGATACATTTTATGTGTCTATGACATGTTTTTTATATTACAATGATTGACTCATTATTATATAATAATTATTTAGTCATTATTAGATAATGATTTAATCATGATCTAATAATGACTAAATAATCATTATCTAATAATGACTAAATAATCATTATCTCATTCATCATCACTCATATACACGTACAACACATGAGATATACGCCATCATATACTTATTAATGCTGCTCAAATTTAGTTATAATAGGTTATTTCAATGATAAGCCACTCTATACTCTATACTCACGCGTGTAATTGAGTTATGATTACATAATCATGGAGGCTGCTGTCCGCTCAAATAAACAAGACAAGAAACGTCCGTGTGCTAACCGCGCAATTATGCGAGGACATGAAACAAATCTGGTGGAAGCGTCCGCATGGTTATGCGCGGACAGGTAGCGGACATGATGAGAGACGTCCGCATGGTTATGCGCGGACAGGAGGGCGGACAACAAGTGTGATGTCCGCGTGAGCTTAGGCGGACAGACACGCGGACGTGTCTAAAAATGCACCCAGATCCAGATTTTAACACGACAACTTGCTGCTGTTTATCTTCTTCCTCATTACGGCGCCTACAGACAGTAATATCAGGCGCCGCCGACAGTCTTCACGCGTTCTGCAACTTATCCATCTACCCCATCAACTGGCACCTCCTTATCTTGTTCACCCACTGGCACGCGTGCTCCAGCCTGTCTCCAGCTTCTTCTTCTCCTTCCTTCTATAAAACCCACGAGCCTTATGCTCAAAAGAGGATATCCATCCCATCCAGTAAATAATCCATCGCTCACACCTACAATCCATTCCATCTCCTTATCCCCCGCTTCTCCATTTTATTTTCTTTCTTCATCAGCCTTATGCTGTTAGTTACCAGAGAACCAACGAAAGAATCGATTGTCTGTTCGTTCTTCTTCGTTGGTTCCGAATATTTTATTTCTTATTTTTGTTTTACTGTATAATTATGTGTGATTAATAAACCCAGCTTCCCGGGTTAGAAGCAAGCCTATTTTATATAATTGTTTCATATAAGCTTTCCAGTATAGTTTATTTAACCAGTATTTTGATTCTTGTCCTTAATGCGCTTTAATTCTCTTGTACAATTATTAAAGTGATATTTGTAGTTCTTTGTTAAAATGTGATGCTGAGGCAAGGTTCTAGACACAGGAAGTCAAATGGGTTAACGACTAGAAGCAATATTCCTCGCCGTATAGGTTAATCTATCTCCAATAGGGATTATTAATAATGCGATTAATTTATTTATGACTTGAGCAAGATTTGCGCTTGTTGTTTGAATTAATTAGGGTTTATTAGACAGGAAACGGTCAATAAACTAATTAAGATTCTTGAGGTTATTGCTAAAGTGGAAAAGTTATATTGATTTAATTAAATAAAATAGGTAAGCAGAGTAACCCGGGATGCTTCTTTAAAACCAAAAAGATTTACAGTTTCTATTTCTTTTCTGTTTTAATTAATTGTTTTTATTATTGTCTTATGAGTTAGCTTTTAATCATTCTCTCTAAAAAAGATAAAATCTACTAAATAGGAATCTCAGTTAATTTTCGCTATCAGTTAAACCACAGCGAGGTCCCCAAGAGTACGACAACCCACATATCCACTATTCCGCAAAACGATAGGTACACTGCCTAGGTTGAAGAAGTAGTCACATATTTCTCCAACAATAACTTGAATACAATCACTTAAAACCACGCAGAGGAACAAAGCACTTGAAAATCACCAAGTCAAGGTAACAAGTTGCGAAAGAGACAAATAACAGAAAGTTAAAGTTAGTCAATCAGAAGAAATCGCACCATAAGTTAGTGAACATCCATTACTTGTGTTAGATTCAGTTCCAGTTAGGAGTAGGAAGACCCAAGTAGTCACAAGGACTAGGAATGAAAGAAGAGATCCAAGAACCCATAACTCAAGAGTGGAATAAAACCCATTGGGAGAGATGGCCCCCACCGCCAGTCAGTTGTCACAAGGACGAGGTAAACAGACCTCCGCTGTCAGTTGTCCATATTGACGAGGTATAGCAGACCTCCGCTGCCACCGACCCGTTCTCAGTCATCGGTGAAAAGTGTGTGCACCACTTAATAAAAGAATCCATACTCAGTACCAAGATTAACATTTCCCATATTCCCATTAGATTATTAACTGCACAAGAGCAATACCAAAACACTCAGTCCTACAGAGTGCAGAGGCGTAAACCCTCAACAATTAATACCCAATGGAAAGAATCCATTCCCAATAAGGCTGATCAAACTCGACTCATGGATGAAACAATACCCATTATCCAAAGGAAGAATTACCAACACCAGATATTTCCTATATTCCCAGTTACCCTACTAGATCATTAACTGCACCAGAGCAATACCAAAACACTCAATCCTACAGAGTGCAGAAGCGTAAACCCTAGGAAGTTAATATCTAGTGAAACAACTAGATAGGAGGAACCAATAACCAAGGAAGTTTCACAAACAGGCTCAGTCAGTCACACAAGCTGAGTTAGTCACACAACCATTTCCTTTTAGTAATCCATTTAAGCTCAATTAGTGTTTGTCACGGACATCCCATAAGTCTTGTTAGCAAAGCATAAGAGTACGAGAAATCGTACCTGGATAACGATGTAGCAGTTCTAGTAGACTCACGCAACATTCAACAACACTCTGAGGAACATTATAGATAGTCTATCATCAATAACTTGTAACCTAAGTTAAACTTAAATAAACTCCTCACTCTTATTTCTAAGTCTCAATTGTCTTTTAAGCCCTCACTTAAATGTTATGTATAACCTTTGACTTGTCTTAGAATGTTGTATAACTCAAGGTTGTAAGATCAAGGGATGTATTCTTCTAACACTTGTTAATTGTTCCACTCGTATCGACTTTACCCATACTTAACTATAATTCTCACATTTAAGACCTTTATAACATAAGTGCATTATATGTTATTCAATCAATCTTAGAATTTCAATAACTATTCTTAAGCTCAATACTTTTACTCTTAATTTAGAATAAACATCGGATTATGACCCATGATAGGTTTATCTTAGAATACTATACTATTAATTCATAATGTAATGATTATGTACTTTATCAATATTACCAAATAATCCATCATGATTAAGTTTTCCCCTTAACTTAATTAAGATCTACATCTTGTATATTGGAATCATAGTGTTGTAGATACATTTTATTATAACTTAATTGAGCCACTAAACTCAATTATCATATCCTTAGTTCAGAATAAATTTCTATTATAACCGTCTAATAATCTTGTCATAAGATGTTGAATTACCTCTCATCTTGAATAACTATATTATAGTTAACTTAGATTTATCGAACTCTTACATTTAGTATTCACAAGGTATATAATTTGCTTTATTATTACCTATATAATAAGGTGTTTAAGATAACCTTTTATGTATCCTTACTTACATTTAATTTCCTAAATGTTTTATTTTTACACACATTCCCCCCATAGTCTATGTACAATCCTTTTATACTAAATTCAATAAACTTAGGCCTTAAATTCGTTTTAAATTGTTTTACAAAACCTAAGGTTTCAAAGGAATAACTTAATAAATTAATTCCCTCTATTATGTTTTAGGATAAGTATTATATCTTGACATAAGGTAAAATTTATCTAAGAATTAAATTCTCATTCATAAGTGAAATTGTTAATTATTTAATAAGATCATCTATTCTGAAAAATCTCCATACCTTATATTCAAATGACACATTAATATTTCAAGTGTCAAAAGGTAGATCAATATAATATCTTATGTAATTTAGTTCCATCCGATTAAGGTTCAAAAGTTTTAAATATCTTATTTCCATTTACATCTCTTTTACAAGTTCTACTACTAAATACATCACTTAATTATAATCTCCCATTTGAATGTTGGTAATAAATGTATTTTATATGCCTTATCTAATTTTTAAGAAACTTAAGGATTATTATTTAGATTAATTTCCTAATCATAGTTTATATCATAATCCTTTTAATGATTTTATCTTAAAACATTAGGTTATGGTTCAAAACAATAAATGTTATTAAATGATTAAATCTAGGCTTATTAATCCACTTCTCAATCAGATGTAGAAGTGTTTCATTTATATTATTATTAATTATATAATAAGATCTATTTGTGTAACATTCTATGTAATCTAATTACAAATTCTCCTAAGTCTTAACTTATCAACTGCTTAACCCAATTATAGATTTACATCCTCATCATTGACAAATAATAATATATATGTATTTTAATATGGTTTATATAATCTTAGAAATTAAAAGGTAACTCCATAAGTTTAATTTCATAACCATAGTTTAATACCACCTCATATAATATTCTTTTAATAGTATTATGTATAGGTTTAGTTTAACTTATTAATCCCTTCATATTCTATTTTCTATAAGGTATTTTATTTCTTTTATTTATTTATTACATATATAAACTAGAATTTATTCAAGACATTCTTTATGTAGTTTTATTGCATTTAATTATTTATATTAACTGCTACACATATCTACACCAAAATATGGTTTATAAAATAAAGTATTTTCCTTAGTTTTAGTTAAGTATATTAACCTCCACATTATATAGTTAGTATAAACATAGATTAATTAAATTCCTTGATTTAACATATGTTACTATTTTATTTCTTATATTAATATATATATATATATATATATATAACTACTTAAAATTTGTACTCAAAAATATTTCTTAACATTCTGTATTAAATGTTAGTTTGGTCTTTATATATTATTATCAACCTATAAAGTTTATTAATAGACTATACTTTAATTTTTGGTTACATTAAAAACCATATATTTTAAGTTATTCTTATGAAAAATTCATAAACACAATTTTTAAACCCATTTACCATTGTCTAAAAATTCCCAAATTAAATATATAGGAGCTATAACATTTTAGACATATTATAAAATCTTTATTTCATAAAAATATCTTTTTTATTTAACCAAATAATTCCATAATACCCGTAACTTGCAAAAATCATAAATTACGTTTCAAAACTCCAAAACCAAATTAATTTACATCAAAATAAACTAGATTTTATAAGAAATCTATGGTTAAAATGTCAAGTCAAAATACATTCGGGAAGGTATTTAAATTAATTCAACAAGTTAGGGTTTAATTCTGGAAATATTATAATTCATAACTAACTTAAACTCCCCAATCTAATCTCGGTCGTCCGTTTCTAAAACTTACGATCGGACGGCCACTGAGTGTCGATTTCATCCCCAACCCCAGCGAACTACCCGAGTACTAAATTGCGAATTCCTCAAAATCTACAGAACCAAATTCGATGATTCTTGTTCCTATGGTTTCGAAATTCAATCCCGGTTCTAATGATACCAAATTCGCTAGCTAACATGCAGAATTCTGTGGTTTTCGATTCTGGTTCGAGGTTAGGATTTAGTTCGGGTTTCCGATTACAATTCTAGCAAATTCTCTCAACCTAACGTGTAATAACTGAAATTGGAACATGGTTTGACCGGTAATGCAATATAGATTAGCAACACCGAAAGAATTTGAAGAAAACTCACCGGAATTGCTCGAATCGACGGAATTTGAAATCGGGTTCTGGAAAAACTCAAACTTTACGAACTGATTGAGTAGCCAACTTTGCAACGCTATAAGTTTAGGTACAGATCGAGTTAGAACTTGTTCTTGGGCTTAATCTAAATAGAAGACATAGCTCTACACAACGATAGAACTCACTCTAATTTGCATTATACAGAAAGAAAACTGACCCGAAAGTTACGAGTTTACCTTACGTTTTTCCTATGATTTTATGTGATGGTGAATCGAGATCTTTAGACGTCTCGCTCTCCCAATCGGTTATAAAGCAGCCTTGGTCATCAACACGAAAGTTGTAGAATGATTAGAGATCTACACAACGAGCTATAGCAATCGAATTTTGGTTGAGAGATGAGGAAGTTATGGCAAGATGAATTTTACCTGAAATCGAAGAAAACTGGAAATCTGCGGTTTCGGTTTCGCAGGGTGGCTACTTTGGATCGAATTTACAGTTGATGTAGGATGATCTAGGTTTAGTGTGCGTTATGGTTGTAAAGAGGCAGTGTAGGAGAAGACAACAAAGATGACGACACTCAAAAACTCTCAAAGATGAGTGAGATATAGCCAACTAAAGTAAGGGCAAAATCGCATAAGCCTGTTCCGATTTTTAAGCCAAGTGTGGGTGGCCTGTGACCGATTGACACGTGGCGGGTTTCAAAACTTTGACTCTAAACTTCATTCCATCATAACTTTGGCTAGGATGATCCGTTTTTTACGTTCTTTTTATCGATCTTGATGGTTTTCCATAACCTATTTATTGATATAGGTTTAATGGGCTGGTTTGACCATTCTCAAAAAGTCAACCCTAGCAAGGCTTGAGAAGCTTTAGGGTTTCTAGGATTTTATATTGACTTTTATGCTTCAATTCAATGTTCCAACTCTTCCTAAAATCTTTATAATATACTTGGAGTGTTTAGAAATTTTTCCAAGATTTATTGACTTATAAATCTTATTGTTAAATTCATAATACTATATAATAGTATATAGTAATCCAATATTTAATAGTATTCTTTAGGATTAAATGGAAGAGATCCCATGATTTAATTTTCATAATTCCATATAAGGATATAATGATTTATTATTCACAATTCCATACTATAATATAATAATTATTAGTATTATTTACGGTTTTAATAAAAGAAATCCCCTAAATTAATTTAAATTAATTTAGGGGTATTTCATTAGTATTACCAAAAACATATATGAGCTGTTTAGGAAATTTTAAGATTTAGGTAGAATATATTATAAAGTTTTGGGTGATATGTTGTGACATTATGTTAGAGTATGGGAAAATATATTATAAGGGAGTTATTAAGGAATAAACATACATGATAAACATTTACACAAAATGATGGGTTAAGTTAGAGGACTTGGAAGTGTATTGTATGATTGGAATTTTATTACAAGAATAACTCAAAAACTTATATCATGTGAATTTATAACATGGCATGAGGATATAATATGGATCGAGTTACATACGGGGTTATACAATTATAAGAAGAAACGGGATTACAACAACAACTATGTTATATGTTACATGCACGTAGAAAAGGTTACGTGGACTATAATGTATATTAACAATCCTAATGCATGCGTACGTAAATATTTATACAACCGCCATGCATACTCGTAATAACAATTACGCAAAGTATCCTATACAACGAAATGTTTAAAGGTTATGCATGCGCGCACGTAACATTATTTCCGCATGCATACAACCCGACAATACGTAAACAATTGTGAACGAGACTTCCATGCGATAAGTATTATTATCATAGCAACAATTACACACTCGTAAACTATAACGAGTAGCTGAAATGTAAATCCATAAAATTAAGGAACATCGAGTTGGACAAGGGATCAACTAAGGGTTATCTACGGGATGGAAGTAAGGGTTTGATCTAGGACGATTAAGTAGGTTTGAATTATATAAATATGTACTGATACTAGAAAAACTTGAATACCAGAGGTACGAGTGGGTAGACACGAGCATTGTGGGTGCTAGAGGCTACGCGGGGATTATCACGCGAGCGTCGACGGTGTACGGTATGTTGGATTCTATGGTCTGAACCCCTGAGGGAAGCCTCGGGTTCGGGTATTGTTTGGTTATGTGATAAGAGTGATATGTGTGCTATGCATGTTGTGTGGAGTAATTCCCTGATTTGTTAAGCGATTATTATTGTGCGTGACGTCTTCGGACAATATTACTATGATTTCTCAAGCGATTGGAATACTAATATTCGAGAACTTTACTCCTAATTAACCTAAGTAAAACACTTAGGAACGAGACTCGGGATCCCCAGTTTGTAGAGCTTGATACTCAATCATGGATATAACCTAGATCGTTTCTAGGGAAGTATATAAGACTTCAAAGGTAATTGTAATGGTAATGACTTATCCATGACCTAAGACTTTACTTAGGGTAGTTGATTAAGAATTAATCACATATTGGAGAGTGTTGGTTTATGGTATATGGTATGGAAATCCCAAGTAGTCTTCGACTAGTTGGTTGCGCATTGGTGATCACCGGAGTATAACGTCCGTATCGGACCGACTCCCTCTATATTCCGACGGGCCTAGATAGACTGTTGACCAGGGTGCCGACTTTGGCACACGGCTTCAGCCATTCATGGACGCTTTTATTAGGCAAGTGGAAGCCCCGGGATCGAATGATCCTTGGCAATGAGCACTTCGTGTGTACTGGTGGACTACTGTCCAGTGAGGTTATTTACGGGTTGTCCCAACACGACACCCATGGATATTGAGAGTAAGACTTAATAGTGGCTAACATAATTTAAAGGAAAAACTACTAACATCTCGATGGAAGTATCTACGCGTTTGTATTAATGTTTACAGTACATTGTATGATCTTTTATAATACATGGTATCTGGTATGTTGTGGATTGTATGTAATGTATGGATTGTCACTTGATGGATTACTGCCTGCTTATGCATGTTATCTACTGTTGTTTACGTAAACTGTAAAATGAACCAGCATGTAATCAACCTCATGTTCAGACGGCTAATTGACCTAAGTGACCTAAAGGGTCTAGGAAAACATAGTTTAACATACTCGGCCAAGTGCTGAGCCATCCATGGGCACCGATATTTTATGTTTTAGGTGATTGATGATTGGCGCCGGAGTGCGGGATTGTGGGTAGATGACCTCAACTTTTTTCATACTTCTAGGATTGATTCATGTTAGTACGTTGTAAGCCGAGAATTCTCTAAGTGCTCACTTGTCATAATTATTAAGTTGTCTTTAGGATGTTACAGTAAATGTCTCGTTCATCACTGCGGTTAGTTGTTGTGGAATTGTTGTATTTCAGTTATGCTTCTTTACTCGCATGGGCGAGTAATGGCATGTGACACCCAAGTGAGGATTAATGTAGTTTAACTTCCGCTGTGAGACGTCTCTAATTATGCTACGAGAGTGATTATTACGAGAGTGATTATTACAAGCTTATCGAGTGGGGTGTTACAACTTATGACTCAATTCATCAATGTTTTTACTCAATCATGACATACATCACACAACTCTGAAGGATGGAACTCACTCCATCAATCGTTCTCAATTCAAATCACCTAGGGAACTCACTCCTACTAGGTTCTACATCGGTTTCATACCGATTCATACATTTCAATTCCATGTTTAATCTCAAATAGACACAAATCTTAGGGGTTTTAATTCCCCCAGGAGTTTCTCTACTCCTTCCCATTTGTATACTCACACCCGAGTTAACAAGATAAGTATATTCATATACATGGTATTCGCATCTTTAGTGCGTAATAACCGTAATTTCACTATGAATGAATACATATGTTTATGTAACATTAGTACCAATCATTAAAACAAGTTCCTTTGTGCTATGCACACCGTAGTTTAGGCATATAATACGTAAAACGTACGCTAAGCGGTTTTTCACTCTACCCCCCTAAAAGGGATTACGCCCACGTAATCTACCATGTGTAAATTGAACAGTGGTTTATCCAATTTGGGCATCATGGAGTGTCTTAACTTCCATGCAGTCTATTATACAATGTATTTTGGTCAAAGGGTCTTAACCATATTGACGGTTTAGTCCCTGCACCAAGAATCCTCATTGGAGTTTGTTTACTCATAACCGGTTTCGGTTCTAGCCTCTCAGGCTTCAAGGCATTGATAAATAACCATTTACTCATACTCACTAGGTATATTTAACCTTAGGATTGTGGCCCACTAGCTTCTGCTGCGTGACCCTGATAACTTAGAGCTTGGTTCGCCCTTTTCATTATTCTCAATGTATTATACATGTCCTTCTTATCCCTTTTATCTTGGGAATTAAGGTCTCTCAATCGACGCGTGGTAACTCTTACCATATGCAAATTCGATATGTAACACCCCAACCGCTAATCCTTCCATTATCCTCTAACCGTTCCCATAATTACCATACTCGCAGCGGAATACTTACTCCCGGTGGGTGATACGACGCCGTTAGCCATTCCAAGGCTAACAAGGCTACTACTACTTACTATCACGGTCTGACGATTAGAATATACCGATTACTAAATCCTTACAATACAATACCAAATATTTACTTACACTTTGATTACCGAGTATCCAAAAATATATAGATTACAATTACCAAAATGCTGAGTTTGTACCTCTACTCATACTATCCAATCATAAATTCATTATCCAAAAAGGTGTACCACATGGTACACTGGCTACTCAAAAGGCCTTAGCCGTGTACAACTCGGTACACCATTACCATCTACTAACTATCCCAAAAAGAATCCGTTCTGGTCCTTACTCGACCATCACGCCTCGCGGGTACCTGTAGAATAAAAACATCGCCCCAAGGGGCTCAGCTTACGCTGCATATGATAACCGCATACCCCGCGTACTAGCGAGGGTACGCCAACTATTTGGTCGTATACATGCGGTTCGTTTCATTCATACATACATACATACATGCCTTATACAATACAATTCGATACATTCATTTCACAAAGCATACATACATTCATTACATGCAAGGAAGACGTTACAAGTCAACCATTCACACATACAGAATACTCACCGCAATACGAGATATATTTCTCCAATACATACACAAGGTCTTGTTAGCTTCATTACACACCCGGGTTAATCGGGTGTTCAATACCCTTTTACTCAAGGTCGATGACTTACAATAGTCAAGACCGATACACATACAATACTTACTTCTTACTTTCTTTACTCAAGTCAAGTCGGTATGACCTCCGGGCAGGGATTACTACATCCCACCACCGGGCTTTAGGGTGGCCCACTAATCCAGGATGCAACCCATTCAAGGGATTTGGTCAATGGAAAAGATTACAGCCAGGATTTGGATCCAACCTCTTGTGTTTCCTTATCCTCACGCGTGGCCGAAACTATATCGGACTTCTAATCATTCCATTTTACTCATTACTCAAGTTAGGAGTTAGATGGTTAGGAATTAGTATAAGTCATTACTTCCATACCATACATCAATACAATACGCAAGTACTCATCATATACACATACACTTCATTTTCATTCATACATTTCATGAATTATACAAACTAAATGTTCAAGAGCATATAACAAGAACAATATAGTTCAAACACGATTAAGTGCAATATAAGTCCGATTCGTGCAATTATCTTATTGGTGATCACATAAGCACACAAATCGGGGTAACCAAGTTAGGATACTGGGCATGAAGAAATCATACCGTTCACTGTCGTATTCGTACTACCGGGTTCCTTCGGTGTTCGACTATTTGGTTCCTATACCTACATGAAGTTGTATGATCAATGATCTATTATTGATCCAACTTATTCCTTCTTTAATACTCCTAATGTATACTTACTATTTCTTTACATTCATACTTGGTAATGAAACCCTTTCTTTTCTTATTACTTCATAAGTTTGTTTTCTTACTCATGTGTATACTTCCTTACCTTTACTTCTTCATTAATGGCGCACTACTACATATACATGTATATATGTGTGTAGGCATACATATATATACATACATATGATTACTATAATCATATTATAAAACATTTTTTTTGACTCGACCGACCTTACCCAGGGTCGGACCCAAGGTCGGTCGAAGTCAGTAAGTTTCGTTAAGGCAAAATTCCAGGCTCGACCGACCTTGCAAGTCCGGTCCCCAAGGTCGGTCCATTCCAGTAAGTTTCCGGTTTCAAATTTTATGCCTCGACCGACCTTGCCAAGTCCAGTCCCAAGGTCGGTCCATTCCAGTGAGTTACATACGTGAAAATTCAGGCCCAACCGACCTTGTAAGTCCGGTCCCAAGGTCAGTCCATTCCAGTGTGTTCTGGGTTCGAGTTTCTGGAGTCGACCGACCTTGGCCAAGTTCGGTCCCAAGGTCGGTCCATTCCAGTAGACCTCTGGCCTTCACAAAATTCGACTCGACCGACCTTCTAAGTTCGGTCCCAAAGGTCGGTCGAAGTCAGAAGACTTCTCGTCTTGTATTTTAAGGCTCGACCGACCTTGCGGGTTCGGTCCCAAGGTCGGTCCGGCCCAGTACTTCAGTTTTAAAATCTGTTTTTGGGTGTTTTACTTTCCTATTGCTTCCCTAACTTTTACCAATACATTCCCCACATGTTTAACACTCATTAAACCCTCTTAATCACCTTAGTTGATCCACCAAACTTACTACTCAATTCCTACATTCACTTACATAATTTTCCTCACTTCTTTCCAACACTTACACTAGTTTTCCTTACACTAATGCTACAGATTTTGCTTCCTCCATTATGCGACAGATTTTTAAGCTCCCCTCTACCTCCCAACACTTCCTCAACTATTGCCACTCTTAGCATTCTAAATACATTATCTTACATCCTAGTTCTATCCCATTAATTAGTTCCTCTCCAAATCTGTTACAAGTTACCAAGCTACTCATTTTAAAAATACACCTAGTTATTGTCTAGGTGATTACCTCTCCTTACACACAACTAAGTCCTCAATTTCTAGACATATTTGGACATAGTCTCCCCTATAATCTTGACATTGTCCACACATTATTTCAGCACACAATTGCTCATTCCCACACCTGTTTATCCAATACATTATACACACATTTCAACTCCACTACAACACAATAAAATTCCTGCACATACATATTCCATACCCCATGTTTTCCCAAGCTTTTAAACATCATTTAAAAATTTCAAAACTGTTTTATTACCTTTCCTCATCATACCACAACATACTCATTACTCATTACCAATTACATTACTCATTTCAATGTTCAAAAACTGCTACATTACACAATACAAAACTAGTTCAAGGTAAGAGTAATTACCTTGCTTCACTAGTTTTTCTTTCCTTCCTTTCCTTCTCTTCTTTTCCTCTTTCTTTCTTCTCTTGTTATCGGTTCCAATGGGGTTCACACTCCAATGCTACAACCCATAACCCATACCAATACACAATACCATCTCAATACTCCCTTAATTAATCTAAAGCTTAAGGCATATTTTTAGGGTTTAGGAAAAGATATTACCTTCCAACCAATGAGTGAGGTCCTTGGTTAGCAAGAGAGTGAGATTTCTAGCCCAATGAAGAAGCCAAAATTGGCTGGCACAAGGCACTAAGCATTCAAAATCTGGAAATTTTTATAATGAAAATGAGAGCTAGAAATGAGGGATTTTCGGATTTCATTTTACCTCAAAGTAACAAGGTGAAGGAGGAGCTTCTAATGGTGGGCTCAAACCTTCAAATGGCCTCCAGCCATGAAAACGAAAATGGAGCTTTCAGATTTTTGAAAGGAGGAAAGTGTTCTCCTTTGCAAGGGGATTCCAATGGTACTAATTTTGTAATTTTTGGAGAAAGATTAAGGGGTTAACAAGAGGAGAGAAGATGAGTTTTTGTGGGGGTTCTTCAAATCTCTATGGCTGTCGCAGGAGGAAGAAGAAGAAATAGAGGGAGTGGGGGAAAACGCGAGAGAGGGCTGAGTATAGGAGAGAGAGTGTTATTTTTGCTTTTTACTTATTTTCTTTGTCTTTTAGCAAATAAGAGAGAGTTAAGAGAGTGAGGGAGGGGAAGGCTGGCCGGCCCACTCACACACACACAATCAGATTTTTATTTTTATTTCCAAAAGTGGACACATTAACTTTGCTTATTTGCATTCTCATCCCACAACTTCCCGGTTTTGACAGTTTTACTAACCGGATCCCGTTTTCCGGAATTTTCTCGTTTAATTAATTTTATTGACACTCAATCTTTATTACTGTTTATTAATGACTAATTGGTTGACGAAAATCATTACGAGTCTGTTTGACCCGCTTAAAGTCGCGTTTTCCCGGTTTCCTCGAAAAACGCGCTTTAAGGTTCGTTTATGCTTTTAACCCATTTTAAAGGTCCGTTTTCTTCGTGATTTGTTCCCTCATGTTTATTTAAGTGTAATTAAGCCTTTAAAATATTTATTAGCCTAATTAATCACTATTTTTAATTACGGGGTATTTCAATCTACCCCCCTTAAGGAACTTTGCCCTCAAAGTTGCTCAAGGTATACGGTTTACTACTTCTACTCATTTGGCAAACTTTACTATCACCACACCGGGTGTTCACAGTTCTTACACTACAAGCATACACCAATTCAAATACCATACACCATACTCAATTCAAATACCATACACAATGCACACATTCCACAATACATTACATAATACCATTCACAATACACTCCACATTGCCATTCGTGTCATATACCGTACAACACAAATGCGTTACTCATTACACACATACCATACACCTACCATACTCATTGTACTACATACCGGATACTACTAGCACTACAATGTGCCAACAAAATACAATTAGCACTGCATGTGCCAACAAAATACAATTACAATACATACATACTATGCAATGCTAACCCGAAGCAATGCAAAAGCAAAAAGGCTCTACCCCCCTTAAAAGGGGTACGCCCCGTACCCTCCGTACTATACGGATACTAGACATCTAGTCTACAAATAGGTTTGGGTACTTCGCCTTCATGGCATCTTCTAATTCCCAAGTCGCTTCCTCGACATCATGGTTAGACCACAAGACCTTCACCATTCGTACAGATTTATGGCGAGTGTCTCTTGTCTTCGTAGCAAGGATTCGCAATGGAGTCTCGACATATCTCATCGTCGGCTCTAGGGATAAGTGTTTGGGTTCTAATACATGAGAGGGATCGGCTATGTATTTCTTGAGTTGTGATACATGAAAGACATCATGAACACGCCCCAATTCTTCAGGCAATGCTAGCCTATAAGCTACGGCTCCAATCCTCTCGGTAATCGTGTACGAGCCTACAAATTTTGGGCTCAGCTTGCCCTTTTGGCCAAATCGAAAGACACCTTTCATAGGTGAGACACGCAAGAACACTTGGTCGCCCACGGCGAACTCAAGGTCGCGTCGTCGCACATCCGCATAGGATTTCTGTCTATCTTGGGCCGCTTTCATATTTGCCCAGATTTGCTGAACTTCAGCTTGTACTTGTTCTAGATACTCCGGTCCTATTATGACCGCTTCGCTTGACTCATCCCAACACAACGGGGTACGGCAAGGTCTACCATACAAAGCATGGAAAGACGACATCTTAATCGAAGCATGATAGCTATTGTTATATGAAAACTCGATAAGTTGAAGCTTCTCAATCCAGCTCCCCTGGAAGTCTAAGGCACATGCCCTAAGCATATCCTCTAGTGTCTGGATGGTCCTTTCTGTCTGACCGTCGGTTTGTGGATGGAAGGCGGTGCTAAGCTTCAACTCAGTACCCAGCGCTTCCCGTGTTGCTCTCCAGTATCTCAAAATAAATCTGGTGTCGCGGTCAGATACTATGGTTTTCGGAACTTCGTGGTGTCGGATGATCTCCTTGTCGAATAGCTCCGCGAGCTTCGCCACCTTCCAGGTGTCCTTCATTGGTATGAATCGGGCAACCTTGGTGAGGCGATCGACTACTACCCAGATCATGTTGAGTCCTCCCCTGGCAGGTGGGAGTCCAACAATAAAATCCATGGAGATATCATGGAATTTCTACTCCGGAATGGGCATAGATTGCACCATTCCTCCCGGTCTTCGGTGCTCAAACTTCACCTTCTGGCATGTGAGACACCTCAGAACATACTCAGTCACATCGGACTTCATTCCTGACCACCAGAAGTACCTCTTCATGTCTTTGTACATCTTAGAGGCTCCCGGATGGACATGCAATGTAGAACAGTGTGACTCTCGCAGAATGTGATCCCTTAGCTCAGTATTGCTTCGGGGGACGCATAATCTGCCATTCAACCGGATCAGACCATCTTCATGCAATTTGAAGTCGTAGTTTCGGCTCTCGAAGGTACCCTCTGTGATTTTCTGTCTGATCTCTGTGAAGTAAGGGTCGCTCAACTGAGCGTCTCGCACCTTGTCAACCAAGCTAGAAGAAGCGAGTAGCGAATGGAGCGAGTGTGCTCGACGACTCAGGGTGTCGGCTACAACGTTTGCCTTCCCTTCTTTATACTGGAGGTTGATGTCGTAATCTGAGAGGAACTCCATCCACCTCCTCTTTCTTAGATTCAGTTCTTTCTGTGTGAATACGTACTGCAAACTTTTGTGGTCGGAGTAGATGGTGATGCTTACCCCAAAGAGATAGTGTCGCCATATCTTCAAAGCGAAGACAATGGCTCCTAACTCTAGGTCATGTGTTGGGTAATTCTCCTCATACTTTTTCAGCTGGCGGGAGGCGTAAGCTACAACCTTGCCATGCTGCATGAGTACGCATCCCATGCTCTTGCCCGATGCATCACAATTCACCTCAAATCCCTCTGTGCCCTCTGGAAGAGTGAGAATTGGCACTGAGGTCAATGAGTCTTTTAGGCTCTGGAAGGATACCTCGCACTCGTTGGTCCACACAAACGGTGCATCTTTCTTCATCAATGACGTCATGGGCTTAGCGACTTTTGAGAAGTCCTTTACAAACCTCCGGTAATAACCGGCTAAACCAAGAAAGCTCCGGATGTCGGTAACAGTCTTAGGTATAGGCCATGATCGTACTGCTTCGATTTTGGATGGATCTACTGAAATACCCGCGCTCGAAATGACATGACCGAGGAATGATACCTGATCTAGCCAAAACTCGCATTTGGATAACTTCGCATACAGCTGGTTCTCGCGCAGTGTCTCAAGTACTCTTCTCAAATGGTTTTCGTGCTCCTCTGCTGACTTTGAATATACAAGGATGTCGTCAATGAATACTACTACTGAAGTGTCCAGCTGATCACTGAATAATCGATTCATTAAGTCCATGAACTTGGCTGGTGCGTTAGACAAACCGAATGGCATCACTGTGAATTCGTAGTGGCCATATCTTGTTCGGAATGCTGTTTTCTCAATATCTTGCTCTTTGATAGCAATTTGGTGATATACAGATCGGAGATCAATCTTAGAAAAGACCGAAGCTCCCTTTAACTGATCGAACAGGTCGTCGATGCGTGCAATGGGTACTTGTTCTTTACAGTGACCGCATTCAATTCGTGGTAGTCGATGCAGAGGCAGAGACTACCGTCCTTCTTCTTAACAAAGAGGACCGGTGCTCCCCAGGGTGATACGCTCGGGCGTATAAACCCTTTGTCGAGTAGATCACGTAGTTGCTCTTTAAGCTCTATCATTTCTGCAGGTGCCATACGGTATGGTGCCCTAGCAATGGGACCAGTACCAGGTACAAGGTCGATTTCGAACTCTACTGCTCTCTGTGGTGGCATACCAGGTAGCTCTTTCGGAAATACATCAGGGAATTCTAAGACTACTGCTACATCATTACTGAAGTCTGGATATCTCTCCAGATCTTGCACATGGCATAAATATACTTCATGTCCATTTTTGAGCTCCCGGTACATTGCCATAGCGGAAATGACTGTGGTTGAAGGCTCCCTTGGTCTCTGGCGGTATGAAACAGTGACCCTAGACGGACTCCTGAGCAGCAATCGGTGCTCGGCGCATAGGATTCTCCCCTTGTGCTGCTCCAACCAGTTCATTCCGATTATCAAGTCGAATCCCAGCCCGTTGAATTCAATGAAGGAGATGGGAAACGCTTCGCCTTTGATTCGAATTGTGGCGGTGTGGTAGTACTTAGTACACTTTACTCGCTCCTTCGACGGGAGAGTAACCAAGAAGTTTGGTAGCTCATCTGCGTCTAGCCCCAACCTCTTCTCAAGAGATGGCGATACGAAGGTGTGAAAGGCACCGTAGTCGAATAATCCTGAGGCTTCGATGCCGTTCACTGGGAATGTTCCCGTTAGAATGGTGCCGCTTTTGCCGGCTTGTGCTTCGGTGAGGATACTCAGGTTACCTTCGGTACCGAGTCCACAACCTATTGATTCATAAGATTATAAGAAACGATGGTGGAATGCAAGTGGAATTTAATAATCAACACTGCTTTTATTGAATAACCAACCATCATACACACTGTGTCTCTAATACACGTTACTAAGGGGGTTACACGCTACTACAAGGTTAATACTTTCTAAAGGTAAGGTTCAGGCGTCCTGGTTTCATGTGTATGGCATTGATTATCGCCGGTGGTGCCGTATTCAACTTGATCTTCTTGATCCCATGATACAGCAACCTTGATTTTCCACCAATGATTAGAACATCTCCTGATCTCAATACCAATTTCTCTGCGAGGTCCACACGCTTCTGCTCGCTATACAAAAATACGGCGTCATCACCAATGGACCAAGACACTACAGGCACTCATTGTTCTAGAGATTCTGTCGTCTCGTCCTTATCTTGGTGTAAGCGAAGTCGTCCTTCCTTCTCATATAAGTTTACAATACATAAATCTGCTTCAAGTGCAGGGATTGGTTCATCTTCATACTGTTGTGCGGTTTCTACAGCCTGTGTGACAAGCGTTTGGTACTCAGTGGGTATTGATGGAGGTGTGGCTCCGTCTCCTGCTCGCGTCGTTTGGTATGTCTTGGTATAAGGGTTCCAATCCTTTCCCAAGCACATCATCTTCAGCTTCATTGTTGCTCCACCGGGGAATTCGGGTGTATAAAATCCTCCTGGACCCATTCCTAGTTCGTTGCATCGTCGAATGATTGAAACTTGTGCTTCGGGTGTCAGGTATCCTTTTAATAAGATCATACCTGGATGGATAACCTGACACTGCTCGTTGTCGAAATGGTGAGTGGCGATGTCGGTCTCTTCATAAGGTGGGTTTGAAGGTATGGGGTAACAGATAAGGAATTTCCCTAAGGTGGTAAATTCATCTAATGTGAGTTCTTGGCTCACTTATTTACTTCATGCTCAATATATACTTCGATTCTACTTACTCATATTCAAATTCATACTTCAAGTTCTTACGCATTCATTAGACATGCTCTTAAAGGATTAAAGGTTACGGTTCATACCTAGGCCGGATTTAGTACCGGTCCCGTCACGGTCTATGATGTGCAAGGCCGGCTGTCTCTGCGGTGCGCCCTTATGCGGACCTCGGGACCCCTGTCCCTGTGAGGTGTGCTGGGCCTGAGCATCACCAGATGCAACCTCCTTGCCCTCACGCTGTTTGTAGCCCTGGTAGTTGCCTTTGGCCTTCGGGTTTTCTGGGCATGCATTGGCACGGTGCCCTGGTTTCTGGCAATTGTAGCAGCGGATCTCCCTTCCTTGGCAATCTGTGCCGGGATGATCCTTGTTGCAATTTCGGCACACATAGCTGCGGACATCATTTTGGCTCTTGCCATGTCCAAATCCAGAACCTATAGCTTCCAAGTTAGCGAGGTTCGGTATACTTACTATACTCCATATACATACTAATTCACAAGTGTACTAATTCAATTTTGGGTTCTTACCCTTGTAGGGCTGAGACCTCAGTGGCTTCGCTGCCACTGGTGCAGTGTAGGCAAGCTGTAATGGCTCAGCTGCCTTGCCCTTCTCAGCATGGGCACTGCCGTCTCCAAAGGTGTTCTTCTGGTTTTGATGGGAGTACTTCCCTTTCTTCTTCTTCCAGGGTTTATTCTGGGTTTGCTCATCGGAGGTGTTACCCTTGCCGCTCACCTTGCGCTTCAGCGCTTGCTCTTCATCTCTTAGCTGGCCGGTGATCTCAACTCGAGATGCAGCGTGGTAACACTCCTGAATTACTTGGTATTAGGTTACACATTTACATACGGGAATACTAATTCACTTTGCTCATGGCTTTTTAAGGGTTCAACATTGTTTACCTGAAGGGAGGTAAACCGTGTGAATCCCATGCCATACCGGAGTCGATGGCTCAATCCGCCGTAGAAGCAGTCGACCAAGACTTGACCGGTGTACCCTAGGTTGGGTAGAAGTCTGAGAAGAGAGGTGAAGGTGCCGTAATACTCATCAACCGTCATCTTCTCCGTCATCTTCAGGGCATCGAGCTCAAGCAGTTTCTTGGTCTTGACATGCTCGGGATAGTACTTAGATTGGAGGAGAGAGGTGAATGCTTCCCAACCGAATGCAGGGTCGTCTACGTGCTCGGCCTTGACGAGCTTCCACCAGTCCATATCCGCGTCTTTGAGGTAGTACGCAGCTATCCTCACTCAAACTCCAGCAGGAGCCTCAAGTGTCTCGAAGGCCGTCTCCATCTCGGAGATATAGGCCTCGAGCTTGGCGGGGTCGCTCTCGCCTCTAAAGCATGGAGGTCGAAGGTCAGCGACTGCCTTTACCCAATTGGTCTCACGGGGATGAGGTGGGTCGGGCTGCTGTTGTTGCTGCTGTTGCTGGTTTTGCTGTGTTTGTTGTACAGCGGTAATTACTTACGGTAGCATCTGTGCTACTGTGGCGGTGACGATTTCAGCTATCGTCTGCGCGCAAGGCTCCTCAGCCTGTTCTCCCCGGGGTCTGCCACGACCACGTCCTCTTCCTGACATCTGAACAAGTGTGGATTACATTAAATACAGTGATACTATGACCACATGGTCTTGTTTAAAACAATGGTATCGGCCACAAGGACGTTAGGGTATCCGTTATTGCTAACGGCAACTCCTAGTTAGGTTTCTAATTCTCCGTCGTAATCACTACACTCGGTAATCACTACACTCGGTATTCTAATCATCAGAGCGAGACTTCGCTCTGATACCACTTTTTGTAACACCCCAACCGCTAATCCTTCCATTATCCTCTAACCGGTCCCATAATTACCATACTCGCAGCGGAATACTTACTTACTCCCGGCGGTTGATACAACGCCGTTAGCCATTCCAAGGCTAATAAGGCTACTACTACTTACTATCACGGTCTGCCGATTAGAATATACCGATTACTAAATCCTTACATTACAATACCAAATATTTACTTACACTTTGATTACCGAGTATCCGAAAATATGGGGATTACAATTACCAAAATGATGAGTTTGTACCTCTACTCATACTATCCAATCATAAATTCATTATCCAAAAAGGTGTACCACATGATACACCGACTACTCAAAAGGCCTTAGCCGTGTACAACTCGGTACACCATTACCATCTACTAACTATCCCAAAAAGAATCCGTTTTGGTCCTTACTCTACCATCACGCCTCGCGGGTACTTGTAGAATAAAAACATCGCCCCAAGGGGCTCAGCTTACGCTGCATATGATAACCGCATACCCCGCGTACTAGCGAGGGTACACCAACTATTTGGTCGTATACATGCGGTTCGTTTCATTCATACATACATACATGCCTTATACAATACAATTCGATACATTCATTTCACAAAGCATACATACATTCATTACATGCAAGGAAGATGTTACAAGTCAACCATTCACACTTACCGAATACTCACCGCAACACGGAGATATATTTCTCCAATACATACACAAGGTCTTGTTAGCTTCATTACACACCCGGGTTAATCGGGTGTTCAATACCCTTTTACTCAAGGTCGATGGCTTACAATAGTCAAGACCGATACACATACAATACTTACTTTTTACTTTCTTTACTCAAGTCAAGTCGGTATGACTTCCGGGCAGGGATTACTACATCCCACCACCGGGCTTTAGGGTGGCCCACTAATCCAGGATGCTACCCATTCAAGGGATTTGGTCCATGGAAAAGATTACAGCCAGGATTCGGATCCAACCTCTTGTGTTTCCTTATCCTCACGCGTGGCCGAAACTATATCGGACTTCTACTCATTCCATTTTACTCATTACTCAAGTTAGGAGTTAGATGGTTAGGAATTAGTAGAAGTCATTACTTCCATACCATACATCAATACAATACGCAAGTACTCATCATATACACATACACTTCATTCTCATTCATTCTTTTCATGAATTATTCAAACTAAATGTTCAAGAGCATATAACAAGAACAATATAGTTCAAACACGATTAAGTGCAATATAAGTCCGATTCGTGCAATTATCTTATTGGTGATCACATAAGCACACAAATCGGGGTAACCAAGTTAGGATACAGGGCATGACGAAATCATACCGTTCACCGTCATATTCGTACTACCGGGTTCCTTCGGTGTTCAACTATTTGGTTCCTATACATACATGAAGTTGTATGATCAATGATCTACTATTGATCCAACTTATTCCTTCATTAATACTCCTAATGTATACTTACTATTTCTTTACATTCATACTTGATTATGAAACCCTTTCTTTTCTTATTACTTCATAAGTTTGTTTTCTTACTCATGTGTATACTTCCTTACCTTTACTTCTTCATTAATGGTGCACTACTACATATACATGTATATATATGTGTAGGCATACATATATATACATACATATGATTACTATAATAATATTATAAAACATTTTTTTTTACTCGACCGACCTTACCCAGGGTCGGACCCAAGGTCGGTCGAAGTCAGTAAGTTTCGTTAAGGCAAAATTCCAGGCTCGACCGACCTTGCAAGTCCGGTCCCCAAGGCCGGTCCATTCCAGTAAGTTTCCGGTTTCAAATTTTATGCCTCGACCGACCTTGCCAAGTCCGGTCCCAAGGTTGGTCCATTCCAGTGAGTTACATACGTGAAAATTTCAGGCCCGACCGACCTTGTAAGTCCGGTCCCAAGGTCGGTCCATTCCAGTGTGTTCTGGGTTCGAGTTTCTGGAGTCGACCGACTTTGTCCAAGTTCGGTCCCAAGGTCGGTCCATTCCAGTAGACCTCTGGCCTTCACAAAATTCGACTCGACCGACCTTGTAAGTTCAGTCCCCAAGGTCGGTCGAAGTCAGAAGACTTCCCGTCTTGTATTTTAAGGCTCGACCGACCTTGCGGGTTCGGTCCCAAGGTCGGTCCGGCCCAGTACTTCAGTTTTAAAATCTGTTTTGGGTGTTTTACTTTCCCATTGCTTCCCTAACTTTTACCAATACATTCCCCACATGTTTAACACTCATTAAACCCTCTTAATCACCTTAGTTGATCCACCAAACTTAATACTCAATTCCTACATTCACTTACACAATTTTCCTCACTTCTTTCCAACACTTATACTAGTTTTCCTTACACTAATGCTACAGATTTTTCTTCCTCCATTATGCTACAGATTTTTGAGCTCCCCTCTACCTCCCAACACTTCCTCAACTATTGCCACTCTTAGCATTCTAAATACATTATCTTACATCCTAGTTCTATCCCATTAATTAGTTCCTCTCCAAATCTGTTACAAGTTACCAAGCTAATCATTTTAAAAATACACCTAGTTATTGTCTAGGTCATTACCTCTCCTTACACACAACTAAGTCCTCAATTTCTAGACAAATTTGGACATAGTCTCCCCTATAATCTTGACATTGTACACACATTATTTCAGCACACAATTGCTCATTCCCACACCTGTTTATCCAATACATTATACACACATTTCAACTCCACTACAACACAATAAAATTCCTGCACATACACATTCCATACCCCATGTTTTCCCAAGCTTTTAAACATCATTTAAAAACTTCAAAACTGTTTTATTACCTTTCCTCAGCATACCACAACATACTCATTACTCATTACCAATTACATTACTCATTTCAATGTTCAAAAACTGCTACATTACACAATACAAAACTAGTTCAAGGTAAGAGTAATTACCTTGTTTCACTAGTTTTTCTTTCCTTCCTTTCCTTCTCTTCTTTTCCTCTTTCTTTCTTCTCTTGTTATCGGTTCCAATGGGGTTCACACTCCAATGCTACAACCCATACCAATACACAATACCATCTCAATACTCCCTTAATTAATCTAAAGCTTAAGGCATATTTTTAGGGTTTAGGAAAAGATATTACCTTCCAACCAATGAGTGAGGTCCTTGGTTAGCAAGAGAGTGAGATTTCTAGCCCAATGAAGAAGCCAAATCTGGCTGGAGCACAAGGCACAAAGCTTTCAAAATCTGGAAATTTTTATAATGCAAATGAGAGCTAGAAATGAGGGATTTTCGGATTTCTTTTTACCTCAAAGTAACAAGGTGAAGGAGGAGCTTCTAATGGTGGGCTCATACCTTCAAATGGCCTCCAGCCATGAAAACGAAATGGTGCTTTCAGATTTTTGAAAGGAGGAAAGTGTTCTCCTTTGCAAGGGGATTCCAATGGAACTAATTTTGTAATTTTTGGAGAAAGATTAAGGGGTTAACAAGAGGAGAGAAGATGAGTTTTTGTGGGGGTTCTTCAAATCTCCATGGCTGTCGCAGGAGGAAGAAGAAGAAATAGAGGGAGTGGGGGAAAACGTGAGAGCGGGCTGAGTATAGGAGAGAGAGAGTGTTATTTTTGCTTTTTACTTATTTTCTTTGTCTTTTAGCAAATAAGAGAGAGTTAAGAGAGTGAGGGAGGGGAAGGTTGGCCGGCCCACTCACACACACACAATCAGATTTTTATTTTTATTTCCAAAAGTGGACACATTAACTTTGCTTATTTGCATTCTCACCCCACAACTTCCCGGTTTTGACAGTTTTACTAACCGGAACCCGTTTTCCGGAATTTTCTCGTTTAATTAATTTTATTGACTCCCAATCTTTATTACTGTTTATTAATGACTAATTGGTTAACGAAAATCATTACGAGTCTGTTTGACCCGCTTAAAGTCACGTTTTCCAGGTTTCCTCGAAAAACGCGCTTTAAGGTTCGTTTATGCTTTTAACCCATTTTAAAGGTCCGTTTTCTTCGGGATTTGTTCCCTCATGTTTATTTAAGTGTAATTAAGCCTTTAAAATATTTATTAGCCTAATTAATCACTATTTTTAATTACGGGGTATTTCACGATAAGTTATAGATTTTCTATCCAGCTCTCTGGAAATTCATTGTGCATACTGCTATGTGCCTTCGTGATTATTCACTAGGTTCTTCCAACTCACTGTCGGTTGAGGTTAATCTACTACCTCGTATGTAGTGCTTCCTCGGTTTTTAGTGGCTTCTGAATTAGGTTCACTTAAGTGATTATGTAAAAGATTTCTTTTACTTGTACGACCTTGCATTTTCTATGCATTGGTCCTCTTAACATTCATAGGTTTCTCTTCGCTGCCACTCTGGTGAAACTTGTTTGTTATAATTGTTGGTATGTCCAACACTCCTCGTGCTTCTTTGGCCAATGGCCGCACGGTTTTGTTTCTAGCTCTTTGCTTGGCTCGCTTGTGCCATGTTCATTGGTATGTTTACAAGTCTTCCGTATTTAGTACGGGTCGGTTATTTAACCATCGGGTACTCTTATCCCCAAGTTTATTACTGCTGTTATTAAACTGATCCTTTAGGGATACTCTTTCAGTTCCTTATGCTGTTGCAATAGGAATGACAATGCCTTCACTGTGAGGTCTTTCATCACATGGTACAGACTTCTGGCTTTGTTGCCCGGTCTGTCTACAATCTCTTGCTTAACATCTCCATTGAGCTTACTTCATAATTCCTCTTTGTTCTCTATATCATTGTCTGTCTATACTTTTACAATGGTCGCTTGCTGCGCACCGTGTTCTTACTCGTTAAACAACATTAAATTACACGGCGTCCGCTACTACCTTAGCTTTTGCTTGTGTACTTCCATCATTTTACTATAGGTGCCATTACTTGGCTGGTTACTAAATATATCATTCCTTAAGTTTCTATGCTCCTTGAGCGTTGTTCACTCTACAATTCACATTGTACACATACTGTGTTTGCCCCTAACCGATTACTCTTTCAGTTTCTAACAATCGCTATACAAGCTTCTTTCTTCATACTTATCTTGGAAATTTCTCCTTTATTATTCAAATTATTCCTTGGCAATAGCCACATGCTCATGCTTTGATATATTGCTGAGTGGAATCCTCTTTCTGAAAGGTCCACATATTCGCCGCTCCAGCAGTCTCACATTAACGAGAGGTATCCCCACTCCTATTATGAGTGGTTCGTTCTCCGCTCTATTAATTTGTTATCAAACAATATCCCTTTTCTTACTGGTGCCATTCTCGGCAATTCTTCTTGTTATTCAATGAGGGTGTTGCACCCGTTTAATCTACGTATTGTAGTTGGTTTACGGCTTGTAAGCCATGTTGCCTCGAGCTATGCTCTTTGTAAGTTGTTTATACAAGTTTCCACTTCTCCGTATACCATCAGATGGTTTGGAGGTAATATTGGGCTCCTTGATATGGTTGTTGCATCAGGCTTCCGTTCATGGAAGGTCCCTTAGGCAATATGAAATTAATCAGTGCCTCTTAGCTATTTAGGGTACTTCCCATTTAGTGGGATCCTTTTGCGGTTCTACCCGAGTATTCGTTTCAGCTCTTGCGCTTCTATCACGATATTTCGTTCAACTGCGTTGACTTAGACACCGTTCAAGGATTGCTCCTGGTGCTGCTATATTACGCCATAACATCTCGCTAACATTTATGATTATGTCCGGTTAACTAACCGCATTGTAGTACCGTATTCCGACTGTCTCGTTTAGGGTTATAACGTCTCCCGTACTTAGGGTAGACCGTTGATACTTTCTCCTTCGTGTTCTTGATCGGGTTTACTACCCTCTTCAGTGAAGATTAATATTTCCCCATAGTCTGGGTGATTGTTCGGGGAATCCTATCCCGTTCTAGAACCATAACGTGTCCATGCTAGGCATTTGCCTTACTCTACTTAGGCCGGGTGTTTATTCCAGCTCCCATGCATTTCCTTCTGATTCTCGAGACATATTCAATGTCTATACTTAATAGTCTGTGCTCCTTGCACTTTCTAACTCTTATTCATTTCCCTTAAGTGAATTCTCTGATTCCTTTATACTCGTTAGCTCAACTGAGTTCCTTCTCTTCGGTCGTCCGAGGTGTCCAACTGTTTTGGTTTTGAACTCACTTGTTGTCCATAGAACGGAGTTGACTACTTCCCCTGTTTCGTACACTAGTTGTATACATATGTGGGGTACCTTACTGATACATTGCTACTTACCCGACTAACCTATAAGTAGGTCTGTTAGGCCCGCAAGCTCCTATCGGAGTGCGGTCGTCCCACATCTCGTTTTTGTACATGCATGATGCTTGTCACACGCTTAGGTGAAGTATTCTGTTGTCAACTCCTCGTCCTATGATAATTTGATGTGATCTTCTTGTTTGGTTTTAAAAATCCGAGGTTTAAAAGAAATGTTTGAGTTTAAAAGAAAATTTTAAGTTTTGAAAGTAAAATCTTCATGGCAGGTTCTGACCAAGTCTAGCTTCTCACTGGCTGGTATATCTTTTAATACAGTGGTCAGGTTGTTAGGCCCTTCCGAGGTTCGTTCTTTGGTTTTTTAGGCTTTGTGTTCCTATATTTGCTCCCTTAGCCATCTTGGTACTTCACTAAGTACTTGTTGCTTGTTAAAAGTTTCTTTGTATAGTCCTGTTTTTACTGCACTTGTCGTGGCAAGTGCGCGATACCGGTGGTTTTTGGGTTAACCTATTCCGGTTACGGTATGGTTCCCAAGCGTATTCAGTTGCCTTATTGGCTCTTCCTTTGATTTCTTAGTTTGATAACTAATCTTCTGAGCTGCTTCTCATTTGTCTTGACATAGTAGTCATTAATCAGGCGCTTCTCCATTCTTGGAGACCCCTATTTACTTAGTTTTGTGTCATTCCTTGTTGCTCGTTCCCACACATTTACCGTGGTTACTGAGACTTAACTTGTTTAGGCACTACTTCTGTAGTCCTATCGGGGTGTATCCCGTAAAGGTTCTCGTAGCTGTCTGAGCTATGTCGGCCAGGTATTGTAACCTCTTTGGCGTTGTAGTTTCGGAGTTAACCACTCCTAACTATCTCTTTATTCGGTTAGTATACCGTTGATGGTATTATCAAACAATTGCGGTCCCGCAGACTCGTGTCTCGGGTTTTAATATTGCTCCTACATCCGCTTCGTTGCACGTTTAGTGTTTCACTTCTTGTTGCTGCTTGGCCAGCTAGGTTCTCGCGACTGCTAAGCATGTCGCCCCATGCTGCAGCAAATTTCGGTCTCATTTGGACATAATTTCTCAGTCTTCCGCTATAATTGCGGGTATTGCTGTTCAAACGGGAACCGTCTCCGGGTTTCCGGTTCTTGGAATCTACCGTATGACAGGTTCTTTTGTTCTTACAGAATTATTTCATAACTGCCAGATCGGGTTTTCCCGAGTAAGAGCGGTCTTTCCGTCTCTCTGGCGCTCTTTCCCGAGTTATAATATGGGGGTCGTGGAGGGCGGGTTTGGTATTGTAGGTATCCAAAACATACTGGAAGTTCCTATCTGGTGTATCTCTCACGCTATCACTCAACCCTTAGCCCTAAGTCTCTAATTCCTAACTCGGTATTTCCTAAGCTCGGTATTTCCAGTCATCAGAGAGTATCGCTTTAATACCACTTTTTGTAACACCCCTACCGCTAATCCCGCCATTAACGCACAATTAACCCATAAATCAATACACTTGCAGCGGATAATCTCTACAACCGGAGGGTGAAACAATGCCGCTAGCCACCCACGTGGCTAACAAGGCCTAACTCAATACAGCATCGGTCTGATGGACCGGAATAACCGAGTACTTTAAAAAAAATACAATCCATACTATTTCTAACCGAGTCACATAATACAATTCTCATTTCAATTCTCAACTATACCGAGTCTAATACATAACAGATGCCGATAACATTTTCGGTCTTATTCCTCGTTCCAATACATAAGTAAAATTAAAATCTAACTACCCATGCTTAACCACCATCCCCGTCCTACTCTCGAACGGTGTCATCTTCGGTGTACCTGAAAAAGAATGGGTGGCCCCAAAGGGGCTCATCACCTTTGCTAGTATGGAAGTCGTGCAACCCGCTACTACCGGGTCATACCCAACTACTTCTCATCTTAACATGCGATTGATTTTATTTAAATAAAAACCTGAAGTGCAATAAACAAACACCATGCTCGCAATCATACAAGTATTCACATATAGGGATACAATCACAAACTAACACATTGAGTTAGTTAGTTTACTTATCTTACTCTTTGGGCTTGAGGGTTTCTACCTCAACAACACCTCATACTAATTGCTCAAGGTCTTATCCGTTCTCTCCGGATACCTTACTTGTTCTCTTAGTTCTATAGACATACATGCCTCAATCTTACTTCCTCAATTACTCTTCTCTTAATTAGTACTTAAGCCAATACACATGGCCTCCGGGAAGAGTCATACACAAGACTCACCACCGGACTCTCACGCCTAGTCTTACTTCCCCGGTTTCGACCCTACTCTGGGTCTAGCATTGTGGGAAGGCTCAACTAGCAACCGGAACTCTCTCTTAGTTCCTACTTCTTTCACATAGGTCTGAATCTCTCTCGGACTTCTCACATTCCCAAATACTCCTCTCTCGGAGTTATACTATAATTATGCATATTAGTCTAGAAGCATCACTCTCGATGTCTTCTAATGACTTAGGAAATTATCTTGTATTCATGTATTCTCATATTTAAGGGCTGCCCCAACGTTTTGAATACTTGTACATTCGGGTCGTTTTCTTATGCTGGGTCGGGTCCTCATATAAGAGGTCAACTTATCTTTTAAAAAGGGAGTTTGATGGTCCTTATTCTCTTTTTACTTTCTCATGAGTTCATAACTTTGAACTATTTCTACTCTCTTAATGGAGGTTCCTTGCATCTTTCCACTATTAATTAATTCATGGAGTGTTCAGTTCGGTTCTCTAACCATTAGCGGGAGTTTACTAGTCCTGTAACTCTTCACATTCAAGTGAGTTCATTTAGTTTGAACTTCCATTGTTATCTAGTTGTTAGTTCTTATGCGTTCCCATGCTTAGGTTATTTCGTGGGACGACTCTTTTCTATGAGTCACTAACCTCACGGTAATTATTTATGTTTCGGTCTACAACGCTGTGTTAGATCACACAATCACACAAGGAAGGTTAGCACGTGCATCAAGATACATAACAATGTAATAAACATTTTTCATGCATTTATCTCTTTAGGCCGGCACACAAGCAAACAGCACATAAGCCGAGAGGACTCGACAGGACACAAGTTACAAGAAATCCATACCTTTTACCATGTAACTACTCTACCGTGTCACCTCACGTTCCTCGGATTATTCTCGAACCACTGATAACATTTCAAGTGGTTTTATTAACATTAAGGTAATACGATATTTAAACGACTCATGCGCCCGTATTTAACCCCGTTGTCCCGTTAATCTTGACTATGCTCCCGTGTTCTTAAGTTCTAACTTTCTCAATCACTTCTAGCTCTTGTTTATACTTCTTAGGACCTTTACATGTCACCAAAAAAGGCCTAAACATCATCTAAAACCATTACCATTCTATCCCTCATCTTTAGAAGCCTTTAAAACACTCACGGTGCATTTCTGGGGGTGGTCCGGGACTTGGTCCGGACCCAAAGTCCCGGACCAATGCATTTTCTTACTCTCGACTATATTTTCCACCTGGTCCAGGACTTGGTCCTGGACTTAAGTCCCGGACCACCTACAATTTTCAATTCTTGGCTGGTTTTTAAGTGTGGTCCGGGACTTTATCCAAGGACCAAGTCCCGGACCCTGCTAAAAAGCTACTTAATGGTCATTTTTCAACCCCTAAACCAACCTTAATCCTCACCCAATCTTATCCTAATCTTTCTACATGTTTCCAAACATGTTTTAACACCTTAAACACTCCTTAAACCTTCTTAAATCATTGCTCAACTCTTTTACTCATTTCTTGATCAATCACCCAAATTTTCATCCTCACATTTTGCACTTTGCACACTTGTGCATTTCCAAACTTCCTCTTGACAATTTACACTTCTACTCTCAACCATTTGACCATACTAATACATCTTAGGCATTTTCATTTCTAATTCCAAAGTCCACCCATTTCCTCCAAGGTTATACAACCTAGTTCCATCCTAGCATTCCAAGACACCTTTAACAACATTTTGCTACAGATTTTCATACCAATCTTTCCAAGCCTTCAACTAACATCTAGGGGTGTTTACTTCAACCAAATCAATTCCTACATACACCTAGTGAACCCTAGGTCATTCTTCTCTCATATCATCACTTAAAACACCACATTTCAACCGCAATTTCGCCATAACTTCGTTACTAATCTAGCACGCCCAAAATCTCAATTTCTCACCTAACCCAATTCAAAGCTAACCAAACCCATAGTGGGTTCTACCAGCACACAAAATTTCATCCAAAACTCATTAAACACAACATAATGCAACAATCTCAATTTCAATGGCACTTATGCCCTTAAATCAACACAATTCACAAATTCTCTCTTCTAGCTACCAGCACACTTCAAACTCAATTTTGGGTTCATTCTATTAGTTTCTCCATCCCAAATTATAAAAACACTTAGATCATACATTAAGGTAGATTATCTTACCTTAAGCTCATGAGTTCCTCTTTTACTCCTCTTCCTTCTCCTCTCTTGATTTTCGGTCATGGGCATTATCTTTGCCAACACTCTAGACCAATGTTCAAATGGGAGTAATGAGTACTAATTACCTCCCTTATATTATGAAAACAACTCTAGAATTCAAGAAGAGGGCTTAAGGCACAAAAGTTGGACATTACCTTTGGAAGCCCTAAAATTGATTTTTGGCCATGAATCAAAGGAGAGATCTCTACCACCATTGGAGGCTTGAACCAATGCTCCAACACAAGAAGAAAATAAGGCATCAAGAGGGGCAAAAATCGGCCAAGGCAAAAATGGGAGAAAGATGAGTTTTCTTGAATCTTTTTACCTTAAATGAGAGAGGAGGCACCCAAGCTCAGGAAAATGTGATTTTCTCCTTCAATGGTGCTATACCCATGGAGATGAACTTCTAGCTTTGGGAATTTTAAAAAGAGAGAAAGATAGATCTTGATGAGAGGAGCAAGAATCTATGCTTGGATTTTTATTTGGAGTTGTGTAGCACCTTGGGCAAGTGAAGAAAGCTTGAGAAGCCATGGATGGGGCTTCAAAAATCACCCATCCAGAAGAGAGAAAGAAGAAGACGGTTGGGAGGGAGGAAAGGTGAGGAAAGAGAGAAATAAGAGGAGAGAGAGAATGGGGGTTACTTTTCTACTTTTCACTTTTTTGCTTTTTGACTTATTAAACTAATAAGCCAGTCAAGAGTGAGAGGGGCTGATTTATTTCTCTTAAAAACCGACCCCTTATGTAATTATAAGCTGGGGGCGTTTTTCGTCTTTTTACAAGAAATGCTTCTAAACTCCTGGTTTTGGCACTATTCACTAACCGGGCCCGTTTTCCGGATTTTTCTCGTTTCTTTAATTTTAATGGTTCTTAAGCTCCCATTAATGTTTAATTATAGTTATATAGTAAACTATAATTTTTACAGGTCTGTTTGACCACTTAAAGTCACATTTTCGGGTTTTCTCAAAAAACGTGCTTTAAAGCTCGTTTGCGGTTCTAATCTACTATATGGATCCGTTTTGTTCCCATATATTATTTAGGTGTAATTAAGCCCTAGGAATCCATCTAGGACCCTAACCGAGGTCATATACCTCCTGTGGTTGCGTAACACTCATTTTTACGTTTTACGCTTTTTAAGCGTCTTCTCTTTTCTTTTGGCTTTATTTTCTTCACCAATATTCTTTAGGCACTATTAGGCCCCTAAAATTCATATTAGAATAATTTAATCACCATATTTAGGTTCGAGGTACTTCAAGTATTGTGATAAGTATTTGCTTCGTTACTCACATGGGTGAGTAGTGGCACGTGACACCCGTATTAAAAGTTAGATTTATTTTCCGCTGCCAACCGTCTTTAATTAAGTTATGCGATTCCAATTAGTATGTGATTAGGAGTAGGGGTGTTACAAATGTGGTATCAGAGCGGAGTACCGCTCTGATGACGAGATATTAGGATTAAGACAGTGAGCTTAGGATTATGAGAATACGGGAAACGTTGGTGAGGTACGAGACAGTTGGTCTTAAACGAACCAATGTCTTAGTAACGCTAAATGCGTGACAATATTAGCCTTAACGGCATTTTAAAGTTATTGTTTGCAATACGGTAAATGACCGAGTGACGGTACGACATACTCCATTACAGACGCCGAGTAGAGGTAGAGCCCACGAAAGGTAAGACATGTTGAGGATAATGGAGGTCCTGCAATCCCGAATTGTGACGAAACGGCAATAGCCGCTAAAGCTTGTTGGGAGCATATCCCGGAAAACAACAGTAGTACCCCACCCGCCGCTGCCCACACCTCGAATATCGTCTACAAGAGGCAATGTAGTGAAAAGCACCAAGGAGACGGATAGTTTCTCTTATTCGGGAAGACCCGATAATGGTTGTTATATTTGTTGTGACATCAAAATAGAGAAAGGAACTGATGATTAAGTAAATCAATAAGGACCAGGGGTCCCGATAGTTATGTACTATCTAGAAGTGTTACAAATATGCAGTGAAACATATGCATTAGACCATGCAGTGAAGAAGGATAGAAATCAATAGGACAAATTGGGTCGGCTCGTATTTAGACACCGCCACCCTGTCCGCTTAACCAAAGGAAAGCATCGATGAGTGCACCTGATGAGTGAAGGATAGAAAGACGAGTCTTAGACAACTACTAAGAATACATGACATTCGGAGTCAATGACCGCTTAGAAGTCTCTCCCAGGAAGGGATAACTTCAACCCGAAGCAACCTAGAAGGTTCAGTAAAAACCTGACCTGTAATCGCGATACTCATGAGCTTACGAACCGAAACCCTCCTGAAACTGCTACAACGCAACACTCCAGAAGAGGAATTCCGTACCACAGACAACTAGAGTACTCCATATGCCGGGCCCAAAGCACCACGAGGTAGCTACGCGGGGCAGACCCCAGCTGGTATAAACAACTAGAAGGGGAAAGGAGTCACCTAGGGGCAGAGTACCCCGAATTTTGCGGGAACCGTAGGCGCTGGTACTAGTACGCAGCGCGATCTAGGTTACCACACACCCTTGACTTAATAGATTGTCTGCATGAACACATGCATCAAAAATCTCCTTCTACCACGATGAAGTTTAAAACAAAACTCAGAAAGAGCCTAACTCATACAACCTAGAAATAGACTTACGCTAGAGAACTTACCATACCTTAACGGACCGTAATAACTTCACTACTACCCTTTCCGAGACAAATCACCTAAACCACGCTCAAATGATCGAAGCGTCAACGAGATCGACAATCACAATACCAATAACTCAACTGCATGGCTCACTTGCTACAACAAGCACTATAACAAGTAATATATTAGCAATTCCGCCTACCCTGCGCACTTGCCATCGCAAGTGCTGCACCTACAATCAAATTCTACGAGACCGTATGGACCAGAGGGTATGATACCATGGCCACCAGTAATCATCAAATTTTCGTACAACTTTCAAACAAATTCCATAAATACAACATGTCACAAAATAGGGTCACAAACCCTTAAAGTGTGAGGCCTACAAGCCTCGAAAGGACCCGATGAGTCCGACCACTACGACTAAAGGGCATACACCAGCCCGTAACAAACTACACCAGTTAAAAATTAACGAACCATTAACATCGGCTTATGAGCCTAACAGATAAACATGTGCTGGCATTGAATGCTAATCACTATCAGTGATGAGTGTTTAGTCCTTAGGACAAACACGACCTTATGTAAAATTTCACAACTCCTTTTAGATGCACCACCATCCTTGATGATGGTAGGGAGTTAAAGAATCGTGATACACCAACTGTTAAACAGCTAGAATACATCCAATTTAATGGATGGGGTACCAAATACGAGTACACAACGTAACAACTCATTCCCAGCTTCATAGAAAATTGTAGATGAGATATGATCATGTAACGATCAGGGCCAATGCTATGCCCATAACGGCACACACCAATATACGATAAGTACTTGGGAAAAGGAAAAACTTGTTGATCCTCAAACGTTTCGGGATGGAAAACCACTAATATCACTAAACTTCAGTAAGGAGAGCAAAGGCAAGAAGCCCGAGCGATAACCTACCGAAATGTCAGGAAACACGATGACAACGACAAAAAAAAAGATTGAACATATTATACCGCAACACGGTTATTACCTAAATTGATCGCACCTGTAAACGTGAAATGACGTGGTGTACTAACTCTAGTTAACACCAAAGTACTACCTTAGAAAGGAGTACCATACCCAACAAAGAACGAACGAGATGTCGGGATGGATGCATGTATCATAATGATAGACACCAAGTCTAAGTACAGTAAGGCACAAGCCTAAGTGAAGGTATCCCACCTACCACTAGTAAGACACGAGTCCAGGAGTGCGAAGTATCGCCTCTAACCACTTTTCCAATACATGCCACTAGGACAACAACATCTATAGCGAGATGACAAATAACAAGAGCCTTCGCCATGGAATCCTGAAATACACCAGACGATGTAACTTAAGAGATCGAGTAAAGTTGAAGAACTATAAGTACGCACCGTAAGCGACATGAGTAACCTACGAGTATACAAGAGCATGGGGCAGTAAAAAAAACGCTAAGCCTCACTTATGAGAAGTAGATGATGACAATGTAGAGACAATGCGCAGCAACTCCAAGAGAGAGAACTTATTAAGCCATAGACCAACAATGACTTGTCAATACAAGTGGTCGTAAAACCCCTTTAAAACATCAGTGAACTTATGTCAATAACGAAACCGATGATAGAGGAGAAAACCACCTCGTACCCTTACAAGGTAAACCTAACTATCAGGGCACAATATCGTAACCATTTACTAAATGTAAAATACGAAATCATGCCCATTGGGCAAGGGACCCAGGGAACCTGAAAAATTCCCTTAGGGTACCCCCAAACTTAATTTAGAATGAGATTGACAAAGGAATACTTCACAAATTGGAATGTGTGACGAACACTACGAGTATACTAAACGAGATATGGGACGACCGCACTCCGTAGGAGCTTGTGGGCTTGACAGGCTTACTTATGAGTTAGTCAAGTAAGTGGTAATGTATTAGTAAGGTACCCCATACATGTAGATGAGTAGTGTAAAGAGCACGAGAAGTATTCAACTCTGTGCCAAGGTCAGTGATGCAAAGCCAGACCAGTGCAACCAGTTACCTCGAATAGATTGACGAGAAGAGTCTCAATTAAACCGACAAGACAAGATGAACCAGGAAACCTTGAATATAACACGACCAAAGTCGTGACTCCACATAGGAGTGGTTGGTGAATGTTAGTATTAAGGGAAACCTCCCGAAGACAAGAGAGCTGATGGTCAACTTAGAGACAAGGCATGAGAACCCATTAAATGGGCAGGTAAACATAAAGACCCTCATAAGAATCAAGCAAATTCTTGCCATCCGGAAGGAACCTACATAATGATGAGAATATGCTACCGGGAATGGGGCATAAGAGAACTATTATCCGTGCTAAACACATAACACCATACCGTATGATGTAACAATTTCCATATGCTCAAACCATAAGAGCATTGGAACGTTTTCACCTAAATAAGGCTGAATATAAATACACATTATGTAGTGAAAGAAAGGCAGAGCTAGTACACTAGCGGATACCCTAAGCTAAGAAGCTAACGACACAATGACTTATAACCGTCAAATCGACTAAGACATGGTGCGCACAAAAGCGACAATCATAAATGCCATTGGAAATAAATATGTTGGCAGAAACCAGATGAGTGAAACTTGCATAAAACTGGATGACAATGAACAAAATTAAAGGCAGACTATACGATAGTCTAGACCATTCTAGGAGACACTTCAAAAGGTATACAACGTTCAACGCTATACAGCTACGCAAGACACATATCAGATGTCAAAAGATGTAGAGCACAAATATAAGCGCAATGAATGGACTTCCACTGACAGAAAGCAGGGTGAACCATATGAATATTGTTGCTAGACTGACATACGGGAGAATGTAATATACATCAGCAAGAAGCACGTAGTAAATACTACAACATTTTACTCCATAACAAACAACCTGGAGACACGGGAGGACAAGGATTATCTCCGTAGACATATAGGCTAGTACGCCTTCATATTACAGGGACAAGTGTAAAGAACACTAAGTACTAACTATAGCCAATGTTATATTTCACCTCGAACTGGAAGTCAGTGAGTGAAGACATAGAATACATGATGCGCATGTGCGCTAGTAATCCAGAACATCAGGATATACAACTTAGATCTAGTCGTGTGCACATACAATTAAAGATACCGGCTGATTAAGATACCTCTGTTTCCAAAATTATGAAAGACCATGTATAGCACCGTCACACTGGTACGGGGTCAACAATAACTTGCTGCTAATAAACAATTTACAATATATCGATAAGAACAAAAGGGGCAAACTAAGCCCTATGTTCATGAGTCTACACCCATTACAGAGCGAAATGGGCCCATTAGAACGTGTTTGGGAGAGCGCACAAAGTATTTCACGCCTTTTGGCTGAAAAAGTATGCACCTCACTCTTCATATATTTTTAGAGCTCGAGTGACTAGAGTTAGACCCGTCTCTCAGATATGAAGAGACTCCACTTCGAAGTTTCATTACAAAAATGAGGGAGACCAGGAACAAGACCATGAAAAAGGTCAAAATCCTTTGGTCGAATCATCAGGCGGAAGAAGCCACATGCGAGTTTGAGAGCCAAGTATCCAGCGTTCCTTGCTTAGTTGTTGTTGTATACTTGTGGGGTATGGGGGTGGAACCCTTTTTAAGGGGGGTAGAGCCTCTTGGCACTACACATGTGTATACTAGACTTTGATGTGTGTGTATGCGCGGATCATACCTAAAACGGTGTTTGTTTGCATATGCGTGTATGCGGGGCATACTTAGTTGTGTTGTTGTATGTGTAGGTATGCGGGGCATACTTGGTTAGGTTATTTGTACGTGCATTCGTGCACTGTGTGTATGTTAAGTATCCTATGAGATACTTGGCTGTATACATTTATACACTTACTTATGATATATCCTATGTGATACTTGTGTGATACTTTAATATGTATACTCGTATACTTGACATAAAAACGTCAAACTTGTTAGCTCAGATGAGAGAATACAAGGGGAGTAGAAACTCCAGTGATATCGGTATGGAACCGCTGGGTAGCCTAGTGGAAGTTAAACTCTCTAGGAAATGAATGAGTGAAAAGTATGGGAACTTAGTCCCATGGATGTGTTGTATACGACCTTCATGCATATGACTAGATTGGCAAATATTATGAGAAATGAGATTAGAATTGGGTAAATAACTGATTTGTTGAAACTGACGTGGGAGGTCGAACTTGATCCTGGTCTGATCAAGGGAGACCAAAAACAAATTGGGGCGAGAGATAGTCCAACACTGACACTGACCACGTAGGGGTTGAATGATTCTCGAAACTCCCTACAAGTGGTCACAGATATGTGTAGATGAATAATTAGATATGGAATGATAGGGACGCCTCGGGGAGGTGGTCTGGGTTTAGAACTGATAGGAGTTACGGTGCTGATAGACCGCATACATTCATATACGATTAAATCAACGCCACGAATGTTGGCTATGTGCTGTATAAGCATAATACGTTATGTGTAAATTTTATATCAGATAGATTTACATTATGGGTAGTTATATACCTATTTGGAGAATGATGACTTCGGGACCAAGGTCTTTTTAAAGGGGGTAGACTGAAATACCCCAAACAATTATTACCTTAATTAATAAGGAATTAATTTAAAATAAAGGGAATAATCAATGATTCGTCACCTAATGAGCAATATTCATTATGAATATTATTATATAAATGTATAGTCCAAAATGGACACCAAACTATACATAAAATCTCTAAATAAAGAGAGAACTTTATTAATGAGAAATCAACTCCTATAAATTATTACTACATGTAACATATTAATACATATGCTAATACCACAAATAAAGTTATAAGATTATATAAAATATTTTAATTAGTCAAATTAAATTACTAAATGCAACAACCACCTACATACACACCTTAAAACAAGAATAACACTTGTTACCATTCAACATATGAAATAAGGCCATTATACACCTTTAATGTGTAACATTAATGTGCTAAAATTCAAAAATATCTCTTTCCCATAATTATGCAGCCAACAACCTAGAAGAAAAGAGGGGGTAAGGTTGAAAAGAAAAAACATTTGGTAAAAGTAAACAAGTACAGTTAAAGCATAAAATAAGGAATTATTTTTACTTATACGCACCTTTCCTCTCATCTTCCCTCACACACAAAGCTGGAAAATATCCCATCCTTCCCATTGCTCTCGGCTGAGCATGTAAGAAAAGAAATAAAAAAACAAAGCTAGAAACTAAAATAAGTAATTAAGTACTACTAGCCCTTACATGCCTACAACCTAAGACAAAGCCATTCCATCATCCCTCACACACAAAACTGGAAAAGTCTCCATCCCATCCCTCATGCTCTCGGCTGTACAATAGAAAAGAGAATACAAAAAAAAGCAAAGGTTAGACATAAAACAAAGCAATAAAGTACAACAAGTACAACTAGTTTCTTTCTTATACTCCCAACATGTCATCCTCTTTCCTTTGCCCATGGCCTCACTCGACAGCCTACTTCCCCTCTATTCTCAGCCGGCAACATCTCCCAAACAGCAGCATCTTCATCCTTCCCTTCAAACTCCAAAAGTCATCCATGGAAGTTTAAGCTCATTTTACTCCTTTTCACCCCAAAACTCCATCTTGCTTACATAAAACGACCACTCATTCTTCCCTTCATTGTCTAAGCCAAAAATACATGGGAATGGGCCATTAAAAATCTGAAGAAACAAGGAGGAAGAAGCTTGGTAAGTCAAGGTAAGAAAATATACCTTAAAACACTCATCTTTCCTCTTTATTGCATATATCCAAAAATGAGCCTTCCCTCTTCATCTAAGGTGTAAAATATCCACTTTGAGGACTCCATTATTGGCTGAAACCAACCCAAGGGGCTAGGAGAACTCCTTGAAGACCTTAAGGTAAGAAAATATGCCTTAAAACACATTTTCCTACCACCCTTATATATGTCCGAAACTGAACCTTCATTTACACCTTCTTCTACCCCTTTGTATACAGAAATGGAGGGTGTTTCCAGCTCCCTTCATTGAGCCAAGAAGCTACTCCAAAGCACTCATTAAATAGCTCCAAATGAAGGTAAAAATCATGACCTTCCATGGTTGTTCAAGCCTCTTATTCTCTATTTTTTTTCTGCAAAAACTGAACCCCTCCTTCCTTATACATAGGGCTGAAAAAAGTGCTTGAAAACCTCTATAAATCCCAATGTAAAGAAATTCCCCTTAATGTCAAAATTTATGTCTAAATACACCTTAAAATAACCACTTGAAGGAGTCATTAACTTAATCTATTTTCATTATGCAAATGACCACCGAATGGGTCTCTTTCCACCCATGAAGTGCCGTGTGACTAAGAGCTCATTTCCAAGGAGAAAAAAACAATTTTAAAAGGTAATTACTTCATTAAAAGCCTTAAGAGCATATTTGTGGGTTAAGCTTAATTTAAGGAACAAAAATATAAATTAAGGTTCTGTTTATATTAGTGTCGTGAAGAGTGAAGGCTGGTGTGGATTTCCTTGTGATTATAACAAGGTAAATATGTTTAAAACCCTTTTTGATGCATTAAAATTAATTATGTTGTAGGATGAAATTAGTGCCGAGAATATGTGGGCATATGTGGGTTAATTAAATCCTAAAAATGTGGGTTAAATTATGGTGAAGCATTTGGTTATTGAATTTAGGAGCTAATGACTTATTAAAGTCAAGTTTATAAGTTAATAATGAAAGAAAAAAAGATTTAAAGAAGTTCAATAAAAATCTGTACAAAAACCGAGAGTTATAGGTATGTTTGGGGCATTTTAATGTCATTTTATGATTATGGTTATGTTATGTTAAAGCCATGTGTTTAGGCCATTTTAATTATGGTTATTTAAAGCTTTAAATATTAATTTTTAAGTTTTTGGGTAATTAAATGAATTATATAAGTTTCTGGTGCAAAAATGAAATTTTAGTGAACATAATCACTTAGGAACATTTTAGATGAATATTGGTGAATTTAGGTGCTACATAAATTATATATAAAGTGATTTAAATGAATTATAAACTTTATAAGTACTTAAATGAACAAAAGACTTATTAAAGGGGTCAAAATGTTATTAAGTGAAATATAGAGTACCAAATAAATATTAGAACAGTAAGGGGGCTGTTTTAGAATTTTAGAAACATAAAATACTAATTTTATGAAATTAGAGTGTTAAATGTAAAACTAAAGAAACAAATGTGGCATTTTCGTAATTAATGGTAAATACTGGTCAAATGAGTATTTAGGTGGTCAACCTTGACCACATGTGATTTTTGACCAAGTTAGAAAAATAAATTAATTGATTTGGTAATTTAAATAAAGTATAGAGTTAAAAATGAAATTTATAAAACTATTTGGGGTGTTTGTGTAATTTTCGAAAGTTAAGGGCTGGAATGAAATTAATTTGACCACTAGGGGTCTGTTCATAAATTTGGAGAAATTTGGGTTGATTTTAGTGATTTAATAAACTAAGGGTTATAATATATAGTTTAAGTATTAAAATGTAACATTTATAAAACTTATGGGGCCAAGTTGTAAATAACCGAAAAGTTGGGGTGAAAACAGTATTAGAACAGCCTAGGAGGCTGTTTCGGAATTTAGAAAATTATTTTGGGAATTTTTGGCAATTAATAAGTTAATATGTATAATATAAAGTTTTAGGCATTAAATTGTAAGTCTACAAAATAAAGAGGGGCAATATGTAATTAAGGGTAACATAATAAATCTAGAAAAAACAAGGGGGCTATTTGAATATATATATATATTATATATATATATAATATATATATATATATATAAGTATATATATATATATATTATATATATGTGTGTGGGTATATAGGTTATAAATTAAATAATTGTAGAAATGTAACTAGAATAATGTTTGGGGTGATTTTTATAAATAATCAAAAATGGATGGGAAGAAATTGAAATTACCGAAAGTATTATGGAGTGGCTTAGAATTTTCAGAAACTATGGATGATATATTATAAAGTTTAAGATGATATAATGTGACTTTATGTTAAAGTATAAGATAGTATATTTTAAAGGGATTAACGTGGTATAAGTATACCTTATAAACAAGCACATGAAATAATGGGTTTAAGTTGGAAATTGGGGGAGTATAATACATGGTAAGAAACCTTATGATATAAGGAATGTGATAATGTATAAAACACCTTGTATAGTATTATGATGAATTCTTAATAAAAGATCTGTGAATAAATGACACAAATAATTAAATGTGTGTTTCACTTAGACATATGAATTAAATCATTATGGGGAAACCTTATAATTCACATGATATGAATTTATAATATGAGGCAAAAATATAGTATGATTAATTAATCATATGAGATTATTGTGGAAAGAACTACGAGTTAGAAATATAATTACAAGTATTGTAATATGATGTAGTATGAGTTGATATAAGTAAATATCAACTATAAAGAAACATTGACTTGGAACATTGACCAAGTCAAACTAGATTGACCAAACCAACACAACTTGACCAAGTAGTCAAGTTGACCAATACATAAAATAGTATGTAATATTGTAATTAATAGTGAAATATAACATGGTCAAACAAAGTATAGCAATAAACTATACTATATAGATATATAAGTATACATATATATACCGACACATATATATATGTGAGTATATGCATATACAATGGCTGAAAAATAACCTGGTCAAACAAAATAGAGTAATGAACTATATATATACTAAAAAATGAGAGTGTGATAATTAGTGATACATTGTTTAGTAAATCCTAGGTTGCATTCAGCAGGTTGCGCATAATGATCACTAGAGTATAATACCCGGTTAGGGTCTACTCCTGTTAATCTAACGAGCCGGATACGATCGTGAGTCAGAGTGTGTGTTGGAGTATGAAGGTGTTGCTGAGATAGTCCTACAATCGAACAAGTCAGTCAATGAAATACCCCAAACCTTAATGTGTTAATTAATTATGTAATTATAATTTTCTAAGGCTAATTAAGTCCTTAAGATCATTGGTGAACAAATGAAAACCAAAAAGAAAAAGAAAATGCGTAAAAGTCACAAAACGTGAAAACGTGTATTTAATTATTTTAGGAGGTACATAACCTTCATTAGGGTTATAAATATATTTTTTACCTTAATTACACATTAAGAACATGTGGGAAAAATTCCGGAAGAAAACGGATCCAAACAATGCGTTAAAACGCTAACGGAGTCTTAAAGCGCGTTTTTCGAGAAAATCCGAAAACGTGACTTTAAACAGTTAAATGACCCCGTGAAAATAATAATTGATTACATAACAAAAATTAAACGTTAATGGGAGTTTAATAGCCATTAAATTTAAAGGAGCGAGAAAATTCCGGAAAAACGGTCCCGGTTAGTGAACAGTGCTAAACCAGGTAAATAAACGAGCGTTTTCTGTTAAAAGACGAAAAACGCTCCAGCGTGTGTACATTAGTGGGCCGGTTTTATTTATGTAGACAGCCCACTCACATGTGACTAGTTAACTAATTAATTAAGTCAAGAGAGAGCCAAATAACAAAGGGCACAAATACCCCTCACTCTCTCTCTCCTTCCTTATTTTCTTTTTCCCCTCTCTCTCTTCCTCTCTTTCCTCTCTTCTCTCTCTCCCAACTGGCTCCTCCTTCCTCTCCTCTGCCGATGGAACTCCCCACAAGCCAACAATGGCTTTCTCCACTTCTTCTTCATCCCCAAGCTCCATTTGAGCTCCAAATCAAAAACAAACCACATATTCTTCTTCCTTTCATCTTCCTCTATCATCCTCTCTTTTCAAAATTCCAAAAGGATGAAATTGATCTCCATGGGTTTTCACCATTTGAAGAGAAAATGGCACCAATGAGAAGCTTGGAGTCTCCTCTTTCTTCTAAGGTAAAGATTCCCAAGAAAAACTCATTTTTCCTTCATCTCTTGGTGTAATCGATTTTTCACCATTGTTGATACCTTGTTTTCTCCTTGTTCTTGAGCTCCAATTCATCCTTCAATGGTGGAGAAGTTCCCTTCTTGAGTCAAGGGTGAAAATCCCTCTTAAAAACTTCACAAAGGTAAACCCTAATTCTAGCCCTTTGATTAAATTGAGTTTCTAAGGGTTTAGATAATTAATTGAGTGTGTTTGTGTTCTTGAATGTTGGGATGGAGTTTGGAAACTCCATGCCCTTTAAACCGATTTTGGAGAAGAGATGGAGCAAGAGGAGAATTTAAGGAGGCTTGTGAAATTAGGGTAAGAAAATTCACCTTAAACCTTGTTTATAATTGTTTAAGTGTTTGGGATGGGTAAACAAATTAATGAACCCAAATTGTGGAATTAAAATCTGTGTTGTAAAGTGTTTAGTTGGTTTTGGAGAGGTTTGTGAATTGATAGTTGAATTGAGGGCCTTAAGAGCCAATTGTTTTAAGTATGTGATTGGTATTACGGTGATGGAGTTTATGGTTGATAAGTTGTTGTTGATGGAATTTAAGGATTTGTTGTGTGCTGTTAGGACCCTTGAAAGGGTGTGGCTAGATTAGGAACGAAGAGGTTGTGTTTTGATGAAAGTTTATGAGGATGGATGTATAAGGTTATGGGGAGGTTATGGCAAAATTTTAATGGAGAATGAATGTTTGATGGTGGTTTGATGGATGAGAGAACTTAGGTATTCAAAAGGGATGTTTAATGTTGAGTAGAGTGGATTGTTAGCCTTGTAAAGATGGATGGATAATGGAGTTAAGTGAGTGCAAAAGTCATAGCAAAATGGTGCTAGATGACTTAGCATAGCAAGGAGTGAATATAGGTTTATTAGGAGTGCAAATCTGGGTAGAATTTGCCTCTGTTTGCTGAGTTTTTGGGTACGTCCGAACTTCCGTCCGGACTTGGAAGTTTGGACATGCCCCGTCGTTCTATAAAATTTTCCGAGTTTCAGTGGTGTCCGAACTTCCGTCCGAACTTCGAAAAATTTTCCCCAGGCTATTTAGTCTCGACTTGTGTCCGACCTTAGATGTCCGGACTCAAGTTCGGACGTCTGTAAGTTTTTCTTCAGTTTTACCTCGGCTTGTGTCCGAACTTCAAAGCTCGGACACAAGTTAAAAATTTTCTTCAGTTTTTGCCTCGGCTTGTGTCCGAACTTCAAAGCTCGGACACAAGTTCGGACATTCGTCAGTTTTCACCCATTTGAGTCTCGACTTGCGTCCGAACTTCAAAGCCCGGACACAAGTTCGGACATAGGGTAATTATGAGCAAAACCTTTGTTTAAGGGTAGGAAATGATATCAAATGATGGGGATTAATATGTGACGATGTTATAAGGTTGTTAAGGATAAATAAAGTGAATTATAATAGAAATTGAGTGGTGAAAAGTTGTAATAAAAATGTAAGTTATAAAACTATCGAACGGGGTTAATCATGGGTGCATTAGACGTTAAATAATTATGTTACCCCGATGTTAATTGAAGATAGTCATAATGTTACCAGTTGTTCAAAGATTTGCAAGGGACATGTGATGGCACAGTAGAGTGCACCTTCGGTGACAGGTATGGTTTTCTTGCAACCTGTGTCCTACCGGATTACACCGGCTTGTATGCCAATGTGTTTTTCTGTGTGTTTTCCACCTTGCAAGATAAAGCATGAAATGAGTTTATAGTAATTCATTATTGTGGCGTAATTAATTCTGATACCGCTTAACCTTAATTATGTGTTAAATAATAGTTAACCGACCTTAGGTTCACATAAGAGATCGGTATTTCGGAATAAACGTCCCAACCCATGGGAACGTTCTAACTACGGCTATCCGTGCGTTAGTGTATGTTGTAATTAAGTGTGATGTATGTGACTTGTTTAATATGTTGTTGTTGTTGGATACTGTTATCCGTGTTGTTGAAATGGGATGTGATTTCCCTTATGTGTCTAACCGAGTTAGTAACACTATGTGATGTATGTATGTGACAAGTTCCATAAGGGAACCTTTAACTAATAAGTATATGTTATGTATGGAGAGGAATCCGGTCGTCCCGGTCGCGCGCATTGTTTGGGAGTTAATATATATATATGTGAATTAACTCCCATCCTGTTATGTTAAGGGTTGTTTTCCTTCATTGGATTCCGACCTCCCATTAGCTTAGCCAAAGCTTACATACCCAACTTCCAATCGGGTAGGGGGAAAATCATGTTTAATGTTGGTAGGGTGTCGATGCCTAAGTTCGCTTCGACTCCCTCTTTGTTATGTTACGGTTGTTCTTCCTCCTTGAATTACAACCACCCATAAGCTTAACCAAGGCTTACCTAACTCATCACTAATGGAGCTAGGGGAAATTGTGTATGTTGTGATCGGTTCTATATGTGGCCGTCACTCCTAAGTGAGGAAAATGTATGTATGTTGTGCTCGGGCTTATATCACCCCGGCACTCCCTAAGTAAAGTTTATATTCTCTAAGAAGAACGGAAATAAGTTTGTGTGTGTTAATAAGTGAAGTGTGTTGTTATGTTATGTGTGCTAACCTTGTGTTTGTGTACCTTTAATGGATGTGCGCTTTTAAGCATGAAGTATGTGTGTAGTTTGTGTATGTTTAAAATAAAATCAATCGCATGCTAAGACGACAATTAGTTGTGCGTGGCCCGGTAGCATGCGGGCTGCGGGATTACCATACCAGCAAAGGTGCTGAGCCCCTGGGGGGCCACCCTTTCTTCTTTTTCCTGTTTCAGGTACAAGGAACTGAAAGCCGTTCGAGAGTAGGACGGGGTAGTTGTTGTATGTGGTAGTCATGTGAATCGTGGATGTATTGTAGGTGTAGTAAGACCGAAATTGTATCGGCGTTAGTTGGAAGATACTCGGTACAGTTGTAATGTAAGTGTACAATGAATGTTGGACATGGTACGGGATTAATGTGTAGTTGCTCGGGAGTTTAGTCCATCAGACCGGTACAATGTATGTATGTTAGCCTTGTTAGCCACGTGGGTGGCTAACGGCGTGTAACACCAAGGAGTTAAGTTATGTTGTGAGTTATGATTTCCGCTGCAAAGTATTGTTTAAGTATGTTGTTGTAGTTAAGGTGTTACAAAAAGTGGTATCAGATCGAAGTATCACTCTGATGACTGAAGTACCGAGCTTAGGAAGTACCGAGTTAAGAGTGTAGTACTTTGGGTTAAGGGTTGAGTGATAGCGTGAGAAGTACGCTAGTTAGGGAACACCTGTGTGTACTGGATACCTACGATATCCATCCCGCCCTCCACAAACCCCATTTTATAACTCGAGAAGAACGCCAGAGAGATAAAAGTCCTCTCTTACTCGGGAATACCCGATCTGGCTGTTATTAAATGTCCTTATAAGTACGGAGAACCTGTCATACGGTAGATTCCGAAAGGTGTGAATCCCGAAGACGGTTCCATTTGAACAATATTAACCGCTCTTGTTAGCGAAAAGTGAAGAATCTTATGCATAAGAGAATGGAATTTCCAGCACCCTGGGTCGACATGCGAAGCAGTCGAGGACAACCAGCTTGCAAGCACTAACCGTGCAACAGTGGAGTGAAGTAGTAGAACCCGAGACGAGTGTCTACGGGACTACAATGTTACTAATACACCAACGGTATACCAACCGGATTAAGGAACTACAACGTTGTGCGAGGAGATACGATACTAAGTAAAAAGGGTCTCCCAGAATGGGAAACACCCTAGTTAATGGTTATCACCAAGAACAAGAGTTTTTCTGTCATTTTTAGTTAATATAGAATGTACATTATCGATAGACTCAATCTAGGGTGTTCCTAGGCTTACTACACTCATCAAAGAGCTGATTAGATAATGTGTAGGGTGAGTGAGTGAGTTCCACTTAATAGATCCTTTCTACTTAGTGGGTTGTGTAAGTTGTTTTGTTTTACAACGAAATAAATAACTTATATTCTGTATCTGTTTGAGTTCGATTGTGTGTTTCCACATCTCTAGTGCTTCCGCATACTTATTTCGATTAAGTTAAACCATCTCACAGACTAACACCTTGAGTTGGTTTGAGTTAACCGTCTGATCCTACAGTGTGCTACTGTTGGCACCAAGGCTTCGGCCGAATGGACATCTACCACTGTAGATAAGTAAGTCCATCTACCCACTGGAAGTATGACACAGGACTACTGTCCAAATTGTAAATGTGTGAGGATAAATGGGAAATTGTCCTTAATATGACAACCGTATGTTTATGTGAGGTTTGTTGGAAGCGGGACTTCATATGATGGAAATGGAACAAGTGAGATTAATTTAGTTTCAACTAACTTGTTATCCTTACTAACTACATTGGTTGATATCTTGCAAATGATGTGACTATTGTAAATTGTTGTGTGGATAATTAAGTGCATGTTGTATGTTTAATTCCGCATTTACAGTATTTTATAAGCATGTAAACGGAACAGCATGAAACGAATCTCATGTTAAGCAAGATGACTAATCAACCTAAGTGGCCTAAAGGGTCTAGGATCACATTTAGCATACCAGTAGTTGGCTGAGCCTTTATGGCACCACATTACAGGACTTGATCGAGTTATGAAGCCGGAGTGCGGAACTATTGGGTAGTCTACGTCACCTTTTAATTTCTGCATTCGTTAAATCTTGTTCTGTTCAACCCCTTCAAGTTAGGCTCATTGTGGTGCTTCCTCGAGTTCGGGTGTGAATTCTGCTCTGCTGCGAGGTTCGGTTTGGATTAAGGTATTCAACGCTGTTCGCTCTCTTTCGATTCTGAAATTGGAATGTTTCTTCTTGTCTGAATCCTTCCTCTGCAACCTAATTAGGAATCCGATAGTGTTCCGTTCCCTCGTTGGTTCTTCTGCTGTTGGATTTCTCTGCGTATCGTGGTCGAATTCAGGTATGGATTGTGGGTTCATCTGCGTTGTCAGTTGCTGATTTGAGATGAGTCTTGATTTTGATTGTTCTTCGGTCTGTCTTTGATTGCGTTGGTTCAGAGTTCAAGAATTGTATTTCTGGTTTGCGTTTGGGTGACTGCTTGGATTCGGGCTCTGCGGTTCGGTTGGGATTCGTCTGCTAATTTAATCGAGGTAGGTGGCTTACGGATTCGGCTTGTGTGTTCAGCCTTGGGGCGTTTCAGATTCCAGTTTGCAATGTGTGAATTGTCTTTGCGTTGTGTTTGTGAATCAGTCCGTTTGCGTTGTTTTATTGTCTACAAACCCCCAAGGTTGTTTTCTGCAAACTGATAATGTTTTGACATTGTTTTGGTACTTCTGTTCGTGTGGAAATCGCCTCTGTTTTCTGAGTTTTTAGGCACGTCCGAACTTCCGTCCGAACTTGGAAGTTCGGACATGCCCTGTTGCGTTTTGAAATTCTGAAGTTTTTACCGTGTCCGAACTTCCGTCCGAGCTTTGATGTTCGGACGGGGTGCGAGGACGAGTCCGGCTTACAAGTCTCGAATGGTGTCCGAACTTGTAAGTCCGGACAGAAGTTCGGACACACCCTTCTGCATTCTCAGATTTTGCTTCGACTTGTGTCCGAACTTTGTTGTTCGGACACATGTTCGGACATTACGCGTGTTTGATTTCCGAAGAACGTCCGAACATCCGTCCGAGCTTTGATGTTCGGACACCTCTTTCTCTGCCTCTGTTTTGAAGTTCGACCTGTGTCCGAACTTCGTAGTTCGGACACATGTTCGGACATCTGTCTGATTTCGACTTCTGAGTCTCGACTTGTGTCCGAACATTGATGTCCGGACACATGTTCGGACAAGCCACTGTTTTGACCATAACTTGCTCGTTTGAGCTCTGTTTTGACTTCCGTTTGCGGGGTTGGATTCCCCTTCTGATTTTCAAGCTATCTATGTGCTTTCTGGTGCCTTTGGTGCACACATGCTAAATTGTTTTAAGCTTCTATTTTGAGACCTAGTTATCTCTGTGTCTGAACCTTTGGATGGCTGGTCTCGCTGTCTCGTAGCGCGCTATGTAGGATCCTTCTGTTCACGGGTGATGTTCCCCGTTCTGTTCACAGGTGTTTCACCTGTTCTGTTTACGAGTGATGTTTCCTCGTTCTGTTCACGAGCTGTTTGCTCGTTCTATCTGTATGCTGTGATCAACTAGCGTCCCGCTCTGTTTTCTGATTATGTCTGACTTTGACTCTGTTTAGTTCTTTAATGAAGGGACTTCTGCTTCTGATTTCTGACATGTTTATGGACTCCTTTCGACTCCTTCTGATTTGTTAATATTCTTTAAATGTTTTGAGCATGCTGGTTGATGAAGTTGGTCATCTACTTGGCATAGTTGTGTGCTCATTCCCCTACTTTATCTAACATTACAGATTGATCAGCGAGGGTCACTTTGCTCAGCTTCTGGAGTTTAGTTTGCTATGTTCTTTCGATTCTTTTGAGACATTTGTATTTGACATGTAGCCTTTGGGCCTCTTCAGTTAGCTTCCGCTTTTGATATTCGTTTGGTGGGTTTTGTAATAACTTTTGGGATGCTTGGACATCACTTTGACTATACTTTTATGCAAGTATTTGCTTGGGCCTTGTTTGACTATTTGTTTAAGTTCAGTTATTAGAGCCTTGCGTCATTATGTAATAATACGCGACGTGTAATACCCCTAACTCCTAGGCCAGTGTTTGGGGGTGTTACACCTCTGACATGTGTATTCATTCCTCTAGGTAATGGGCTGAACCGGAATGATGTTTAGATATTAATCTCTTTTAATATGTAACCTAGTGGTGACCAATATGGTAGTTTTCTCTACGTGACCCCAGCTGTATGCTAATATCAACCAAATTCATATTATAAATCTGTATTTAAAGGTAAAAAAGATGAAGAGCGAGGCTTACAAGTACAGTTTGAATGAGCTTGATACTTGAATGAAGTTAAATATGTGTGATGTAAACTCCTGATATGGTGCGGTTAGACCTTTGTTACATCATAATATTTAAGTATTATAGAAAACTATGCTCTTATTTGATAAAAAAAACATACAATTCGTGTTCCCATAACCTGGTAAACACCTTTCTCTGCCATCATTGTATGTTAGAACCGCTAAGCGACGTTCCTTTTTCTAATTCTGCTAAAAGGTTTCATGAACACTTTGTGGTAGCTTGAGAGTTGATGAGCTGATTGTTGGAGACTTATGCTCATAATGAGCTTTCTCATTTGTACCCAAACAGGGCCATAACCTCTTGGTATCCTAATCCTTGCTTCTTTTTAACTTCATCATTACCTTAAATTGTTATTGAAAATTGTTTACTTTCTGGAAATAGTATAACCTTCAAACTAACAATCCTACACTGCAGCATGGCAACTGTTATTGGGTTGTGCTTGAGTGTACTAAAGTGATTCTTCCCTTCATATTATAAGGTTTGTCCCGTTCTCTTACAAGAAAAAGCTCTATATATGATGCAAGTCCTGATATGTTTTCATTTTGTTGTTAAGATATTGCTTAAAAAGGGGAGAAGAGGTCAGACATGACAAGTCCTCCTAATATACTTTCAAGTGATCTCTTCTTCATTAAAGTATCTTGAGGTTTCACTAGCATTGTATTTTATTCTGTTGGTGAAAATTTAAATGTTATGCTGACTAATGATCTTCCCTTTTTTGGAGCATAATACAGCTATGACCTAAAGTTCATGAGTTCTAGGCACCCACTTTCTAGAAATGTATATGAAAAGACGCATAGAGCCACACTGCCACTGAAACAGCCTAGGCTCATTGTCGATGTTGTGATATTGTGCTTTGGGCCAAGCCCGTACGGCTTTGTTTTTGGGGCGTTGCACTAGACCGTCCCCCAAAAGGCCTCGCAACAAGAAGAGGTGCCCACACACCTATAAGGTCATGCTTCGTTTGCCTCTTCAACCGATGTGGGAGTCGAGCACTAGACCGTCACTCTACACCCCCTTAAAGGGGCCTAGTGTCCCCACTGGGTCACTGGCATCAATCCGACCCCTGGCTCTGATACCATTTTGTAACACCCCATTTGGACAACTGTCCAACAACCTAGCTTTCAAGCCATCTGGGCTTGAAAACTAGCCGCTTTAAGCCTTTCATCCTTACTTGGGCTTAAAAGTGGAAGATCTTGTTATTGTAATTAACCCATATGTATCTTTATAAACTACTCACATTACTACTCATATCCCAATGTGAGAATGGGTATTACATACTCCCCCACTTAAAGAATGTGACGTCCTCGTCGCAAGCCTAACATGCAAGTCCGATGGACTTCCTCAGTAGATGTCAGGTAGCTCATCCCGGTACGGTCCCGAGTCAGCTCTGATACCATTTTGTAACACCTCATATGGGCAACTGTCCAACAACAAGCCCCCAAGCCATTTGGGCTTGAAAACTAGCCACTTTAAGCCCTTATTGGGTTGTGCTCGAGTGTACTAAAGAAATTCTTTCTTCACATTAATTGTTATTGAAAATTGTTTAATCTATGGGTAACAACTTGATTCATCCGAATGTGGATTTTTGAATATCCTTCTTCCTTTGCTTATGCTACCGCTATAAGCCTCCATTCGAGAACGAGAAAGATCTGAAAAGGCTTATAGAATATTACAAAGGGTCGTCAAGTATAACAAGGATTTGAAGTTGGGTGGAGGTCTGATCTTTTGGATGAAGACATACGAAAAAAAGTTTTCAGGTGGACAATAGATGAACCTGAAAAAATCATCTAAACGGTGTTGAAATCATTGTCAGGGGGGAGTATCTAGGAAAGATTATTGGAGCCTAGAGGAGCATGTACATAAAGGGAAGCTCCCATTGGAATCCAAGAAGGATAGTGCTTATATAAGCACTGCCCAAAGCTCAAGTTGAACCCCATAAACCTTATCAGAAAGTGCTAAGACGGTGTATAGATATGAAATCTATGCGCGAGGGGGTATTAGTTGTTTAAAATCTTTTTCAAAACACAAGTACAAGAGCCAATATGAGATCACATTCGCAAAACGAATACATAGGGGTTACATAATATCAGAGCAAGCTTTTAGGCTCAAAGAAAGGTATATTGGCAGGTTAGTACTGATTCTTGGGGTGATATTTTTTCTTTTCAATAGTGTATGATGTGTTCATTTTTGTGTAACAGCATAACTCCTTATTTGACAGTGAGAATAGAGGACACTATGTCCTGAACAAGGAAATGGTTGATCGGACGCTATTCATGAACAATGACTTCACACTCGAAAAGATGGGGTACAAGATTCAACACAAAGTTGAGCAAGTTTTGAGAACTCCTCTGACATGTGTATTCATTCCTTCAGGTAATGGGCTGAACCGGAATGATGTTTATATATTAATCGTCTTTGAATATGTAACCTAGTGGTGACCAATATGGCAGTTTTCTCTACGTGACCCCAGCTGTATGCTGATCTCATCCAAATTCATATTGTAAATTTGTATTTAAAGGTAAAAGAGATGAAGAGCGAGGCTTACAAGTATAGTTTGAATGAGCTTGATACTTGATTGAAGTTAAATATGTATGATGTAAACTTCTGATATGGTGCGGTTAGACCTTTGTTACATCATAATATTGAAGTGTTATAGTAAACTATGCTCTTATTTGATAGAAAACATACAATTTGTGTTCTTGTAACCTGGTAAACACCTTTCTCTGCCATCATTGAATGTTAGAACCGCTAAGCGACGTTCCTTTTTCTAGTTATTTTGAAAGGTTTCATGAATACTTTGTGTTAGCTTGAGAGTTGATGAGCTGATTGAAGGAGACTTATGCCCATAATGAGCTCTCTCATTTGTACCCAACCAGGGCCATAACCTCTTGGTATCCTGATTGTTGATTCTCTTTACTTTCATCATTACCTTACATTGTTATTGAAAATTGTTTGCTTTCTGGAAATAGTATATTCTTCAAACCAACAATCCAACACTGCAGCATGACAACTGTTATTGGGTTGTGCTTGAGTGTACTAAGGCAATTCTCTACAAGCCAAAGCTCTATATATGTTGCAAGTCCTGATATGTTTTCGTGCTTGTTGTTAAGATATTTCTTAAAAAGGGGGTGAAGAGGTCAGACATGACAAGTCCTCCTGATATGCTTTCAAGTGATCTCTTCTTCATTAAAGTATCTTGAGGTTTCACTAGTATTGTATTTTGTTCTGTTGGTGAAAATTTAAAAGTTATGCTGACTAATGATCTTCCCTTTTGGGGATCATAATGCAGCTATGACCTAAAGTTCATGAGGTCTAGGCACCCACTTTTTAGAAATGTATATGAAAAGATGCACAGAGCCACAACGCCACTGAAACAGGTCATGCTCATTGTCAATGTCGTGATATTGTCTGCTTTGGGCCAAGCCTGTACGGTTTTTTTTTGGCGTTGCACTAGACCGTCCAATAAAAGGCCTCGCAACATGGAGAGGTGTCCACACACCTATAAGGTAGTGCTTCGTTCGCCTCTTCAACCGATGTGGGAGTCGAGCACCAGAGCGTCACTCCCCACCCCTCCCCCCTTAAGGGACCTAGTGTCCCCACTAGGTCACTGGCATCGATCCGATTGTTAGCAGAAATATGTTACTATCTCTACTTAGGCAGTGTACCTATCGTTTTGCGGAATAGTGAATTGAGTGGGGTTGTCGATCTCAGGGACCTCGTTCAATTAACTGACAATTTATTTACTAACCGAGAAAACTAAACTAAGAAAACAGGAAACGTCACTTTTTCAGGTTTTACTTAATTTAATAAAAAGAATGACTAAACAAAGTAACATAAAATAATGAAACAGTAAAAAGATAAAAATAAACTAAATAAAGAAATAAAGATTGAATCTAAAGAAGCACCCCGGATTGTTCTACAAACCTTCACTTTATTAATCTATCAATAAACTCTTCCCTAATTCTGCAATAAACTCAGGAATTATAAATAGTTCGTTGACCGGTCCCTGTACTACGAACCCTAACTAACTGAAATAACAAGCCGCAAACCATGCCCAAGTTATCAAGTTAATAGCATTAAACACAATTCCTATTGGAGACAGATTAACCTATAGGCAAACCATGCTTCTAGTCGTTAATCCGGTTTAACTTCCTATGTCTTGTTAACTAATCTTAGTGCCGCATTTTGATTAGAAAACTACAAGTATTGCTTTTATAATTAGCTAGAAAATTAAAGCGCATGAAGAACAGGAATTAAACTACTACAATTATAATCAGCGAAAAGATTACAAAATAACTATAAAGATTCGGTTTGCTACCCCAATCCGGGGAGCTAAACTAACTACTCAAACATAATCATAAAAATAACAAAAATAACAAAGTACGACATTAAACGAAATAAGAGGAAGGGTAGAGAAAACTCCAATTAACAAGTTTGACTCTAGCTCCCCGCTCCGACTTCGTCTTCACGCCGGTGTAACAATAGTGATATATGGTATGATAATGGAGCAGTGGTGTGGATGGTGCTCGGTGGTCTGACGATGATGGGTGACGGTGGTGGTCCGTGGTGTGCTTATTGACGGTGGCAATGGATGAATGAATGTAAAACAAGCTGGAGGCGTAAGCCCCAGCCGTGGCGTGGGTTGCGAGTGTCTCCCTTGAACCCTAATATGTTCTTTAAATAACAACCTGTCGTAACTTCTTCTTTATCAAAAAGATAAATTCTTCTTGTATCTTCAGTAATAAGCCAATAATGATGATTGGATATATCGGCGTGTTGTGTTGATGTGTAAGACGGTTGCATTGGTTGTCGTCTTCATGAGTGCATAAATGTGCACGTGAATGTGTTGTACGTGAATGAACAGCCCATCATGATTAAGTATTAGTTAATGATGGTGTGTCAACGTGGGTGAGTTCAATGCAGCAGTAATCCAAATATAATCATGGCCCATTAATGGTGAATGACATATGTATAAGCGCATTGATTAATCCTTCCGTATGTAAGTGATGGGCCGAGATATAGAGCTGATTTGTTCATCAACACTCCAATGTATTTTTCCTACATTTAACACATAAAATGTATCAATTTAAATATAAACATAAATATAAGGAAAAGCATATGATAATTGAGAAATATGACATGAATTGTTATCAAAATATGAAGAATTAAAGCCCTAAAAATAGATATATTTCACACTTATCACCGACCCCTGGCTCTAATACCATTTTGTAACACTCATTTGGGAAACTATCCAACAACCTAGCGTTCAAGCCATCCAGGCTTGCAAACAAGCCGCTTTAAGCCATTAATCCTCATTTGGGCTTGAAAGTGGATGACCTTGTTGTTATAGTCAAGCCATATGTATCTTAAAAACTACTCACATTTGAAATACCCCGAAATTAATTAGGGTGATTAAATTACTCTAATTTGATAATTGAGGGCCTATTAGTGCCTAAACAATTTTGGTAAAGAGAATAAATCCAAAAGAAAGAAGAAAACGCTTAAAAAGCGAAAAACACTAAATTGAACGTTATATGACCATAGGAGGAATACGACCTCGAAAAGGGTCTTAGATGAATTTAAAAGGCTTAATATGGCCTAAATAATATATGGGAACAATTCCCGAAGAAAATGAATCCAAATAATGTATTAAAACGCTAATAAAACTTTAGCGCACGTTTTTGAAGAAAACCCGAAAATGTGACTTTAAGTGGTCAAACGAACCCGTAAAAATTATAGTTCATTAAATAACTATAAATAAACATTATTGGGAGCTTAATAGCCATTAAAATTAAAGAAACAAGAAAATTCCGGAAAATGGGCCCGGTTAGTGAATAGTGCTAAACCGGGTAAATAAACGAGCATTTTCTGTAAAGGCGAAAAACGCTCCAGCACATATGTATATAATGGGGCCGGTTTTAATAGACTTGGCAGCCTCCCCCTCTTGCTTACTAGCTAGTTAGTAAATAATGAAAGAAAAGAAAAGGAAAGGAAAAAGTAAAAAGCATAAAGTACCTTTTTTCCTCTTTCCTCCCATTTTTCCCTTCTCTCTCCTTTTCTTTCTTCTTCCCACCGTGAGCTGCCTCCTCCTCCCCTTTCCTGGCGATTTAAGCTGCTCCAACAAGCTTCAATGGCAGCCACCTTCCTCCACCTCTCCAAGCCACATAAATGCTCCAAATAAAAAACAAAACACATATTTGTGTTCCTCTCATCAACCTCCACACTTCTCTCTTTTCAAAATTCGAAAAGGATGAGTTTAATATTCATGGGTGTTGGCCATTTGAAGAGAAAAGCACACCATTTTGAAGCTTGAAGCTCCCTCTTTCATCCAAGGTAAAAATATCCAAAGAAAATTATGTTTTTTCTTCACCCTCTTTTGTTGGCCGATTTTGGCATATTTTAATGCCTTGATTCTCCTTGTTTTGAGATATTCTCCAAGCCAAAAATGGTGGTTGGAACTCCCACCTTTGATTCATGGGTGAAAACTCCTCCTAAGCCTCCAAAGGTAAAAACCCTAACTTTGAGTTTTAAGCCCCTCCATTGAATTTGAGTGATTCTAAGGGTTTAGAATTTTAATTGAACTTATTTTGTGTTCCTTGGGTGTTGGGATGGAGTTTGGCAACTCCATTCCCACTTGACCGAATTTGGGAAGAGGAGGAACGAGAGGAGAATCAAAAGAAGGAATTGTGAGCTTAAGGTAAGAAACCCACCCACCTTAATGCCTATTTTAATTGCTTTAGAATATGGGAAGGGTAATCTAATGAATGAACCCCAAATTTGTGAGGAAAACGTGTTTGAATGTGATAGGAAGAAGTTTGTGAAATTGTGTTTGAATTAAGGGCTTTGAAGCCAAGTGATTCTTAGTTTGTTGTTATGTTGTGGTTTATTAAGACTTTGGAGCTATATTGTGACTTGGTGAATTTTGGATTGATATTGAGTGCTGGTAGGACCCTTCATGGGTGTGGCTAGATTAGGAATGAAAATTGGTGATAAAAGATGAGTTTGGATATGTTAGGATTATGGGGAGGTTATGGTAAAATTTTAGTAGAAAATAAGCATTTTAGATTACTTGGTGAATGGGAGGACCAAGGTGTGTATGGGGTTGAGTAGAGATGTTTGCTAACCATGAAATGGTAGATGGAGAAAGGATATAAGGCTGTACAAAATCTGTAGCAAAGATGAGTAGGAATGTCTAGGAAATTCTAGAAAGGAGTTAGTGTTTGTAACTTTGAAATGGGGGATGGACTTGGGTGTAGTTGACGCAATTGTTTAGGAAGGATTTGGAATAGTCAAAATAAGAGAGAGCAAAGTGTAAACTACCAAGAGGGGTTTAGGAAATGCACAAGTGTGCCCACTGTAACAGAGAGGTTGGAAATTTGAAGGAATTAGGCAAGAATTGAGTGATGAATTTAACTAATGATTTGAGGAGATTGAGAACATGATTAAGGAGTGTTTTAGGGTGTTTAAACATGTAGGAAACATGTGGAAAGATTAGGAAATGATTAAGGGTGAATTAGGGGTTGAAAACAGTCCAAAAACTGTAAATTTAGACAGTTCTAGGGGTGATCCGGGTTTGCAAATCGGTACACAAACCCGGACCATAGCAAAAACATGGCAGAAAGTCTTCCGAGGGGGTGGTCCAGGTTTGTAAACCCGGACACAAACCCGGACCACATGTAAAAATGGCCAGAAATGAATTTCAGTGTCTGGTCCGGGTTTGTAGACCCGGACACAAACCCGGGCCACCATAAAAATTCATCAGAAAGTGTTTTAAGGGTTCTAAACATGGGGGATTGATTGGTATTGGTTTTAGGCGATGTTTAGGAGTTTTTTTGGTGACCTTTAATGGTCCTAAGAAGTGTCAACAAGTTGGAGAAGTGATTGAGATAGTTGTGAGTTTAAGAGCACATAAACAAAACCAAAGAATAATGGGTTAACGGGTTTAATTATGGGAGTACTAGTCTACATACCGTAGTACTTTAAATTAATGGAGATGTTTGAAATATTATCAGTGAATCAAGAGTAAGACTCGAGGAACGAGTGTGAACCGAGGAACATGAGAACACCCGGTAAAGTTAACCCCGGTGAAAGGTATGATTTTCTTATGCTCTGTATCCTAACTTGGTTACCCCGATTTGTGTGCTTGTTTGATTGTGTGATCACCTAACAAGATAAATGCACGAATCAGATTGTTTGCACTTATTGGTGCTTGTATGGTATTGTTGTTTGTTGGTTTGTATTGTGAACTTAAAGTTTGTATAATCCATGAAATGTGAATTGTGAATGAATTGTTTGAATGATGAATGTGTATGGTAGTGCGACTCATAGTTGAGTCTTGTGTGAATAGAGACTCGTAGAAAGAGTCAAGTGCGAACTAATAAAAGGTGGAAACACACTACAACTATCGAACCAATACACGGTAACATAAACCTATGAACTCACTAGAACGTGAGAAAGTATACGGGAGTAGTAACCTCCCGATAACGGTTAGAGAACCCAATTGATTTAATCTACACGGTAAACAATAGTGGAAGTATATGAGTAACCTCTATCTAGAGGATTGATAATTGTTCAAATTATGAACCTTGAGTAAAGTAAAGCATGGTAAGGGATCACCAAACCCCTTAGAGATATAGTCGAACCCCAATGAGAGGAACCGACTAAAATGAACAATGTCCCGAACATGAGAGTATTCGATAAGTTGGGTAAAACCTTAAATCTTAGAATACTAGACATTGAGGAATAACCTAAGCTAATAGATGCTATCGAGAGAGATACTTCTAGGCAAATCCTTGAGATTGTGAATGGACTCCGAGAGTGGAGTCTTGGGAATTTGAGTAGTCCGGTAGAGAACTGGACATTGGTGAACTTGAGGAGCTAAATGCATAGCCCTTTTTGTATTTGTAAGCACGGTGGTGGGTCTTGTGTATGACCCTGCCCGGAGGTCATGAGTAATGACTTAACTTGTGCCTTTGAGGACTTGAGTATTGAGTATTGAAAATTGAACATGAGAGTATGGAGTAATGGGTTGAGACTCGAGAGAGTTGAGTTGTAGTTTGAGTATTGAGTTTGAGATTGGAAGTAAGAGAATTGGAGTAAGTGCAACCCAAGAGTGTGGTTAAGACAATGAGCGAATGAGTAAGGCATATTGAGGTAAAACCTTCAAGCCTAAGTAAAGAGTATATCAAACTATCATCTTGATATGTGTGTTAGTATTTGTGTTCTTCATTGAACCTTGATTGTGTTAGAATACATATATAATGTATTGATGCCTTGCATGTTGTTTGAAATAAAATGAATCGCATGCTCTCGACCAATTAGTCGGCGTACCCTCGCTAGTACGCGGGGTATGCGGAATTCATATGCAGCAATTTTGCTGAGCCCCTAGGGGCATCGTTTTTATTTTCCAGGTACATTGAAGCTGGCCACCATTAGAGAGTAGGACGGGTTGTGATTAAGCATGGGTAGTTGTTAAATAATTTTATTGTTGTATAATGGAATTGTAAGACCGAGAGGTCATCAATAGTCTTGGGAATTGTAGATACTCGGTATAGTAATGAATGGAGGTTGTATTTGTATAATGGATTTGCAGGTTGTATTTAGTTGAGGATTGATTAAGTAATGTAAGTATCTTTGTATAGTGTACTCGGTATAAGACCCATCAGACCGATATTGTATTTGTTGTTGTAATTAAGTTGGGATTGGCCTAGTTAGTCACGTGGGTGACTAACGGCATTGTTTCACCCCCGGTTGTGTTGGAATTACCGCTGCGTTGTTGTTGGTATTTGAGACGGGTTAGAGGTTAATGATGTGATTACCGGTAGGGGTGTTACAAAAAGTGGTATCAGAGCGAAGTATCGCTCTGATGGTTTAAATACCGAGTTTACGAAGATACCGATTTAGGAATTAGAGACTTAGGGCTAAGGGTTGAGTGTTAGCGTGTGAGGTACGCTAGATAGGAACTTCTAGTATGATCTCGATACCTACATAACCAATCCCGCCCTCCGCAACCCCATTGTAAAGTTGGGGAAAAGAACGCCAGAGAGGTGGAATGACCTCTCATACTCGGGAAAACCCGATCTGGCAGTTGTAGTATAAGCCTTGAAAAGAGAAAGAACCTGTCATACGGTAGATTCCAAGAACTGGAAATCCCGAAGACGGTTCCCGTTTGAACGACAATAACCATACATAACGGTAGAAGACTGAAGATCCTAAAATAGGATAATGAAATTTGCGGCACCATGGGGCGACGTGCTTCGCAGTCGCGAGAACCATGCGCAACCGACAAGAAGGGAAGCATGACTACGCAATGAAGCGGAAAGCAGAGTAACAAAACCCGAGACAAGAGAGTCTACGGATTGCAACGCACGATAATACCGTTAACGGTATACAAACCGACTAAGGAATTAGTCGAGGTTTGAATAACTTCAACGCTACAACGCCAAAGGGCAGTAATACCCAGATAACATAGTTCAGACAACTATGAGAGTAATCATTAAACTTACACCAACAGGACTACGACGTAGCTCCTAAGGATTTGTCAAACCTCGGTAACCACCGTAAGGGCGTGGGAACGAGCAACGAAGCAAGGTACACAGAGTACCTCAAGGATCGAGAAAGCACCCGAATCAACGACAATCATGTCAAAAACACAGAGAAGCCACTCAGGGAGTTGATCACTAAGATCAAAGATCAAAGGAAGATCCAATAAAAACACCAAATTTGGGTGGAAACAACACTGTAACCGGTGTTTGTTAACCTGAAAACCGACGTACCCGCGCACTTGCCAAGGCAAGTGCAGCAACAAAAAGACCATTGGAAGACCTTTGGATGACTAACGAGTAATTACTAAAGTACCACCATATCAATGGAGCATACATAGGACCACAATCCTAAGAACTTGAAGAACGAAAGCCTTGGAAAGGCCTAACGGCCTGACCACTGCATTAAACAAAAAACCAGTCAGCAGGAAGCAAGACTTGGTCAAGACCTCGAACATGGAAACACCATAAAGATTTCTTTCAAACTCAAGATTTCTATTTCAAAACCCAAATTTTTTCTTTCAAAACCACAAACATTTCTTTTTAAACCTCGGACTTTTTAAGACCAAACCAGAACAATCACGGTGAGTATCATAGAATGATACAAGAGGAGTTGACAATAGAATACTTCACGTAGGTGTGTGACGAGCACTACGAGTGTACCCAAATATGGGATGTGGGACGACCGCACTCCGAAGGAGCTTGTGGGCCTGACAGACCCTTTTATGAGTTAGTCAGGTAAGTGGTAACGTACCAATAAGGTACCCCACGTATGTATACATGTAGTGTACGAAACACGGGAAGTAGTCAGCTCCGTTCTACAGACCATAAGGTAAATTCAAACCAAACAGTGGACACCTCGAATGACCAAAGAACCCAGACAAGCTTATAAAGCAAAAAGGAGTATGGTTAAGTGTTAAAGAGTGCCCGAAGCACGAGTAAATGAGTAAAGACATTGGATATTTCTTAAGAATATTGAAGCAAAAACATATTAGCTGGAATGAAAATCCAGTCTAAACACAGTAAAGCAATGCCTAACACGAACACACCAACGTTCAAGGAACAAAGTGAAATACCCAAAGTGATTATCTAAGGTACCGGAGGATACCATTCACCACAGAAAAGAATATCAAACCAGTTACAAACAAAAGGAGAAGTCTACCCTAAGAACGGGAAATGTTTTAACCCTAAATAGGACAATTTGAAATCCAGGACCGCAATGCGGAGTAAACCAATGTTACTCATAAGTTAGCCAAAGGTAATGGCATAACTTAGCAACACCCAGGAGCAATCCTTGAAGGGTGTAGGATAATGTCGTGATAAAGACTCAAGAATTACAACGAGCACTTGGTTAGAACACCGAAGGGATCCCACTTACCAGGGGATACCTTAAATTTGTAAATGATACCGATCAATACCAAGAAGCTTAAAGGGTCTCCAACGGACGGAAGCGTGGTGCGATGATCTTATCACGGAGCCCTATATTATCTCCAACCATTTAATGGTATAAGGAGAAGTGATTATATGTGAACCGCCTATAATGAGCAGAGCTCTAGGCAACAAGGCTAGTATGCCATGAAACTATTACAATACATAATCCAATGGTTGCAAAACCCATAGAAAACCATATGGAGAGTTGCCAAGAACGGCACCGGTTAATAGTTTAATAGCTAACGAGCAAAGATACCCCTCGTTAATGTGAGAACGCGAGAGCGGTGAACACAAAGACTTCAAGAAGAGGATGTATTTCTTTTAGAACTACTAATGTAGTGAAGCTTGAGCATACAAATATCGCCAAGCAATGTGAAATAGGCTTTGATAGAAATTATTGGAAACCGAGGAGTAATCGGTTAAGAAGAAATATGTGAAGTATGAACCTGAAGTGTAAAAACCAGTAACGCTCAAGGAGCTCAAAGATATAAAAGAATATCATATTCTATAACCAGCCAAGTAATGGCAAACCATTGTCTAATGGTAGAAATACATGAGCGGAAGCTAAGGTAATAGCGGATGCCATGGAAACCAATGTCGTAAATAAATATGAACATGGTGCGCAGCAAGCGACCAATACATGTGAATAAATCACACAATGATATGGAGTTGATGAATAAAGATGGTAGACAGACCGGGCAACAAGGAAGTAATGTGCATTCCTATTGCAATCTCATAAGAGATTTACGGCCAGGTGTTTACGCCTCTGCACTCTGTAGGACTGAGTGTTTTGGTATTGCACTTGTGCAGTAATGATCGAGTGGGATAGCTAGGAATTTGGGGAAGATGACAATTGTGGTAAGAGTAGAAGGAACGTATGAAGTCATAAGGACCGAAGCATAGAAAATGCAAGGTCAGAATTCAGAAGCTACTGACAATAGAGGAAGCACTACAACTAAGTAGCGGCTCAACCTCAACCGACAACATGTCGGGGAAACCAAGGGAATAATCACTCAAGTACACAATAGTATGTACATTGATCCCAAAGAACTGGATAGAAAACCTATAACTCATTGAGTTCGCGTACGGTAAAAGAATACCACGCTTGATTAATAAACCTTATTCCCAAGATAAAAAGGGGTAAAAGGGTGATGTATAACACATCAAGGATAACGAGAAGGGCAAATAAACCCTAAGTTATCAGGGTCACACAGCAGAAGCTAGTGGGCCCAAAGTCTAAGGTTTAATAAACTTAGTGAATGAAGGGCTAGTTATCAACGCCTTGAAGCCTTAAAGGCTAGAACCGAACCCGGTTATGAGTTAAACAAACTCCGATGAGAATTCTTGGTGCAGGGACTAACCAATAATATGGTTAAGACCCTTTGACCAGAATACATTGTATAATAGATCGCATGGAAGTTGAACCACTCCATGACGGCTAAATGCCTTCGACCAATGTCTAATGTTGACACATGGTAGATTACGTGGGCGTAATCCCTTTTTAAGGGGGTAGGGCGAAAACCGCGAAATGTATGTTTTACGTGAAAGTGCGTAAACTACAATGCACATAGCGTAAAATAATTTGTTGTGATGAGTGGTACCTATGTTACATAAACATAGGTATCCATTCATTGTGTAAATTTGTTTATTTGTGAGACTTGAAGTGGAAAGGAGTAGTGATTGGGAAATTTTAAGTGGAAAGGAGTATTGATGGTGAGTGATTTGAGGTGAATGGAGTAGAGAAACTCCATGGGGAATGAGAACCCCGATTGGTAATAATTTGGGAAATGAGTATATTTGAGGAGTTTGATGAGTATAAATCGGTATGAAACCGATGTTGAACCTAGTGGGAAGTGAGTCCCCTAGGTAATTTGAGTTGGTTGTATTTGTGGATAATTTGTGGATAGAAAATTTAATTGGAGTTATACATTTGAATTTATTAAGTATGGTATTTGGAGATAATCAAGTAATAATTGATGAGATGGCTAGTAGGTAATAATTGATAAGGTGATTAGTAAATGAGTAAAGAGCTTATAAATTGGTAAATGTATTGATGGGTGTTTATGACTAGAAAGATTAAGAAGATAGAAAATGAAATAATGATTGACTATTTGATGGTGTGAATTGGGGTGGGAGGTGGAACTTGGTTTGCTAGCGATCAAGGGAAACCGAACACCAAAGTGAGGTGGATGGATAGTTCAACACCAATGCTGATCACATTGGGGTTGAATGACTCTTGAAGCTCCGTATAAGTGGCCACAAGTAATCACGCTAGGAATAGGTGTAACTAACATAAATTGGAATTTGGAGTTGTATGAAGTTTTCAAAATGAATTTCCAAATTGGTTTTGGCACAAATGAATTTCTTCAAACTTGAGAATGAGGATTGGTTTTGAAACCACTCCCACGGGCGCTAGTGGATCTTTCATGGCTAGGCACAGGTATCCGGTTGAACCATTGAGGTGAAGCTGGTTGTGAGTCGGTGGAAGTGATGAATAGTTTTGAAACCATTACAACGGACGAGCAAGGGTACTAAGTGACCTGTAGGATGTTTGTAGTGTATGTTTTGTATTTGTCCAAGGGCCGCCTTATATGTGTAGTCCGGTCAGGGAAGAGTACCCACTTTGGAGCCTGAGGATTCTCTAGAGGTGCAAATGAATTTGATCAGAACCAAGGGACCGTAGAGCCAGAAAGAGTAAGTGCTCAATGTCATGACGGCCGTGAACCAAAAAGCGTAAGTGTTCAAACGTGACCGGTACCTGAGGGATCACTCGACATGGGGGAGGACTTAGTGCCTAATTGTCTGTGGATGGACCCCCATTGAGAGGTTGGACAATGATATTTTTGGTTGCTATGCATGCTTGACATGCTGTTTGAATGTTTGGTATGTATAGAGTCAGACAGTGGAGTATGTCAGGTTATATAGAGTTTATAACCCTTGTGTTGAGTATTTTGGTGACTAACAATTTTAGATCCACCAACTTTGTGGGCAAAGTTCTTTAAGGGGGGTAGGTTGAAATACCCCGAAATTAATTAGGGTGATTAAATTACTCTAATATGATAATTGAGGGCCTATTAGTGCCTAAACATTTTTGGTAAAGAGAATAAATCTAAAAGAAATAAGAAAACGCTTAAAAAGCGAAAAACGCTAAATTGAACGTTATGTGACCATAGGAGGAATACGACCTCGACAAGGGTCTTAGATGAATTTAAAAGGAATAAGGCCTAAATAATATATGGGAACAATTCCCGAAGAAAACGGATCCAAATAATGTATTAAAACGCTAATAAAACTTTAGCGCACGTTTTTCAAGAAAACCTGAAAACATGACTTTAAGTGGTCAAACGAACCCGTAAAAATTATAGTTCATTAAATAACTATAAATAAACATTATTGGGAGCTTAATAGCCATTAAAATTAAAGCAATGAGAAAATTCCAGAAAACGGGCCCGGTTAGTGAATAGTGCTAAACCGCGTAAATAAACGAGCATTTTCTATAAAAGACGAAAAACGCTACAACACATATGTATATAATGGGGCCGGTTTTAATAGACTTGGCAGCCTTCCCCTCTTGCTTACTAGCTAGTTAGTAAATAATGAAAGGAAAGAAAAGGAAAGGAAAAAGTAAAAAGAATAAAGTACCTTTTTTCCTCTTTCCTTTTCTTTTCTTTCATTATTTACTAACTAGCTAGTAAGCAAGAGGGGAAGGCTGCCAAGTCTATTAAAACCGGCCCCATTATATACATATGTGTTTGAGCGTTTTTCGTCTTTTACAGAAAATGCTCGTTTATTTACCCGGTTTAGCACTATTCACTAACCGGGCCCGTTTGTGGAATTTTCTCATTTCTTTAATTTTAATGGCTATTAAGCTCCCAATAATGTTTATTTATAGTTATTTAATGAACTATAATTTTTACGGGTTCGTTTGACCACTTAAAGTCACGTTTTCGGGTTTTCTTGAAAAATGTGTGCTAAAGTTTTATTAGCGTTTTAATACATTATTTGGATCCGTTTCTTCAGGAATTGTTCCCATATAATATTTAGGCCTTATTAAGCCTTTTAAATTCATCTAAGACCCTTGTCGAGGTCGTAATCCTCCTATGGTCACATAACGTTCAATTTAGCGTTTTTCACTTTTTAAGCGTTTTCTTATTTCTTTTGGATTTATTCTCTTTACCAAAATTGTTTAGGCACTAATAGGCCCTCAATTATCATATTAGAGTAATTTAATCACCCTACTTAATTTCGGGGGAAAGGAAAAAGTAAAAAGCATAAAGTACCTTTTTCCTCTTTCCTCCCATTTTTCCCTTCTCTCTCCTTTTCTTTCTTCTCCCACCGTGAGCTGCCTCCTCCTCCCCTTTCCTGGCGATTTAAGCTGCTCCAACAAGCTTCAATGGCAGCCACCTTCCTCCACCTCTCCAAGCCACAAAAATGCTCCAAATAAAAAACAAAACACATATTTGTGTTCCTCTCATCAAGCTCCACACTTCTCTCTTTTCAAAATTCGAAAAGGATGAGTTTCATTTTCATGGGTGTTGGCCATTTGAAGAGAAAAGCACACCATTTTGAAGCTTGAAGCTTCCTCTTTCATCCAAGGTAAAAATATCCAAAGAAAATTGTGTTTTTTCTTCACCCTCTTTTGTTGGCCGATTTTGGCATATTTTAATGCCTTGCTTCTCCTTGTTTTGAGCTATTCTCCAAGCCTAAAATGGTGGTTGGAACTCCCACCTTTGATTCATGGGTGAAAACTCCTCCTAAGCCTCCAAAGGTAAAAACCATAACTTTGAGCTTTAAGCCCCTCCATTGAATTTGAGTGATTCTAAGGGTTTAGAATTTTAATTGAACTTATTTTGTGTTCCTTGGGTGTTGGGATGGAGTTTGGCAACTCCATTCCCACTTGACCGAATTTGGGAAGAGGAGGAACGAGAGGAGAATCAAAAGAAGGAATTGTGAGCTTAAGGTAAGAAACCCACCCACCTTAATGCCTATTTTAATTGCTTTAGAATATGGGAAGGGTAATCTAATGAATGAACCCCAAATTTGTGAGGAAAACGTGTTTGAATGTGATAGGAAGAAGTTTGTGAAATTGTGTTTGAATTAAGGGCTTTGAAGCCAAGTGATTCTTAGTTTGTTGTTATGTTGTGGTTTATTAAGACTTTGGAGCTATATTGTGACTTGGTGAATTTTGGATTGATATTGAGTGCTGGTAGGATCCTTCATGGGTGTGGCTAGATTAGGAATGAAAATTGGTGATAAAAGATGAGTTTGGATATGTTAGGATTATGGGGAGGTTCTGGCAAAAATTTAGTAGAAAATAAGCATTTTAGATGACTTGGTGAATGGGAGGACCAAGGTGTGTATTGGGTTGAGTAGAGATGTTTGGTAACCATGAAATGGAAGATGGATAATGGATATGAGGCTATACAAAATCTATAGCAAAGATGAGTAGGAATGTCTTGGAAATTCTAGAAAGGAGTTAGTGTTTGTAATATTGGAAATGGAGGATGGACTTGGGTGTAGTTGACGCAATTGTTTAGGAAGGATTTGGAATGGTCAAAATAAGAGAGAGCAAAGTGTAAACTACCAAGAGGGGTTTAGGAAATGCACAAGTGTGCCCATTGTAACAGAGAGGTTGGAAATTTCAAGGAATTAGGCAACAATTGAGTGATGAATTTAACAAATGATTTGAGGATATTGAGATTAGGAAATGATTAAGGAGTGTTTTAGGGTGTTTAAACATGTAGGAAACATGTGGAAAGATTAGGAAATGATTAAGGGTGAATTATGGGTTGAAAACTGTCCAAAAACGGTAAATTTAGACAGTTCTAGGGGAGGTCCGGGTTTGCAAATCGGTACACAAACCCGGACCATAGCAAAAACATGGCAGAAAGTCTTCCCAGGGGGTGGTCCAGGTTTGTAAACCCGGACACAAACCCGGACCACATGTAAAAATGGCCAGAAACGAATTTCAGTGTCTGGTTCGGGTTTGTAGACCCGGACACAAACCCGGACCACCATAAAAATTCATCAGAAAGTGTTTTTAACGGTTCTAAACATGGGGGATTGATTGGTTTTGGTTTTAGGCGATGTTTAGGAGTTGTTTGGTGACCTTTAATGGTCCTAAGAAGTGTAAACAAGTTGGAGAAGTGATTGAGATAGTTGTGAGTTTAAGAGCACATAAACAAAACCAAAGAATAATGGGTTAACGGGGTTAATTACGGGAGTACTAGTCTACATACCGTAGTACTTTAAATTAATGGAGATGTTTTAATTTTTAATAGTGAATCAAGAGTAAGACTCGAGTAACTAGTGTGAACCGAGGAACATGAGAACACCCGGAAAAGTTAACCCCGGTGAAAGGTATGATTTCCTCATGCTCTGTATCCTAACTTGGTTACCCCGATTTGTGTGCTTGTTTGATTGTGTGATCACCTAACAAGATAAATGCACGAATCAGATTGTTTGCACTTATTGGTGCTTGTATGGTATTGTTGTTTGTTGGTTTGTATTGTGAACTTAAAGTTTGTATAATCCATGAAATGTGAATTGTGAATGAATTGTTTGAATGATGAATGTGTATGGTAGTGCGACTCATAGTTGAGTCTTGTGTGAATAGAGACTCGTAGAAAGAGTCAAGTGCGAACTAATAAAAGGTGGAAACACACTACAACTATCGAACCAATACACGGTAACATAAACCTATGAACTCACTAGAACGTGAGAAAGTATACGGGAGTAGTAACCTCCCGATAACGGTTAGAGAACTCAATTGATTTAATCCACACGGTAAACAATAGTGGAAGTATATGAGTAACCTCTATCTAGAGGATTGATAATTGTTCAGATTATGAACCTTGAGTAAAGTAAAGCATGGTAAGGGATCACCAAACCCCTTAGAGATATAGTCGAACCCCAATGAGAGGAACCGACTAAAATGAACAATGTCCTGAACATGAGAGTATTCGATAAGTTGGGTAAAACCTTAAATCTTAGAATACTAGACATTGAGGAATTCCCTAAGCTAATAGATGCTATCGAGAGAGATACTTCTAGGCAAATCCTTAAGATTGTGAATTGACTCCAGGAGTGGAGTCTTGTGAATTTGAGTAGTCCGGTAGAGAACTGGACATTGGTGAACTTGAGGAGCTAAATGCATAACCCTTTTTGTATTTGTAAGCCCGGTGGTGGGTCTTGTGTATGACCCTACCCGGAGGTCATGAGTAATGACTTAACTTGTGCCTTTGAGGACTTGAGTATTGAGTATTGAAAATTGAACATGAGAGTATGGAGTAATGGGTTGAGACTCGAGAGAGTTGAGTAGTAGTTTGAGTATTGAGTTTGAGATTGGAAGTAAGAGAATTGGAGTAAGTGCAACCCAAGAGTGTAGGTAAGACAATGAGCGAATGAGTAAGGCATATTGAGGTAAAACCCTCAAGCCTAAGTAAAGAGTATATCAAACTATCCTCTTGATATGTGTATTAGTATTTGTGTTCTTCATTGAACCTTGATTGTGTTAGAATACATATATAATGTATTGATGCCTTGCATGTTGTTTGAAATAAAATGAATCGCATGTTCTCGACCAATTAGTCGGCGTACCCTCGCTAGTACGCGGGGTATGCGGAAGTCATATGCAGCAATTTTGCTGAGCCCCTAGGGGCATCGTTTTTATTTTCTAGGTACATTGAAGCTGGCCACCGTTCGAGAGTAGGACGGGTTGTGATTAAGCATGGGTAGTTGTTAAATAATTGTATTGTTGTATAATGGAATTGTAAGACCGAGAGGTCATCAATAGTCTTGGGAATTGTAGATACTCGGTATAGTAATGAATGGAGGTTGTATTTGTATAATGGATTTGCAGGTTGTATTTAGTTGAGGATTGATTAAGTAATGTAAGTATCTTTGTATAATGTACTCGGTATAAGACCCATCAGACCGATATTGTATTTGTTGTTGTAATAGAGTTGGGATTGGCCTAGTTAGTCACGTGGGTGACTAACGGCATTGTTTCACCCCTGGTTGTGTTGGAATTACTGTTGCGTTGTTGTTGGTATTTGAGACGGGTTAGAGGTTAATGATGTGATTACTGGTAGGGGTGTTACAACATTACTACTCAAACCCTGATGTGGGAAGGGGGTATTACATGCTCCCCCACTTAAAGAATGTGACATCCTAGTCCCAAGCTTAACATCCAAGTCCCATGGACTTCCTCGGTAGATGTCAGGTAGATCATCCCGACACGGTCCCGAGTCTTCTCTGATACCATTTTGTAACACCCCATATGGCACCTATTTAACAACTAGCTCCCAAGCCATTTGGGCTTGAAAACTAACCACTTTAAGCCCTTATTGGGTTGTGCTTGAGTGTACTAAAGCAATTCTCCCCTTCACATTAAATTGTTATTGAAAACTGTTTACTTTCTTGGTAATAGCTTGATTAATCCGAATGTGGATTTTGGAAAATCCTTCTTCCTTTGCTTATGCTTCCGATATAAGCCACCATTCGAGAACGAGAAAGATTTGATAAAGGCTTATAGAATATTACGATGGGTCGTCAAGTATAACGAGGGTTTAAAGTTGGGGTGGAGGTCTGATCTTTTGGATGAAGACATACGAAAAAAGTTTTCTGGTGGACAAAAGACGAACCTTAAAAAATCTTCAAAATGGGGTTTAAATCATTGTCAAGGGGGGAGGGGGAGGAAGTAGCTAGGAAAGAGTATTGGAGCCTAGAGAAGCACGTACATAAAGGGCAACCCCCATTGGAATATGAAATATCCCGTAGTTAAAAATAGTGATTAATTAGGCTAATAAGTAATTTAGAAGCTTAATTATGTCTAAATAATCATGAGTGAACAAATCCCGAAGAAAACGGATCTTTAAAACGGATTAAAAACACAAACGAACCTTAAAGCACGTTTTTCGAGGAAACCGGGAAAATGTGACTTTAAGTGGGTCAAATAGACTCGTAACAATTTTGGCAAAATAAATAGTCATTAATAAATATTAGTGAAGGTCTTGAGCCAATAAAATCAATAAAATGAGAAAATAGTAAAAACTGTCAAAAACGGGAAGTTGTGGGGTAAAAGCATAAATAACTCAAACTAGTGTGTCCACTATGAAATAAAAATGTAAATCAGTTGTGTGTGTGGGTGCAGCCGATTTCATGCCCTCTCTCACACACTCTCTTAATTCTCTTTTCATTTGCAAAAGACAAACACATTAAAAAGTAAAAAGTAAACCTCACTTTACCACTCTCTCTCATACTCTCTCATTTTTCCCTCTCACTCACATACAGCCCCTCACTCACCCTCTCATTTCTTCCTTCTCCAACCGATAACAATGGAGAATTGAAGAACCACACAAAAACCTCATCTTCTCTCCTCTTGTTAACCCCTTGAACCTTCTCCAAAAATTACAAAAATAATACCATTGTGTTCCTCTCATCAAGGAGAACACTACCCTCTATTCAAAATTCGAAAACAAGCATTTTCGTTTCCATGGGTGTGCTGCATTTGGAGCTTCAAGACCACCATTAGAACCACCTTCATCTCCTTATCAAGTTGAGGTAAAAATATTCTTGAAACCTCATCTTTTTCTAGCCCTTGTAGGCAAAATGAAATCTTAAACTAAACCCTTGTTGGTGCTTTGTATTCTAGCCGATTTTGGCATTGTTGGAGGAGTAGAAATATTGTTCTAGAGCTATTCCAAGCTTCACCTACACCCTTGCAAGGTAAAATATCCCTAAACCCTAAAATGTGCCTTAAGCATTTAAGAATGGTTAGGGTTAGTTTTTGTATTGAAATGGTGGTGTGTATTGATGGGTTGTAGTGTTAGAGAATTTGATTTACAAAACCGGTGGGAAGAGAAAAGAAAAAGGAAAGAAAGAAGAAGGAATAAGAGAAGAAAAACTAGAAGAAGAACAAGGTAATTATACTCTCATGTGTAGTCTTGTAAAATGTATTGTGTAACAGATTTTAGTAGCTCTTAATTGTGTATTGAAAAAGGTAATGAGTGGTAGTGTAATGTGTAAGAGAATCCAAATGTTTTGAAGCTTAAAAGACACTTAAAAGCTTGTTGAAACCGAGATGGGAATTGATGTTGAGTGCAGGAATTTAATAGTGTTGAATGGTTAGTGTTTGTGTTGGAGAGCTATGTACATTAATGATATTGAAAACAGGTGAATTGGGTAACAATGTGTGAATAAATGATGTGGTGAGAATGTAAAAATTTAGGGGAGGTTATGTCAAAATTTACCTAGGAACTAGAAGACTTATGAACTAGAAACTAGGTGAAAATATACCCTTGTAACAGATTTTGATTTGAGTTAGTTAGTGGGTAGGTTAGGATAGATGGTTAATGCATTATAAGTTTAGAAATGACATTAGAAGAGGGAGCTATGGGTGGAGAAAGTGAGAGTTAAAATCTCTAGCAAAATGCAACTAAGGGAAGATAGTGTAAGTGTTTAAATGGAAGTTAGAAAACAAGTGTGTAAATTGGTATAGAAGTGGATAATGGGTTAATATATGAACTAAGGTTTATTAGGAGGTTTAATTAGTGTTAAAACATGTGGGATTAAGTGTAGGATCAATGGGGAAGTAATGGGTAGAAGAGAGGACTGAAAACAGAAATAAAAATAAAATTACTGGACTGGACCGACCTTGGGACCGGACTTGCAAGGTCGGTCGAGCCCAGATTTACAAAGACGGAAACCTTCTGGAATGGACCGACCTTGGGGACCGGACTTGCAAGGTCGGTCGGCCAGAAAATTTCCCGTAACACAACCTTCTGGAATAGACCGACCTTGGGACCGGACTTGCAAGGTCGGTCAGCCTAAAATTTTCCTGTAATGTAACTTACTGGAATGGACCGACCTTGGGACCGATCTTGTCCATGGTCGGTCGACTCCAGAATGTCGAAACCAAAACTCACTGGAATGGACCGACCTTGGGACCGGACTTGGCAAGGTCGGTCGGCCCTGTAATTTACCAGCGTATTACCCTACTAACTTCAACCGACCTTGGGTCCGACCTTGGGTAAGGTCGGTCGAGTCACACAAAATAATAATAATAATAATTGTAATAAGTATATACATATGTATACTCACATATACATAAGTACATATATATATAAGTACATCATTGTTAAGTAAGGAGGTAAACTTAAGGTAATGAAAAGTAAGTAAACAATGTGTAAGTGTAAGAATTGTAAAGACTTATTAAGTACGAGTTAGGAAACGTAACAGTAATCGAGTTAAGTTAATAATAGTTAGATTAATCACTCGATTGTATGTATATCATAGGACTTGGATTGTGAACACCGGAGGAAAGTTGGATACAAGTACGACGGTGAACGGTATGAACTTCTCCTGCCCCGTATGTTACCTTGGTTACTTTGATTTGTGTGTTGTGTGCTAATTGATCACCAAATAAGATAAACGCACGAATCGGATATATTATGTGTTATAACCCACATAATTACTACATTATATTATGTCCGGTTTATAATGGTCGTATCTAAGTGGGACTACATTACTTATGTCAGTGGGACTTGGTCAGCGTTCTTTCAAATGGCAAGGGCAAGGAAGTCTTTGCTTAAAACAATTAAGGTTATTGTTTTAATTAAATTAATAAGGAGGGGAACCTTACTTAATTTATTTCTATTCTGATTGTTTTTCTTCATGTCAGTCATTTGTGCGGAGCGTCTCTCATCGTGCTGGAATGGCAGTTTTCTCTCTTTTCTTTCTCTCTCAATTCCTCCCTCTGTTGAGAATTCCCGTCCTACTGCTGCAATCAGATTGGCGATCTTCGTTGCGGTGTGGTTTTCTCTTCGTTTTCAGGTTGGTTTTGCAGAACCGGGACTTCGTAGTTTCATCTGTTCCTTTTTTCCAGTTTCTGATTGAGGGTTCTGATTGTGTTCGAATCAGTGGTCGTCGGCTGCGTTCAGATTGGGATTCTACTGCAGAGTAATTCGCCTAGTCTTCGATTTCAGGTTTGGTCTGGTCTAGTGTTGTGGCTACTAATTGGACTTCCCTTTTTCTTGTTTCTGACTTGGGGTTTTGATTGTCGGTTCAGTGGCTGTTGGTTTGTGTTGGTTGCAACTCTGCGTGGATTGCGCCTACGGTCTCAGTTCGGTGTCGTCTTCTGCTGATTGAGGTAGGTGGTTGCTTGATTCGGTTTGGAAGTTCAGCCATGGTGATTGCAATATTTATTGTCTGATTTGGCTGTGAGTTCTGAATGTGTTGTAGTCTGATTGCGTTTTTAGGAATGGCTAAACCCCCAAGGTCTTCTGTATTTATTGTCTGATTTGGTGTGTGTGCTGAATTGGCAATTCGTAGTGTCGAATTGCATTGTTTTCTGCTCTGTTCGATTTCTGGAATCTGTAGTTTTTGCACTGTCCGAACTTCCGTTCGAGCTTTGAAGTTCGGACAGTGTACTTTGCCTCCTGATTTTCAAAGTTCGGGGTGTGTCCGAACATCTGTCCGAGTTTCAATGTTCGGACACTCCTTTAGTTTCTCCTTTGATTTTAGTTCGACCTGTGTCCGAACTTCGACGTCTGGACACAAGGTCGGACATTCCGCGTAGTATTTCTCGTAAACCCGTCTGACCATCAGTACGAACTTTGATGTTCAGACATTCTGAAATTCTCTGTCTAATTTCAAATTGACTTGTGTCCGAACATTGATGTCCGGACACAAGTTCGGACATTTGACTGTTCAGGTTTCTGAGTCTCGACTTGCGTTCGAACTTCTATGTCCGGACACAAGTTCGGACACTACTCTGTTTTATGTATAACTTCTCCGTCTGAACTCCGATTTGAGTGCCGTTTGTGGCGTTGGACTGCTCTAAGTCTCTACTACTATATTATAAGTGTTTTGGCATGATTTCATGCAAGGTTACTTCTGATTTCACAAACCTTCTGTTTTGGGACACATTACTTTGTTTCTGAGCCGTGAATGGCTGGGTCGAGCTATTCCGTGGTATACCATGTAGACGTCATTCTGAGTGTGGGTCATCTCCTATCTGTTATATGGGGTTGACGAACCCTTTAGCTCTTTTGAGTCATTTCTGCGTTGTCGAGAGATCTGTTATGATCTATGGGTCTTCGACCCATCTGAGTGTAAGCATTGTACTGTGTCCCCTATCTGTTTTGTGAACTCTGATTATTTCTGAACTGTGATTATTTCTGAACTGGGAGCTCTGGTGTTCCATTTTGTAATCGTTTCAGCAATGCTCTGATTGTTTTGAGATTTATCGATTTGTGCTAAACTCTGCTTCTCTTCAGTTTTCAATTGTTTTGAGCGACCTTACTGATGACGGTCACTGCTTACTGAGCATAGTTGTATGCTCATTCCCCTATTTTTAACATGTTTGCAGATTGATCAGCGAGGGTCACCTTAATATCTGGAGCTCTGGCTTATTAGACATTCTTTTGTTAGACATGTTGATCGTATGATTTGTAGCCTTCGGGCCTTACTTCTTCTGACAATTTATTTGGGTTTTGAGGGCTACGCTATGGTTTAATGTATTTAGTACAATTGTTTTGCAAGTATTTATAAAAGTATTGTTTCGGGCCTTGTTTTGCGAATATTAAGCGTTAGAGCCTTGCGTTATTAGGTAGTAATACGCGACGTGTAATGCCCTTAACTCTTAGTCCGGTTTTAGGGGTGTTACATTTAGTGGTAGCAGAGCCAGGTTTGGCTTTCTTTAGGGTCTGTGGTTGTGTTTGCATGTGTGAGGTTCAGTTGTGGCAGTTAATTGAAGTCTGAGTCAGTTCTGACAAGTTTTGGATTTGTGAATCTCAGAATGCCTCCTCGTAGCGCAACAGTTTGTGGCGCAGCTGATGCAGACAGTGGCTGCAGCTGCTGGGGGAGCTGGTGGAGGAGCCGGTGGCGCAGGCCCAGCAGGGGCGAATGCTGTGGGAGGCCGAGTCAAAGCCCTCCAAGAGTTTATGAAGCTGAAGCCGCCTTCCTTCGACGGTTGTGGTGATCCTCAGGAGGCGTGTCACTGGATTACAGAGGTGGAGGATCTGCTGAGAGTGATCGGGTCAGAAGATGACTAGAAGGTCGACTTCGCCACGTTTCTCTTTAAGGGGGAGGCGAAGGAGTGGTGGCGTATGGTGATGGGTAAGCATCCCCAGCCTTGGACCTGGGAGCAGTTCTGCTTGGAGTTCAACAAGCAGTTCTACCCTGACGTTTATAAGGACCAGAAGATTAATGAGTACAATCAGCTGCGTCAGGGGAGAGATATGTCAGTCGAGGAGTACGTGAGGAAGTTCGTGACTCTCTCGAAGTATGCTACGGAGCCGGATGAGCATAGGAAGGGCCGTAAGTTCGAGAGCGGGCTCAGACCAGATATCAGGTCCGCTGTGACACCCCTTCGTCACCGGACCTCAGAGATGTGGCAGATGTCGCTCTGCTGGTAGAGACCGACATCAGGGGCAGGCAGGCTGGTAAGAACCACAAAGGGAAGAGACGTGCTGAAGAGTCTCAGAAGAAGGAGGCTGCCCCTTCTCAGAAGAAGCAGTCCTATGGAGATCGCCGGGGAGCTTCTTCATCTTCGTCCGCTGGGGCGAAGTGTGGGTCTTGTGGTCACTCCCATCCTGGTAGGGAGTGCTACAAGAAGACTGGTGCCTGCTTTAAGTGCGGGTCGATGGAGCACCGGATTGCTCAGTGCCCTCAGGCATCCGGTAGAGGCGCAGGAGATAGAGGCACCGGCTCAGACTCAGGGGCGAGGTCCGACCAGAAGAAGCCTCAGACTCAGGCTCGAGTGTATGTTATGGCGGGAGAGCGTGATCGTGCTGGTGATCGCGTCGTCTCAGGTATCCTCCAAATCCATTCTTAGGATGTATTTTGTCTGTTTGACTCGGGAGCTACGCACTCCATTATCTGCTGTGACTTGTTGGGTAGACTTGAATTGACTGCTGTGCCTAGTGAAGTAGATTTATGTGTGAGTAGTCCCTTGGGTGGGATTGCTCCTTGCATTCTTGATTCTGTGTGTAAGGCTTGTCCCATAGTAGTCCGGGACAAGACCTTTTGTGCTGACCTCATCCCGATGCGGATGGCCTGTTTTGATGTGATTTTGGGCATGGATTGGCTAGCAGAGCACCATGCCCATATAGACTGTGCAGCGAGGAGAGTAGTGTTTGATCTGCCAAGCGGGAGCCGTTATGTCTTCGCGGGGAATGCAGTTCCGTGTTCGCCTATGCTTGTGTCTGCGATGCAGGCAGCCTACTTCTTGAGGAAGGGCTGCCAGGGCTTTTTGTGCTATCTGCCAGAGGTGCGTGAGGGATCTAGCTTGGAGAGCATCCCGATCGTCAGAGAGTTTCCTGAGGTCTTCCAGGATGACGTGCCTGGGCTTCCTCTAGTGAGGGAGGTGGAGTTCACGATTGACTTAGCACCGGAGACTCAGCCCATCTCTAGGGCCCTTACCGTATGAGTGCGGCGGAGTTGAAGGAGCTGAAGGTTCAGCTTCAGGGGTTGCTAGATAAGGGCTTCGTTCGCCCCAGTGTTTCGCCGTGGGGAGCGCCAGTGCTGTTTGTGAAGAAGAATGATGGGACCTGCAGATTGTGCATCGACTATAGAGAGCTGAATAAGGTGACCATCAAGAATCACTATCCCTTTCCGCGTATTGACGACCTGTTTGACCAGCTGGCGGGCGCCACAGTGTTCTCAAAGATTGACCTTCGTTCAGGCTACCATCAGTTGAGGATTAAGGCCGAGGATGTGCCTAAGTCCGCTTTTAGGACTCGTTATGGTCATTACGAGTTCCTGGTCATGCCGTTTGGTTTGACTAATGCTCCCTCAGTCTTCATGGATATGATGAACCGGGTTTTCAAACCCTATTTGGATCAGCTTGTAGTGGTCTTCATAGATGACATCTTGGTGTACTCCAAGAGTGCAGAGGAGCATGAGGAGCATATGAGGATTGTTTTGCAGACGTTGAAGGATCGCGAGCTGTATGCTAAGCTGAAGAAGTGTGACTTCTGGCTAGATCGCGTTGTATTCTTGGGACATGTAGTCTCGAAGGACAGTATGTCAGTGGATCCTGAGAAGATTAGAGCAGTGATGGAGTGGGCGAGGCCCACGAATGTTGCTGAGATCCGTAGCTTCCTTGGGTTACCTGGGTACTACAGGAAGTTTGAAGAGGGATTTTCTAAGATTGTATCCCCGCTGACCCGTCTGTTGAAGAAGGATATCAAGTATGAGTGGAGCGAGGCTTGCGAGCAGAGCTTCCAGGAGATTAAGAAGAGGTTGACGACTACACCGATCCTGACTTTGCCATCTGGGACCGAGGGCTTCGAGGTCTTCTGTGATGCGTCCCATAAAGGACTAGGATGTGTTCTGATGCAGCAGGGTAAGGTGGTGGCTTATGGCTCCCGGCAGCTTAAGCCTAATGAGAAGAACTACCCTACCCACGATCTGGAGTTGGCAGCCGTAGTGTTTGCGCTTAAGATTTGGAGGCATTATCTGTACGGGGCGTCGTGCAAGGTTTACACGGACCACAAGAGTGTCAAGTATCTGTTCACTCAGAAGGAGCTGAACTTGAGACAGAGGAGGTGGTTGGAACTACTTCATGACTACGATTTAGAGATCCTCTACCACCCTGGTAGAGCGAACGTTGTGGCAGATGCTTTGAGTCGGAGAGGTGCTCCAGGGGTAGCTTGTGCCTTGACAGGAGTTCAGAGGTCAGCTATAGAGCTTCAGCGTATGGGCGTTTGGGTAGTCAGACCAGCCAGTGCCAGTGTGATAGCAGCGCTTCAGGTTCAGTCTTCTTTGGTCGACAGGATCCAGGTTGGTCCGGAGGCAGACTCAGCTTTGTGTCGGATCAGAGAGGGACTGTCTGCAGAGCAGAGTTCAGACTTCAGTGTCTCCAGTGATGGTTGTCTGCGCTTCAGGAGTCGAGTGTGTGTGCCGGATGATGCGGTTCTACGTAGGGAGATCCTTCAGGAGGCTCATGGAGCTCCATACTCGGTGCACCTAGGAGGGGTGAAGATGTACCGAGATCTCAGAGAGTCGTTCTGGTGGTCTGGGATCAAGCGTGACATCTCCGACTTTGTTTCGAAGTGCCAGACCTGTCAGCAGGTGAAGGCTGAGCACCAGAGGCCAGCGGGTTTGCTTCATCCCCTTCCCATTCATGAGTGGAAGTGGGAGAGTGTGGGGATGGACTTCGTCATGGGGTTGCCTAAGACTCCTTCAGGCTGTGACGCTGTGTGGGTGATAGTCGATCGACTGACTAAGTCTGCTCACTTCCTGCCTGTGAAAAAGACTTTCTGTTTGGAGTGTCTTTCCCGTTTGTATCTCGATGAGATAGTGAGGCTGCATGGTGTGCCTACCACTATAGTCTCTGATCGTGATCCACGTTTTGTTTCGAGATTCTGGCGCAGTTTGCATAAGGCCTTGGGTAAGAATTTAGCTTTCAGTTCAGCCTACCATCCTCAGTCGGATGGCCAGACAGAGAGGACTAATCAGGTCCTGGAGGACATGCTTCGCGCATGTGTCCAAGATTTTGGAGGTAGCTGGGATCATCATGTGACCTTGATTGAGTTCACCTACAACAACAGCTTTCAGGCGAGCATTGGTATGGCTCCGTTTGAAGCGTTGTATGGTAGGAGGTGTAGGTCTCCCATCTGTTGGGATGACCTGAAGGAGAGGGTCTTGGTTGGGCCCGAGCTGGTGCAGGGTGCAGTAGAGAAGATCAGGATGATTCGGGAGCGTCTGCTCGTTGCTCAGAGTAGACAGACATGTTATGCAGACTAGAGGCGCAGACCGCTTGAGTTTGAGATTGGGGATCATGTCTATCTGCGAGTGTCGCCGGTCAGAGGCGTAGTCCGGTTTGGGAAGCGCGGGAAGCTTAGCCCAGGTTCGTTAGACCGTTTGAGATCCTAGAGAGAGTTGGGCCGGTGGCTTACCGTCTAGCCTTGCCTCCGTCTTTGTCAGCTGTGCACAATGTTTTTCATGTTTCCATGCTGAGGAAGTACCTGCATGATCCGTCTCATGTGATCGACTACAGCACGCTTCAGTTGAGAGAGGACCTCAGTTTCAAGGCGGTGCCTACCCGCATTCTAGCTAGAGACGTTCGTCGACTTCGTAGTAAGACCCTGCCTATGGTTAAGGTCCAGTGGTCGGATCAGTCAGAGAGTGAAGCGACTTGGGAGCTCGAGGATGAGCTACGTGCCAAGTTTCCCTCCCTATTCGAGCAGTAAGGTGAGTCAATTTCGAGGACGAAATTCTTTTAAGGGGGAGGTGATGTTACAACCCGCATAATTACTACATTATATTATGTCCGGTTTATAATTGTCGTATCTAAGTGGGACTACATTACTTATGTCAGTGGGACTTCGTCGGCGTTCTTTCAAATGGCAAGGGCAAGGAAGTCTTTGCTTAAAACAATTAAGGTAATTGTTTTAATTAGATTAATAAGGAGAGGAACCTTACTTAATTTATTTCTATTCTGATTGTTTTTCTTCACGTCAGTCATTTGTGCGGAGCGTCTCTCATCGTGCTGGAACGGCAGTTTTCTCTCTTTTCTTTCTCTCTCAATTCCTCCCTTTGTTGAGAATTCCGGTCCTACTGCTGCAATCAGATTGGTGATCTTCGTTGCGGTGTGGTTCTCTCTTCATTTTCAGGTTGGTATTGCAGAATCGGGACTTCGTTGTTTCATGCGTTCCTTTTTCCCAGTTTCTGATTGAGGGTTCTGATTGTGTTCGAATCAGTGGTCGTCGGCTGCGTTCAGATTGGGATTCTACTACAGAGTAATTCGCCTAGTCTTCGATTTCAGGTTTGGTCTGGTCTAGTGTGTGGCTACTGATTGGACTTCCCTTTTTCCTGTTTCTGACTTAGGGTTTTGATTGTCGGTTCAGTGGCTGTTGGTTTGTGTCGGTTGCTACACTGCGTGGATTGCGCCTATGGTCTCAGTTCGGTGTCGTCTTCTGCTGATTGAGGTAGGTGGTTGCTTGATTCGGTTTGGAAGTTCAGCCATGGGGATTGCAATATTTATTGTCTGATTTGGGTGTGAGTTCTGAATGTGTTGTTGTCTGATTGCGTTTTTGGGAATGGCTAAACCCCCATGGTCTTCTGTATTTATTGTCAGATTTGGTGTGTGTGCTGAATTGGCAATTCATAGTGTCGAATTGCATTGTTTTCTGCTCTGTTCGATTTCTGGAATCTGCAGTTTTCGCACTGTCCGAACTTCCGTCTGAGCTTTGAAGTTCGGACAGTGTGCTTTGCCTCCCGATTTTCAAAGTTTGGGGTGTGTCCGAACATCTGTCAGAGCTTCGATGTTCGGACACTCCCTTAGTTTCTCCTCTAATTTTAGTTCGACCTGTGTCCTAACTTTGACGTCCGGACACAAGGTCGGACATTCCGCATAGTATTTCTCGTAAACCCGTCCGAACATCAGTCCGAACTTTGATGTTCGAACATTCTGAAATTCTCTGTCTGATTTCAAATCGACTTGTGTCCGAACATTGATGTCCGGACACAAGTTCGGACATTTGACTATTCAGTTTTCTGAGTCTCGACTTGCGTCCGAACTTCTATGTCCGGACACAAGTTCGGACACTGCTCTGTTTTCTGCATAACTTCTCCGTCTGAACTCCGATTTGAGTCCCGATTGTGGCGTTGGACTCCTCTAAGTCTCTACCACTATATTATAAGTGTTTTGGCATGATTTCATGCAAGGTTGCTTCTGATTTTGCAAACCTTCTGTTTTGGGACACTTTACTTTGTTTCTGAGCCGTGAATGGATGGGTCGAGCTATTCAGTGGTATACCATGTAGACGTCATTCTGAGTGTGGGTCATCCCCTATCTGTTCTGTGGGGTTGACGAACCCTTTGGATCTTTTGAGTCATTTCTGCGTTGTCGAGAGATCTGTTATGATCTATGGGTCTTCGACCCTTCTGAGTGTGTGCATTGTACTGTGTCCCCTATCTGTTTTGTGAACTCTGGCTATTTCTGAACTGGGAGCTCTGGTGTTCCATTCTGTAATCGTTTCAGCAATGCTCTGACTGTTTTGAGATTTATCGATTTGTGCTAACCTCTGCTTCTCTTCTGTTTTCAATTGTTTTGAGCGACCTTACTGATGAAGGTCGCTGCTTACAGAGCATAGTTGTGTGCTCATTCCCCTACTTTTAACATGTTTGCAGATTGATCAGCGAGGGTCACCTTAATATCAGGAGCTATGGCTTATTAGACATGTTGATCGTATGATTTGTAGCCTTCGGGCCTTACCTCTTCTGACAATTTATTTAGGTTTTGAGGGCTACGCTAGGGTTTAATTTATTCAGTACAATTGTTTTGCAAGTATTTATAAAAGTATTGTTTCGGGCCTTGTTTTGCGAATATTAAGCGTTAGAGCCTTGCGTTATTAGGTAGTAATACGCGACGTGTAATGCCCTTAACTCTTAGGCCGGTTTTAGGGGGGTTACATTATGCTTACTTGTGATTATCATGAGGTTGTTCCTTGTTGGATATTGTCTTTAAATCCTAGTTTGTATAATAATGAAATGTATGGATGAATATGAATGTGTGTATGCTTGGTGTATTGTGTTATGACCGAATGTTATTGTGATTGGACTTCTAACTGATTCCTAACAAGCTAACCAATCTAAATTAATAAATTGGTAATTAAATTGGAATGAGTAGAAGTCCGATATAGTTTCGGCCACGCGTGAGGAGGCGGAGACACAAGAGGTTGGATCCAATTCCTTACTCTTAAGCTGGTCCACGGCCCAAACCCCTTAAATGGGTAGCATCCTGGATTAGTGAGTCAAGTAAATCCCGGTGGTGGGACAGAGTAGTCCCCGGGCCGGAGGTCATGCCGACTTAACATGAGTAAAAGCAAGTAAGTAAGAATGAGTAAACAAGTATGGAAAAGTAAGTAAGTAAGGTAAGAGAAATTTGTGTAAGTATTGTGTACTGGGTAAAATAGTAATAATCATCCGATTAACCCGGATGTGTAATTTGGCTAACCCTTGTGAAGGTAAGTATTGTGTACACTATTGCATTGTGTTTGGCTTGTGAATTGTATTGTGTATGATTGTATGATGTATGTAAAGCATGTATGTATGATAATAATGAACCGCATGTACAGTCGACTCTAAATAGTCGGCGTACCCCTAGTTAGCACGCGGTATATGCGAAGTTTATATGCAGCTTTTTGCTGAGCCCCTTGGGGCACCGTTTTTAATATTTTCTGTTACTCGAGAAGGGTGAAGACTTGGTTGAGACTATGGTGTTTCTTTTGTTGTAATTAATATACTTTGAATGGTGTACTAAGTTGTACACGACTCTGAGCCTTTTTGTTTAGCCGGTGTACCATGGGGTACACCTTTTTGGATAATGAAAGTATTGTGGTTTGGTATAGATGAGTAGGTTGTGAGAACTCATTATTTTTGGGAGAGTGAAAAAGGGATGTAATCAACTATGCATTTGATACTCGGTAATCCATTAATGTAAGTATTTGATCCTTTTTATTTGGTATGCAATGTAGTATCTCGGTATATTTAGACATCAGACCGTAACTGTAAGTAGTGTAAGCCTAGCTAGCCGTATGGGCGGTTAGCGGCGTTGTATCACCCGCCGTAGTAGTAGTAGTAATTCCGCTGCAAGTAGTTAGGATTATTGGGATGATTGGACGGTAAGTAAAGGATTAGCGGTAGGGGTGTTACAAAAAGGGGTATGAGAGCGTAGTTACGCTCTGATGACCTAGATACCGAGCATATGGATTACTGAGTTAGGATTTCAGCCGTCTTAAGACGGATACTTAGAAACCTAACTAGGAATTACCGTTGTTTACAATGGATACCCTTGACGTCCTTATGGACGATACCTTTGCTTAAATTCGTGACCAATGGTTCTCAAGTCACCTGTCACTATGTCACATGTTACAAAGCCTAATGCGAATGTTAAATGTTCAGATGTCAGGACGAGGTCGAGGTCGACCTAGAGGCGAGACATCTGATGGACCGGGCGCGCAGACGATAGCTGAGATCGTTGTCGCCACGGTAGCGCAGATGCTACCTCAAGTAATCACAGCTATGCAACAAAACCAACAAACACAAGCGGGACCAATCCCTCCCCCTCCACCCATAGAAGCGAACTGGGTAAAAGCAGTAGCGGAGCTCCGACCTCCTTGTTTCCGAGGCGAGAGTGATCCGGCTAAGTTGGAAGCCTACATCTCCGATATGGAGACGGCGTTTGAAACCCTCGAAGCTCCTGCTGGATTTCGAGTCAGAGTAGTAGCTTATTACCTCAAAGATGCAGCCATGGATTGGTGGAATCTAATCAAGAATGAGCATGTCAATGATCCCACATTCGACTGGGAATCCTTCACATCCCTCCTCCGATCCAAGTACTACCCGAAACATGTTAAAACCATGAAAAGACTTGAGCTGGATGCTTTGAAAATGACAGAGAATATGTCTGTCGATGAGTACTACCGCACCTTCACCTCCCTCCTTCGTCTACTACCCGACCTTGGGTACACCGGCCAGGTGTTGGTCGATCGCTTCTATGGCGGTCTGAGCCATCGCCTTCGGTACGGCATGGGCTACACCAGATTTACCTCCCTACAGGTAAATAACGGTTAAACCCTTAGTACCATTGTAAATCCTTACATCTTTACATTTATCTTTTTAATTAAGAATCCCGGCTAATACCTAAAACTTCAGGAGTGTTATCACCCGGCCTCTCGCGTTGAGATCACTTGCCAACTGAGGGATGAAGAAACCGTGCTTAAGCGCAAGGCTAATAACAAGAACACCAGTACTGAGGAGCAGAACCAGGGCAAGAGGTGGAAGAAGAAGAAAGGGAAGTTCTTTCAGCAAACCCAAAAGAACTCCCCAAGTGAGAGCAGTGCCCATACTGAAAAGGGCAAAGCAGCTGAGCCTCTTCAGATTGCTTATCCTGCGCCGGTGGCTGCGTAGCCACTGAGATCACACCCACCTAAGGGTAAACTTCTAAATTCTAAACTCGTATTCCTATAATTATCTTAGCTAGTATTTCCGCACAAATGTGCTAACACTCTAAGCCTTAGGTTCTGGCTCCGGTTTCACTAAGATCTACTCAGACGGCCGCACCTACGTGTGCAGAAAGTGCAACCAAGACCATCCCGGCATGGATTGCAATGGGAGAGAAATCCGGTGCTACAACTGTTAGAAGCCCGGACATCGAGCCAACATGTGCCCAGAAAACGCCAAGCCAAAGGGGAACTTCCAGAGCTACAAGCAGAGGGAAGGCAAGGAGGTTGCATCTGGCGATGCACCAGCCCAGCAAGCACCACAGGGACAGGGATCCCGAGGTCCTCAGAGGGGCGCACCTCAGAGGCAGCCTGCCTTGCACATTATAGACCGAGACGGGTCTGGTTCTAAGTCCGGCCTAGGTAATTATCTAAACCTTGAGTCCTTGAGAAGCATGTCTAAGTATTAGAGTATTTGGTTGAATGAATGCATGAGTGAATGAATTGAAGTATGTATTGAGCATGAAATTAAGTAGTTGAAACTAGTACTCACCGTAGATGAAATTTATAACCATAGGCAGTTTTAATATCTGCTACCCGATACCTTCAAACCCGCTCCATGAAGAGACCGACATCACCACATACCTCTACTCCAGCGAGCAGTGTCAGGTCATCCGACCAGGTTTGATTCTATTAAAGGGATACCTGACACCCGAAGCCCAAATCTCAATCATCCGACTATGCAATGAACTAGGGACGGGTCCAGGAGGATTTTATATACCCGATTTCCCCGGTGGAGCGAAGATGAAGCTGAAGATGATGTGCTTGGGAAAGGATTGGAATCCTTATACCAAGACATACCAAGAGACACGAACACAAGACGGAGCAACGCCACTGACAATACCCCAGAGTTTCAGACACTTGTCACACAAGCAGTAGAACTTGCACAACAATGTGAAACTGATACAATCCCCGCACTTGAAGCGGACCTTTGTATCGTCAACTTCTATGAGAAAGAAGGACGACTTGGGTTACACCAAGACAAGGACGAGACATCGGAATCTCTTGAACAAGGATTGCCCGTAGTGTCTTGGTCCATTGGTGATGACGCCGTATTTATGTATAGCGAGCAGAAGCGTGTGGACCTTGCACAGAAACTGGTATTGAGATCAGGAGATGTCCTAATCATGGGTGGAAACTCTAGGATGGTGTATCACGGGATCAACAAGATCAAGTTGAATACGGCACCACCGGCAATAATCAATACCACACACATGAAACCAGGACGCCTGAACCTTACCTTTAGGAAGTATTAAATTCATAGTACCATGTAATGTGTTAGTAACGTGTATTAAAGACACGGTATGCATGATGGCTTGTTTATCAATAAAGAGCAGTGTTGATTTAGTTCCACTTGTGTCCACCATCATTACTTATCCAATTGTGACTTCAATAGGTTGTGGACTCGGTACCAAAGGTAACCTGAGTATCCTCACCGAAGCACAAGCTGGAAAAAGCGGCACCATCTTAACGGGAACCTTCCCAATGAACGGCATTGATGCCTCAGTGTTATTCGACTCTGGCGCCTCTCACACCTTCATTTCTCCATCTCTTGCGAAGAAGTTGGGGCTAGATGCGGATGAGCTACCGAACTTCTTGGTTACTCTCCCATCAAAGGAGCGAGTACAGTGCACCAAGTATTACAAAGCAGCCACGTTCCAAATCAAAGGCGAAGCGTTTCCCATCTCCTTCATCGAGTTTAACGGATTGGGATTCGACTTGATAATCGGGATGAATTGGTTGGAGCGGCACAAGGGTAGAATCCTCTGCGTCGAGCATCGATTGCTGCTCAAGAGTCCTTCTTGGGTTACTATATCTTACCGCCAGAGACCGAAAGAGCCTTCGACCACACTTATCTCCGCTATTGCTATGTACCGGGAGCTCAGAAAGGGCCATGAAGTGTGTTTGTGTTATGTACAAGACCTGGAGAGAGATCCAGAGGTCAACCCCGAAGTACCCATTGTATCCGAATTCCCTGATGTATTCTCTAAGGAGCTACCCGGCATGCCACCTCAGAGAGCAGTAGAATTTGAGATTGATCTCCTGCCTGGTACTGGTCCCATTCCTAAGGCACCGTACCGCATGGCACCTGCAGAAATGACAGAGTTGAAAGAACAGCTACGAGACCTACTCGACAAAGGGTACATACGCCCTAGCGTATCACCCTGGGGAGCACCGGTCCTCTTCGTGAAGAAGCAGGATGGTAGTCTCCGACTTTGTATTGACTACCGCGAGTTGAATGTGGTTACAGTCAAGAATAAATACCCATTGCCACGCATCGACGACCTATTCGACCAGCTGAAAGGAGCCTCAGTCTTCTCCAAAATCGACCTCCGTTCTGGGTATCATCAGATTGCTATCAGAGAGCAAGACATAGAGAAAACAGCATTTCGTACCAGATATGGCCACTACGAATTCACAGTCATGCCATTCGGTTTGTCAAATGCACCAGTAAAATTCATGGATCTAATGAATCGACTATTCAGTGAGCAGTTAGACACTTCAGTTGTTGTCTTCATCGACGACATCCTTGTGTACTCAAAATCAGCAGAAGAGCATGGAATTCATTTGAGGAAAGTACTTGAGACACTGCGCGAGAACCAGCTTTATGCGAAGTTCTCCAAATGCGAGTTCTGGCTAGATCAGGTATCATTTCTCGGTCATGTCATCTCCAGCGCAGGCATTTCAGTTGACCCTTCTAAGATAGAAGCTGTACGATCATGGCCTAGACCCAAGACTGTTACCGACATTCGGAGCTTTCTTGGTCTAGCCGGTTACTACCGGAGATTTGTCAAGGACTTCTCGAAAGTCGCTAAGCCCATGACTACACTGATGAAGAAAGATGCACCGTTTGTATGGACAGACGAGTGCGAAGTATCATTTTAGAGCCTAAAAGACTCATTGACCTCAGCGCCCATCCTTACTCTTCTAGAGAGCATAGAGGGATTTGAGGTATACTGTGATGCATCAGGCAAGGGAATGGGATACGTACTCATGCAGCATGGCAAGGTTGTAGCTTATGCCTCCCGCCAGCTAAAAAAGCATGAGGAGAATTACCCGACACAAGACTTAGAGTTAGGAGCCATTGTCTTCGCTTTGAAGATATGGCGACACTATCTCTATGGGGTAAGCATCACCATCTATTCCGGCCACAAGAGCTTACAGTATGTATTCACGCAAAAAGAACTGAATTTGAGACAGAGAAGGTGGATGGAGTTTCTCTCAGACTACGACATCGACCTGCAGTATAAGGAAGGGAAGGCAAACGTTGTAGCCGATGCCCTGAGCCGTCGAGCACACTCGCTCCATTCGCTACTCGCTTCTTCTAGCTTGGTTGACGAGATGCGAGACGCTCAGTTGAGCGACCCTTACCTGACTGAAATCAGACAGAAGATCACAGACGGTACATTTGAGAAAAAGAAATATGATTTTAAATTGCATGAAGATGGTCTGATTCAGCTGAATGGCAGGCTATGCGTCCCCCGAAGCAATGCTGAGCTAAGGGATCGCATCCTGCGAGAGTCACACAGTTCTACATTGTCAGCCCATCCAGGAGCCTCCAAGATGTACAAAGACATGAAGAGGTACTTCTGGTGGTCTGGTATGAAATCAGATGTGACAGAGTATGTATTGAGATGCTTAACATGCCAGAAAGTAAAATTTGAACATCGTAGACCGGGCGGAATGGTACAATCAATGCCTGTTCCGGAGTGGAAATTTCATGATATCTCCATAGATTTTGTTGTTGGACTTCCACCTGCCAGGGGAGGACTCAACATGATCTGGGTTGTAGTCGATCGCCTCACCAAGGTTGCCAGATTCATACCGATGAAGGACACCTGGAAGGTAGTGAAGCTCGCAGAGCTATTCGACAAGGATATTATCAGACACCACGGAGTCCCGAAGACTATAGTATCTGACCGCGACACCAGATTTCTTTCAAGATACTGGAGAGCTACACGGGAAGCGCTGGGTACAGAATTGAAGCTGAGTACCGCCTTCCATCCTCAGACCGACAGTCAGATAGAAAGGACCATCCAGACACTGGAGGACATGCTCAGGGCATGTGCCTTAGACTTTCAGGGGAGTTGGTTAGATAAGCTTCATCTTATCGAGTTTTCATACAATAATAGCTATCACGCTTCGATTAAGATGTCGCCTTTCCAAGCCCTATACGGTAGACCTTTCCGTACACCTTTGTGTTGGGATGAGTCAAGTGAAGGTCATCATAGGACCGGAGTACTTAGAACAAGTCCAAGCGGAAGTACAACAAATCCGAGCTAATATGAAAGCAGCCCAAGATAGACAGAAATCCTATGCGGATGTGTGACGACGCAACCTTGAGTTCGCCGTGGGCGACCAAGTGTTCTTGCGCGTGTCACCTATGAAGGGCGTATTCCGTTGTGGCCAGAAGGGCAAGCTGAGCCCAAAGTTTGTAAGGCCGTACACTATCACCGAGAGAGTTGGATCTGTAGCCTATAGGTTAGCCTTACCTGAGGTCTTGGGGCGTGTCCATGATGTTTTTCATGTGTCACAACTCAAGAAGTATATTGCCGATCTTTCTCATGTCCTAGAGCCCGAGAGACTATCCATTAAGCCGGCCATGAGATATGTCGAGACCCCATGTGAGAATCCTTGATAGGAAGACCAGAGACACTCGCCATAAGTCTATCCAAATGGTGAAGGTCCTATGGTCAAACCATGATGTCGAAGAAGCAACATGGGAGTTATAAGATGCCATGAAGGCGAAGTACCCACAGTTATTCATAGACTAGATAGTCTAGTGTTTAGTAGATACGGGTACGGGGCGTACCCCTTTTTAAGGGGGGTAGAGCCTTTTGCTTTTGCATTGCTTCGGGTTAGCATTGCATTAGTGTGTGTGTACTATAGTATGTTTTGTATGGCACATGTAGTGCAAAGTGAATTTGGTATGTATGTGTAATGTGTAGTGTATGGAGGTGTATGTACAGTGTATGGTGTATTGGTGTAATGTGTATTGTGGATTGTAATTGTGTATTGTGTGATAGTATGTATGGAAATGGTGAATTGTGTATGAGAATTGCATATTGTGCTTGAATTGCGTATGCTTGTAACGTAGAAGAAGTAAACACCTCATAGGTGGTAGTAAGACACATTATGGCAATTGGTTTGCCTAATGAGTAGAATTAATAAACTATTAACCTTGAGCAACTTTGAGGGCAAAGTTTCTTAAGGGGGGTAGATTGAAATACCCCGTAATTAAAAATAGTGATTAATTAGGCTAATAAGTAATTTAGAAGCTTAATTATGTCTAAATAATCATGAGGGAACAAATCCCGAAGAAAACGGATCTTTAAAACGGATTAAAAACACAAACGAACCTTAAAGCGCGTTTTTCATGGAAACCGGGAAAACGTGACTTTAAGCGGATCAAATAGACTCGTAACAATTTTGGCCAACTAAATAGTCATTAATAAATATTAGTGAAGGTCTAGAGCCAATAAAATCAATAAAACGAGAAAATAGTAAAAACTGTCAAAAACGGGAAGTTGTGGGGTAAAAGCATAAATAACTCAAACTAGTGTGTCCACTATTGAAATAAAAATGTAAAATCAGTTTGTGTGTGTGGGTGCAGCCGATTTCATGCCCTCTCTCACACACTCTCTTAATTCTCTTTTCATTTGCAAAAGACAAACACATTAAAAAGCAAAAAGTAAACCTCACTTTACCACTCTCTCTCCTACTCTCTCATTTTTCCCTCTCACTCACGTACAGCCCCTCACTCACCCTCTCATTTCTTCCTTCTCCAACCGATAACAATGGAGAATTGAAGAACCACACAAAAACCTCATCTTCTCTCCTCTTGTTAACCCCTTGAACCTTCTCCAAAAATTTCAAAAATACTACCATTGTGTTCCTCTAATCAAGGAGAACACTACCCTCTTTTCAAAATTCAAAAACAAGCATTTTCGTTTCCATGGGTGTGCTGCATTTGGAGCTTCAAGACCACCATTAGAACCACCTTCATCTCCTTATCAAGTTGAGGTAAAAATATTCTTGAAACCTCATCTTTTTCTAGCCCTTGTGGAAAAAACGAAATCTTAAACTAAACCCTTGTTGGTGCTTTATATTCTAGCCGATTTTGGCATTGTTGGAGGAGTAGAAATATTGTTCTTGAGCTATTCCAAGCTTCACCTACACCCTTGCAAGGTAAAATATCCCTAAACCCTAAAATGTGCCTTAAGCTTTTAAGAATGGTTAGGGTTAGTTTTTGTATTGAAATGGTGGTGTGTATTGATGGGTTGTAGTGTTAGAGAATTTGATTTACCAAACCGGTGGGAAGAGAAAAGAAAAAGGAAAGAAAGAAGAAGGAAGAAGAGAAGAAAAACTAGAAGAAGAACAAGGTAATTATACTCTCTTGTGTAGTCTTGTTAAATGTATTGTGTAACAGATTTTAGTAGCTCTTAATTGTGTATTGAAAATGGTAATGAGTGGTAGTGTAATGTGCAAGAGAATCCAAATGTTTTGAAGCTTAAAAGACACTTAAAAGCTTATTGAAACCTAGATGGGAATTGATGTTGAGTGCAGGAATTTAATAGTGTTGAATGGTTAGTGTTTGTGTTGGAGAGCTATGTATATTAATGATGTTTAAAACAGGTGAATTGGGTAACAATGTGTGAATAAATGATGTGGTGAGAATTTAAAATTTTAGGGGAGGTTATGTCAAAATTTACCTAGGAACTAGAAGACTTATGAACTAGAAACTAGGTGAAAATATACCCTTGTACCATATTTTGATTTGAGTTAGTTAGTGGGTAGTGAAATGGTATAAATCCCTAGGTTCCTAAGCAGCCTTCTCACGTAATTCCTCGGTCGGGATCCTAATCTATCATCAAGCTCTTCAAGTTCTGTCGAATTACCTTGTTACCGAAAAGGGGGTGCGCTAAAGAGGGGAGAGGGAAAGAGAGATTCGTAACAACGCAATGCAATAGTGAGAATTCTGGAATACTGTTCGCGTGCCTTTTATTGAGGGGTGAACCCCTATTTATAGTGTTTCCTACGGGCCTTTAGCCCGTTACATTGTGCCAGGCTGGCACATAAATATCTTGGTAAGTCTACAAAATATCTGATAAATATCTTATCCCAATCTCCCTATCTTTTAGTCGCTATCCGTACTTGCTTTGCTCTCTTTTGGACCGGTCACAGGCGACCGGCCGTATTCGTGCTTTATTTGGTGTATTTGGTGCCCGGTCGCAAACGACCGGACGCTTTTTACGCTTTATCTCGTACTCCTGGCGTCTGGTCATAAATGACCGATCGAAATGCTTCCTATGGCGACCGGTCACAGACGACCGGTCGTCCTCTATACCATGTTCTAGGGCTCTCGATGACCGGTCATAAGTGACCGGTCGCTGCTTGCGGCCTACTTGGGCCTGGACAGGGACGCCCGGTCATTGCCTTGGCCTCCCTTTTCCCTGTTCTTTGCTCTGTTGGGTTGTTGCTTTCTTTTTGGGTCTTCTGGGCGTATTTTCCCCTCTTCATCAGTCCCACAAGTTCTACTTTTTGCGCCTTGCGAGGAAAGTAGAACTTAGAACCTGACTCTTTCGGTCCGGATTTGGAGGGTGAGGGTAAAAATTTTCGCTTTTCGCTTTCTCGTTGGGCCTTGCCTCCTCATTTCCTGTCTCCCAGTCAGTCCCACAAGTTCCATCTTTTTCCCTCGGGCGAAAGGATGGGACTTACTATGGTTCGTGCGATGCGCGTGCGCCAAGGCCGTGCCCCACACGCGCCTGCGTTCGTACGAAGTAGCCGTTGCAGAATTTTTATCGTCTCGCGCACGCCAGCCGTCACTACAGAATGTGCAGAGTCTCTGCAATTTTCCTGCAAAAAGCGCCCTTTTGTTTGGTTTTATATTTTAAATATTTCGGAAATTGTGTTACCTCTTTTTAAAAGGTGTTGGGAGGGCAACGTTTTTCTCTTTCCTCCAACTCTCGTATTTCACAGTTTTTCGAACTTTCTCCCTTTCGCTCCGCTATTTCCGCTTTCTTTCTCTTTCTTCACTTCGCCTCTTCTTCCCTGCTCTACTTCGCTGTTTTAATGGCGTCTTCTAGTTCCAAATCATCTCGCGTTTCTGCTAAAAGCGCCATCGTGGGCTTCAAATCGGACGGGAAGTTTCGTCCGACACTCTTTAAACCAAAGTCCGCCTATTCCAGTAATCGGGAGCCGTTGCCTAGCATTCTTGATGTTAAGGCTCTCGATTCGCTTCTTGCGAATGTGGACGTTCCCACAGGAACCCAGATTTTTCTTCCCTCTGAAGATTCGCATCCCATGGACGACTTGGGTCGTGGGTACGTCGTGTACTCCGACTTCTTTTTGCGTGGGATGACGGTTCCTCCCCACCCGTTCGTATTGGGGTTTCTAACTCGCCGCTGCTGTACGCTTGCTCAGCTTCACCCGAAAGCGGTGTGTCACCTCCATGCTTACATTGCTCTGTGCGCCGAGAAGGGGGTGGCGCTTTCTGCTACGTTGTTCGTTCAGTTCTTCACTAGCAGAGTCGATTCCAACAATTTAACCATATCCGGTCGGTCCGGATATTCGCTTTTTAAATACAAGAAGCTTGCTCAACGCTGGAACGCACGGTGGTTTGTCATCGTCCCACCCGCCGGGAGGTATCTCGGGGTCGCCTATTGCCCCTCGATTATCAGGGGCTCCCTGCATAGTCCCACGGTTCCGAAGTCGGAGCTCACCATGTCCCGAGCCTTGAAGGTGGTGGCTGACCTTCATCCGAGCGTGGAGGACTTTTTTACCGGTCCACGCCTGGCCTCACTTACACATTCTGAGGGTGAGAGTTTTCCTCTCCCCTTCCTGCTCTTTTTATCGTTTTCTGCCTTGTCCTGGGCTTACCTATCTCCTTTTCGTCGCAGATTTTCCTCAGCTCGGGGCGAAGGTTGGCCCCTTTCACAGCTGGCAACTGGTGACCTTCAAGACCGGGGAAGGAAAGGTGGACTACTACGCCACCTTGGAAGCTGTGGAGGAGTCCGTTCTTCGCGAGGAAGAGGCGGTTGTTGTTGGCCGGAAGCGGTCCGGGGAGGAAGCTGATCACCCGGCCAAGAAGCCGAGATCGGCAAAGGATGGGGAAGGGAGTTCCCCTCGGACTCCAGAGGCCCGGTCGCCTGATACTTCAAACCAACCAGGTACTTGGTACACTAGTCCAGGTTCCGGCCGTCGGGTGATAAGTGTCCAAATGAGCATGATTTATAGGTGTATTTCATATATAATATTAGCACTTTTCTTGCTCATTTCTCCACTTCGGTTAGTTTTCCTCTAGTTTATGTTTTATTATTTATCTCACAAATTTATTGTTCAAACATGAGGAAAACCAAGCTGGGAGTAAAGTAGATAAAGAGACGAACGCATAGACGCAAACGGCTCAGAAAACGGACTTATAACGAAGAATGTAGAGCCAGTTGAAGATTGTTATATATATGTATAATATATATAATAACGCACGGGAGTGCACCGCCCCATAACAGGCGGACCACTCTGAGGCGACCGCCTGGCGGACGTGGGAGAGACAACCGCCTCTTAATGGGCGGTACTACAGGCGGACAACAAACAGGCAACCGCCTGCTATCTGGCGGACAAGGGAGAAGCGACCGCGAGGCGGTTGAAACAGAGGTGACCGCCTCATACGAGGCGGACAAGAGATAGAGTGAACCGCCAGATACCAAGCGGACGCCACACACGAGACCGCCAGTTATCAGGCGGACAAGACAGAGGAGACCGCCACTTATCAGGCGGTCGTGTATAAATTTCCGGAGCTTATCGTCTTCGCCCGTCTTCGTCTTCGTCTTCAATTTGCCAATTTGCCTCACCGACGGTGCAACTCGCCCAACTCGTATCTGCCTTATCCATCTACTCTGCGCATCTTCATCTTCCTGTCCCCTGCGCAATCAATGAATCAACAGTTAATCCAAATCGTACGGAGCTTCTTCTCCTCTGCCTCTATATAAACCGACGCCCCTTCTGCAAAGAAAATCAGATTCCCTTCCTCTGAATCCAAATTGTTATTTGTTAATTATTATCGTTAGTATTAGACCACTCCACGACCACCACCATTCACCTCGTATCCTCCACTTCTCCATTTTATTTTCATTCAACATTTCACCACGAAGCAGAAGCAGTATAAAAGAAGAGAAGTAAAAGGGAGCTGGATCAGAAGCGAATCGCAGTCCAGTCTCCGCCAGCAGTCTCCAAATTAATGGCTATTTCTGTTCCCTTTTTATTACTGTTAATGTCTAAGTGATTTTATTCGTATCTTAGGATGGGGTTTGTTCCTAAATAATTCAGACTTATTATTAATACCAAGTTTGCTTATAAATATTTGTTTTGTCTCTCTAAATTATTAAGTGCTTAATAACTGATCATTTTTATGCATTTACGGTTTCTCTTATTTCAATGATTTTGTAAATCTGATAATAGACCACAAAGAAAGATAAACGTTAGATATTATACTCCTTGATTAGCAGATAAAATCCATCGCTGTTATAAAAAGAATTCTCACTTAAAGCTAATTAATGATTTTAGACTTTTTCTGATTGTAAGAAGTTTAATGAATTAATTAAGAGTTGTCCTTATCTATGATTTAGAAAGGTCACAAGATAAATTCTTAACAGACAAATAAGAGCAAATTAGGATTATTAATTGTTTAAGTAATTTAGGAAATTCCCCCGCAATCCTAGGATACCCTTTTTCCATCCATCCATTTATTTTATTTACGGTATTTATTATTTCTGTACTAATCCCAAAATTCAAGCTTGCCTCCGGCTAAACCCCTTTTTACATTTTATGCATTTTTATTTGCCTTTTTGTACACTTACTAAACTGGATAATTAATCAGATAATTGCGAAGTCTCTGTGGATACGACCTTGTTGTACTACAAAGATTGGGTTCACTGCCCATAGTAAGCAAGATAGTTTAACTATTATTTTGCCCAACAAGTTTTTGGCGCCGTTGCCGGGGACTTCGGTCCAACTATCTGATTTATTATCTGTTTAGTTTTTCTTTTATTTTCGTTTTTTGTCACTTTTTTTGTGTATAAATTTTTGTTTTGTTTTTAAAGGTACTTAATTCTGATGGATGGTCACTACGATCAAGCAGAAGATTGGTATGGTTACCCCTATAGCGCAGAGAACTACAGTCAATGGAGTGTCTGCCAAGAGTGTGGAGGAGACCATGAAAGTTCCTATTGTCCTATGGTTGCAATAGAAAGAGACAACGCCATTTTACGGGAAATGATGGCAAATTTTACCTCAACCATTGAAATGATCCGGCAAAGAACGCTAGATCAGGTAGAACACATGGAACAACCCGTTCCACAACTGAATGCAGTGGTTCACGAGGAAGAACAACCTGCTGAGGACATAAGCTACTCCCCACCTCCTCCCCTATTTGAATTAGAGAATCCATCACCAAACAACTATCAGCTTGATTATGGAGACAACCCCTCAGAAGAGAGTTTCTCCTTGGACTTCATGGAGTCCCCTCCCTCTGAAATCAACTATTACTTCCCCTCCTTCACCGTGCTTTACCCAGAAGATGAGGGTGGATTCATCCTCAACCTTGAGAAGGGGGAGATGCCGCCTCCCTCCGAGCCATCAGAAGAGAGTGTTATAGTAAATTTCAAGGAGCCACTTCCCTCTGAAGATCCCTATCAAGGTTCTTACCATAAGCCTAAACAACAAGAGGAGGATTTTTACATCCTCCAATTTGAGGAAGAAAAGTCATTTCCACCGGGTCTTCTGTTAGAACTACGTTCCCGGCAGTACCTCCTCAAACACCAGATTTTGAGGAGTATTAATTTTCTTATTTTATATGCCGAGGTAACGTTTTGTTTTGATCCAGGATAACGACAAAGCGTCTAGCCAAAGACGTTAAAGAAGGGCAGCTTCCTGGGAGGCAACCCGGGTGTACTTTTATTTTATTTTGCTTTTATGTTCTTTTTAATTTTCAGGTTCTCTTTAAATTTTATTTTTGCTAACTTTTAACCCCGTTTTTAGTATGGTTGCTTCTAGTGTCTTATGCAGGTGTAACCCATGTGGACACCGCAACCAAGCTACGCTACTTGAGGCTGAAGCTCAAGTGTGGGGGAACGCTGATCAACGCTAGCAAAAATAAAATCAGGGGAGTACCAGTTCCTTTAATTTTGCTTTTATTTAAATAAAAAATGCAGAGGAGCGTTTATGTGCTTAACTGTTTATTTGTGCTCTTTGTGTTATCTCTAATTATCTACTTACCGAAAAGGTCTTCTGAAACCTTCCCTTGTTTTTCTGGTGAACAACGAGGACGTTGTTCAATTTAAGTGTGGGGGAGTGTGCCCTTTTCGGTGACATTTTGTGCTAAAATGCTTAATCTCTATGCTTATCTTGCGTTTGTTCAAAAATTAAAATTATGTACCCTGTTAATGTAGGTTGTTCTCTTTAAAAATAAATACTGTTATGAATTGTGGGATAAATGGTACAAATTTTAAAATTTTGATTACTTTTGAGGAGCATTTTATATGCGGTGTGACCAAATAATCTGCAAATGGTTGGATTTTATTGCTCAGGGTTTCTTTCTGTCTTCTCTCTTAGGGATTGCTAAGGGGTGCTTTTCTGTTTAAAAAAAAAAAGAGAAAAAAGGAAAAAATAAGGTACTTTCGAGACACCATTGGTAACCAACAAAAGAGAGTTGAGTGTTCTTAAATACAAAGGCGTGATGCCTATATTTTCTCATCTCTTATGCAAAAGTGAAACAAATGCATGAATCTATTTTTCCTTTTGTTTTCTCCTCAAAAGCCCGTTCTTGAGAGAAGTTGGCCATGGTAAAAGTTCTCAGAGTCACCTAAAAGAAACATTGAAGTACCTTAGATCATACCCCGAAACTCTATATTTTATTTTTACCCTGAGCACACCTATGCCACCAGCAGTTAATTTTCACACTGCTCAATTAAGTTAAAAAGATCATGTTTATCCTACCCTTCATAATAATATTTGTTAGTATTGAGCATTCCCTACTTAATTGGTTACGTGATTTTGCTTGAGGACAAGCAAAAAGATAAGTGTGGGGGTGTGATAAGTGTCCAAATGAGCATGATTTATAGGTGTATTTCATATATAATATTAGCACTTTTCTTGCTCATTTCTCCACTTCGGTTAGTTTTCCTCTAGTTTATGTTTTATTATTTATCCTACAAATTTATTGTTCAAACATGAGGAAAACCAAGCTGGGAGTAAAGTAGATAAAGAGACGAACGCATAGACGCAAACGGCTCAGAAAACGGACTTATAACGGAATGTAGAGCCAGTTGAAGATTGTTATATATATGTATAATATATATAACGCACGGGAGTGCACCGCCCCATAAAGGCGGACCACTCTGAGGCGCCGCCTGGCGGACGTGGGAGAGACAACCGCCTCTTAATGGGCGGTACTACAGGCGGACAACAAACAGGCAACCGCCTGCTATCTGGCGGACAAGGGAGAAGCGACCGCGAGGCGGTTGAAACAGAGGTGACCGCCTCATACGAGGCGGACAAGAGATAGAGTGAACCGCCAGATACCAAGCGGACGCCACACACGAGACCGCCAGTTATCAGGCGGACAAGACAGAGGAGACCGCCACTTATCAGGCGGTCGTGTATAAATTTCCGGAGCTTATCGTCTTCGCCCGTCTTCGTCTTCGTCTTCAATTTGCCAATTTGCCTCACCGACGGTGCAACTCGCCCAACTCGCATCTGCCTTATCCATCTACTCTGCGCATCTTCATCTTCCTGTCCCCTGCGCAATCAATGAATCAACAGTTAATCAAAATCGTACGGAGCTTCTTCTCCTCTGCCTCTATATAAACCGACGCCCCTTCTGCAAAGAAATCAGATTCCCTTCCTCTGAATCCAAATTGTTATTTGTTAATTATTATCGTTAGTATTAGACCACTCCACGACCACCACCATTCACCTCGTATCCTCCACTTCTCCATTTTATTTTCATTCAACATTTCACCACGAAGCAGAAGCAGTATAAAAGAAGAGAAGTAAAAGGGAGCTGGATCAGAAGCGAATCGCAGTCCAGTCTCCGCCAGCAGTCTCCAAATTAATGGCTATTTCTGTTCCCTTTTTATTACTGTTAATGTCTAAGTGATTTTATTCGTATCTTAGGATGGGGTTTGTTCCTAAATAATTCAGACTTATTATTAATACCAAGTTTGCTTATAAATATTTGTTTTGTCTCTCTAAATTATTAAGTGCTTAATAACTGATCATTTTTATGCATTTACGGTTTCTCTTATTTCAATGATTTTGTAAATCTGAGAATAGACCACAAAGAAAGATAAACGTTAGATATTATACTCCTTGATTAGCAGATAAAATCCATCGCTGTTATAAAAAGAATTCTCACTTAAAGCTAATTAATGATTTTAGACTTTTTCTGATTGTAAGAAGTTTAATGAATTAATTAAGAGTTGTCCTTATCTATGATTTAGAAAGGTCACAAGATAAATTCTTAACAGACAAATAAGAGCAAATTAGGATTATTAATTGTTTAAGTAATTTAGGAAATTCCCCCGCAATCCTAGGATACCCTTTTTCCATCCATCCATTTATTTTATTTACGGTATTTATTATTTCTGTACTAATCCCAAAATTCAAGCTTGCCTCCGGCTAAACCCCTTTTTACATTTTATGCATTTTTATTTGCCTTTTTGTACACTTACTAAACTGGATAATTAATCAGATAATTGCGAAGTCTCTGTGGATACGACCTTGTTGTACTACAAAGATTGGGTTCACTGCCCATAGTAAGCAAGATAGTTTAACTATTATTTTGCCCAACATCGGGTATTTCTTCCTCTTACGCCCGGGTCAGATCTCAATCTTAGTCCGTGGGACGAGAGAGGGCGTGCATGTGCGGTCTTATCCTTCGTGTTCCACCTGTTTTTTTTTTTATTTACTTCTTCGTTCCCTTGGTCGTTACCTGCCGCTAATGTCTTAGCTCTGCTTTTCTTTGCTTACCCACTCTTGTGTGTTTCTCTGCTTTGCAGCTCCCGAGGCTGAGAAAGCCAGGGCCAAGGGGGAGGCGGCCGGTCAGCCGCTCCCTACTCAGCATCGCCAGAAGACCCTTGGCTCGAAGGGTAGGATAAAGCATATGGCCAAGAGGGCGAAAGCCTCCGACATAGTACATCTCGATGAGTCGGGTGCTTCAGATGCCGCCTCACAACAGGGGCCTTTGGGGGAGATCGCTCCTTCTGGGCCTGGGACTTCATTACCCGGGGGCGACGGCGGCAGTGCGGGCGCTGCGCCGGGTGCGGCTCAGGGGGAGCCCGCGGACTCGGGGCTTCGCTCGAAGGCGAAGGAGGGTGTTGGTGCCTCCACATCGTCCTCTCCTCCTCCGCCCGCTCGTGAGTCCTTCTGCGGTCCGTCTGCGAAGGATGGCTGGTGTTACCACCGTGGTCAGCCTTTTCCTGTGCTGCCCGTGACGGAGTCATCCTCCTATACCGAGCTGTGGAAGGAAGCCATCCGTATGTCCGGATCTCCTGATGGTCTCTTCGCCCCTCTGAAGACCACGACCGCGGCCAAAGAGAGGTTGAGGATCGGTGGGGGTGGAGCGGACGCCATTATGCGACACTCCTTTCCGCTGGAGGCCTCGCTTGACCTCATGTGGCAGGGGATCTTCCGAGTGAGCGGCTCATCCCTTCTTAACTTTTTTTTGGGCTGCTTCTTTTTCCTTTTTATTTTCTTTGGCTTATCATTTTATTTTGTGCAGACGGTGGCCTTTGCACAGGGTGTGGACTTGCACGTGCAATCTCTTTTCTTGAAGCTACGCCTGGAGGAGAGCCGGGCCCGCAATGCTCAGGAGGAACTGAAGATAGAGCGATCCTCCAACAGCATCTTTGTTGACACCGTTCAGGAGGAGATCTCCAGGCGGGTGCGCGAGCAGACCGCGGATATGAAGAAGGAGCTGGGCGATGCCCGCCGGTCGTATACAAAGCAGTGTGACGAGTACGAGGAGCAACTGAAGAGGTTGCGTGAAGAGAACTTTTCCCTCAAGGGTCGGATCCGGTCGCTGGAGACGGAAGCTGCGTCTTTTGAAAAGGTACGAAGTGAGTTTGCTGACCGGTCGTTTGCCTTTTCTGATTTGGAGTCCTTGGTGGGGCAGGCTCGGGTTTCCCACGAGCGAGAGGTTGAGGGCCTTCGTGCCGAGAAGACCACTTTGACGCAGGAGAAGGCGTCGCTTATTGAGGGGAAGGCCAAAATTTCTCAAGAACTTCATTCTGCCTCCGAGGCGAATATTGTCCTGAAAAGGGACCTGTCGTCCTCCGAGGCGAGACTGGCGGAGGTGGCCCGGGCGGGTGAGGTCCTGGCTTCCGAGAAAGAGAAGCTGTCTGTCGAGCTCCAGAGGTTGTCTGGCGAGCTTGCGGCTTGTAAGGAGCAACTGCTTTCCTCCGAAGAGAAAGCAAAGGTGTCGGGGGAGGAGTCCGCTAGGCTGCGGTTAGAAAACTCCGAGCTGGCTTCGAGAGGTGATTCTTCGCCTCTTCGCTCGTTCCTTATTGTCCTTACTCTTTTTTTTGACAAGGGTTTTCCTCCTTTCTCTTTTCCTACTTAGGCCCGAGGCCTGGGAATCCCATTGAGGGACTGGAGAAACTGAACCTGCGGATTGATGACCTTGAGGAGGAGTTGATTACCGCCAACGCTAGCCGCGACCGGTATCGGGCTTGGGGTCAGACCTTGGAGCAGCAGGTGGCCAGCCTCGAGGCTTACTCTCGGAAGGTGCGAGAGGACCTGCGGCAGCAGAGCACGAAGCTCGCTCACTTGAAGGAATCCTTCACCTCTCAATGCGGGAGGATGGTGAAGACCTGCCGTCAAATTGTTTCGAGGTTCTTCGCGGGTAGGGGTGAGGTTATGGATGACGGTCTTTACCAGGAGTTATCCTTCAAGGAGGTTGCGCACAAGACCTCCTTTTATGAGGTTCTTGAGAAGTTCGGGCGCCTTCCCGGGGAGACTTGCCTTGTCCCCGGCCAGGCATCATTTCTGCCTCCCGGGAGTACCACGAATTAGGGTGGGGTAGGCCTCCGGTCGTCTCCCGGGAAGTCCGGGTCCTCGGGGAGTGTTCAAGGGGCTGCTCCTGCGAATCTTGACGCTGTTTAGGAGACTTAGATCAGAGGAAATTTAGATTAGTCTTAGTTATCGTCCGTTTCCATCTTGTTTGTTTTGATATTGTACATACTTTCAATGATTAATGGAATTACTTGCCAGTTATTTCGCTGGTTTATGCTATCTTTGTTTCGCGGCCCGGTCATTACGACCGGTCGCTTTGATTGCGCGTGTTACCGATTGCCTTTTAGTTGATTCGTTTTTGCGGGCGAGACCGGTCATACTCGAGCGACCGGTCGCCACGCTTTTGTCTTAAGGACGTGACCCGGCCGTTTTTGACGACCGACCGTTCCCGTCCTCGCCCGGTCGTTTTAGCGACCGGGCGCTTCTGTTTTTTCTTTCCCAATCCTTGCTTTTGGTAGCCAAGCGATGGTACTTGCGGTTATCCCCTTTTCCTTTTCCCGAGAGAGGAGAAAGAGTTTGCCAGGGGAATTTAGCCGAGGTACGGTGTGGCGTCCCACACCTAATGATTCACCCATTACAGGCGACCAGAGCTCCTAGAGTTTCCGGAGATGGGTTTTCCGTTTTTGTTCTTGCTTGAGTGCGACAACTCATAGCAAGATTTTTCAGGGCATTGCATCCTGTAGGGCATTGCCCGGGTGTTTCTTTTCCAGGGCATTGCATCCTGTAGGGCATTGCCCGGGTGTTTCTTTTTCAGGGCATTGCATCCTGTAGGGCATTGCCCGGGTGTTTCTTTTCAGGGCATTGCATCCTGTAGGGCATTGCCCGGGTGTTCTTTTTCAGGGCATTGCATCCTGTAGGGCATTGCCCGGGTGTTTCTTTTAGCGTTCGAATCTTTCCAAAAATAATTCCTTTATTGATGTTGTCAATGAGTTACATTGATTTTCATACATAGAACTTCTTGAGGCATTCCGCATGCCAGGAATGGGGCAGTTCGTATCCTTCGACATTTTTCAGGTGATATGAAGCTCGTCCAACCTTCTGATGGATGATGTAAGGACCTTCCCACTGGGGGTCGAGTTTCTTGGGCTGCTTAACCTCCCTTAGGACAAGCTCGCCGGGGAAAAGCTTCGTTCCCTGACCCTGCGGTTGAAGTACCTCTCGACTTTCCTCTTGTCTTTCACCATCCGGGCGGCCGCAACGGCTCTTTCTTCCTCGAGAAGGTCTAGGCGGTCTTTTACCCCTTCGTTGTTGAGCCGCTCATCATAGGATTCGCAACGGACCGACGGGATCATAATCTCAGCTGGGACGACTGCCTCCAGGCCGTAAGTTAATCTGAAAGGTGTTTCTCCCGTCGGTCCCTTTTCCGTCGTTCGGTAGGACCACAAGATTTGGTGTAATAGTTCGGCCCATTCCCCTTTTCGGCTTCCTAACTTTCTCTTTAAGGCTTTTATGATCTGTCCGTTTGCATTCTCGACCTGTCCGTTGGCCTGGGGGTGTGCCACCGATGCGAACCTTACCTCGATTTTCCATTGCTCACAAAACTCCCTGAACCTGTCGCAATTGAACTGCGTCCCATTGTCAGTTATTATAATTCTTGGCAGCCCGAATCTACACACAATGTGCCTCCACACGAATTCTTGCGACCTCTTGGCTGTGATGGACACGGTTGGCATTGCCTCCACCCATTTTGTGAAATAATCAATAGCCACATATACGAACCTGAACCTCCCGGGAGATGCCTCTGGGAAAGGACCAATGATGTCCAGTCCCCACATTGCGAACGGGATCGGGGATAGTATGGCCTTTTGCACGGCCGGGGGGTTATGTATTTTGCTGCCGTGCTCCTGGCACTGTGCACTTTCGGATGTATTCCTTGCAGTGGCTTTGCATTCTCGGCCAGTAGTAGCCGAGTCTCATGATTTTGTGGGTCGTGGCTCTTTCCCCTTGGTGGTTTCCGCAAATCCCTTCATGTACTTCCTTTATAAGTTCAATTCCCTCTTCGTCCGTGACGCATCTGAGGGCGGGTCTGGCGAAAGACCTTTTGTAGAGGCGCCCCTCTTCAAAAAGAATGACGCCGCTCGTCGCTTCAGGGTTCTGGCTTCTTTATCCTCCGGGGGCAATTTTCCTTCGAGGATGTACTCCACGATCGGGGTCATCCAGATTCTTCTGGCACGAGGGACTCGGCCGCCAGGACCTGTGCCTCGTCTACGCTTGGGCTGGTTTTTGTCTCCAACCACACCTTACTTGGTATCCTTTCGGCCATGCTTGCTAATTTTGCTAGTGCGTCCGCTTCGGTGTTTTTTGCCCGAGGAAGGTGTTTCAGCTCACATCTCGAGAAGCTTGCCTTTAGCTCTTGAACCCTTAGCAAGTACCTCCAGAGCTTTTCTTCCTTTACTTCATATATGTTGTCGTGCTGGCGGGTGACCAGCAGGAGTCTGAGTATACCTCCAGGTCTGTCGCACCTAGGGCGACTTCTAGGCCTTGAATGAGAGCTTCGTACTCGGCCTCGTTGTTAGTTACTTCGAACTCCAGCCGGAAGGCGTAGTTGATGTCCCGTCCGTCGGGAGTCTGGACTACAATCCCCGCTCCCGCTCCCGTTTTGCACCGAGCGCCGTCTACCTGGATGATGAAGGGGGTGGGTGGCTTTCCCTCTTCTTGATCGAAGCTAGTCTCTGTTATGAAGTCCGCTAGGGCTTGAGCTTTGATCGCCGTCCGCGGTACAAAGTTGATCTCGTATTGGGTGAGTTCAACTGCCCAACTTACCATGCGTCCTGACGCATTGGGGTTGTTATTTGGGGGGGATTTCAACGGCCAGTTAGTCCTTACAAGGATTCGGTGTGATTGAAAGTACGGTCGTAGCTTCCGGGACGCCACCACTAGGGCCAGGAAGACCTTTTCAATTGGTGTAGCGTCTTTCTACGGGAGTCAGGATTTTTCCTGTGTAGTAGACGGGGATCTCCTTCTTTTCGTCTTCCATGATCAGGACCGCTGCCACCGCCCAGGCCGATGCGGATAGGTAGAGATAGAGGTCTTGACCGGGCGTTGGGACTCCCAGCTTGGGTAACTCTCGAAGCATTTCTTTGATCTTCTCGAAGGCTTCCTTGCATTCTTGACCCACTGGAACTTGCTGTTTTTCCTAATGTGTTAAAAAACGGATTGCCTTTTCTTGCAATTTTGAACAAAACCTGCTTAGGGCGGTGAGTCTCCCGTTAAGGGCCTGGACGTCCTTGATGCTCCTGGGGGGGCTGAGGTCGAGAATCGCCTGGGTCTTTTCTGGGTCGACCTCTATTCCCCGCTGCCCCACGATGAAACCAAGGAATTTTCCTTTGGTGACTCCGAATACACATTTCTCCGGGTTTAGCTTGATTTGGAACTTGTCGAGCGTGGTGAATGTTTCCTCCAAGTCTTTCATGTGCTGTTCTTTGGACGGGCTTCTACGACTATGTCGTCCACATAAGCCTCCACATTTCGCGAGAGCTGCTCCGGAACACTTTGTCTATCATTCGCTGGAAAGTGCGCCGGCGTTTTTCAACCCGAATGGCATCACCTTATAGCAGAAAACTCCTGCCGAGGTGACGAAAGAAGTTTTCTCGGAGTCCTTCTCGTTCATCTTTATCTGGTTATACCCGGAGAATGCATCTAGGAACTCAGGACGGAGCTTTGGGCCGACGAGACGACCAGTCGGTCAATCGACGGCAACGGGTAAAAATCTTTGGGGCATGCCTTGTTCAGGTCGGTGAAGTCCACGCACATCTCCATTTCCCATTAGATTTCTTACCATAACTACGTTCGCCAGCCACTTGGGGTAAGACACTTCTCTAATAAAACCCGCCTGCAGGAGTCTTTGGACTTCTTCTCGAGCAGCCTGGTCCCTTCGGCCCCGATCACCCTTCTTCTTTGGCGGATTGCTGGGTGTGCGGGGTCTACATTGAGGTCATGCTGGATAACGTCTGGGTATTCCGGGCATCTCTTCTGTGCTCCAGGCGAACGTGGCCCTTCTTTTTTCCAGGAATCTTGTTAGATGGACTTGTTCTTCGCTGTGAAAGGCATTTCCAATCTTGAAGGATTTGTTAGGGTCAGTTCGTAGCGGTACCTCTTTTGGGAGATCAGCCGGGGTCGTACCGTCCGCCGTTTCGTCGGGGAGGGGGAGTTTTCCCTTGAATTCCTTCTCAGACCCCACGGTTCTGACAGTCTCATTTCCTGGCAGGTTTTCCATGATCCGTACCTCGCATACCCGCGCGACTTTCTGGCTTCCTCTTATCGTGACGAGCTTCCCTGATCTGGTCAGGTACTTCATCTTCAGATGATGGGTGCTGCAGATGGCTCTGAAGGCATTTATCCCCGGCCGCCCGAGGTACATATTGTACCCTGACAGCCCGGGAAGGATGAAGGCTGTCAATTCTTCCGTGCGTCTCTCATCCCCTTGGCCTAGGGTGATGGTGAAGTCGATGCTCCCTGTAGACTTGGCCGAGATCCCTCCTACGAAACCGCCCAACACAGCTGAATAAGGCTTGATCCTGTCTTCCGGGATCTCGAGCTTTTTTACCGCCTCGGCAGAAATGACGTTGGCACCCGCTCCGCTGTCGACCAGGATTCCTCCCATCATGCGGTCATTCACCTGAGCCCTTATGACCAGGGGGTCGTTATGCGGGTATAGGACTCCGTCTTCATCATCCTCAGTGAAATAGATCGGGGGGAGCTTTTGGTGTTTCGTATCCTTTTTGTCCAGGAGTTCTTGGTGAACTTCGTGGACGTGCCTTTTTCTTTCATTGGGGGTCAAGGGCCCTACTTCTGAGAATAGTCCTGTGATTACCCCGAAAGACTTGCTATGGTCTAACTCGGGGTGGACCTCTCCCTCCGGTTTAGGCCGAGAGGACTGGCTACCATGATGTGCTTTGCTGGCTCTCCTCTTTTTCTTTTGTTCTCCTCAATTATCCTTAGCTCCTTGGCGAGGTTCGCGCAGTTTATGGTTCTGTGGCTGCGGTGCCCGTGGTACTCACAGAAGGCCACCGGCACCTCTCCTGGGAAGGGCTTTCTTGGTGGGGGCAGAAGTCCCTCTCTCACGGCAGCGGCATACTTCCCTGGGTGTATGATACCGTTGGGAAGGTTCTGGAGCTCGAGGCCTGTTGTCCCTGGGGGGCCGGGGTCTTAGAATAAGGCTTGTATCGGCTTCCCCCTTGGTGCGATCCTCCGGTCGCGACCGCCCCTCCTGTCTGGCTTCCCTTCTTCTCACCCGTGGCGGGGGCTTTAAAGCTGTTGAGGAGCTCCTTGGCCTTATTCTCCGCGACTTCTGATTTAAGGAAGTCATGGATCATCTCAGCCAACTCACCATGCGACTTCGGCGCCCTGGTGGCTATTTTTCCAGCGAGGCGGGGGTGGGCCAAGCCATTCCCGAAGGCCTTGATCAGTATCTTTTCGTCTATCATCGATTTCGGCCACCTGCTTGTGGAACCGCTCGCTATATTCTTTCACGGTTTCCCCTTCGCCTGCTTCACATCCATGAGCTCTATTGTTTCTCTTTTTACCCTTTTGCTGGCCGCAAAGTACTGCTGAAACTCCTCGGTGAGTTGAAACTGGAGATCGACTGGGGTGGCCTAGACGAGATCCAGCTCAAGGCTCTCTTGGAGAGTGTCCCGGGAAATAAGTTGCACAGGGCGAGGGAGCTAATCCCCTGGGTGTTCATGGCGAACATGAATTTCTTGATGTGCTGGGCCGGATCCCCAGTGCCGTCGTACTTCTCCACCGCCGGGGCGACGAAGTGGGGCGGAAGTTTAGCTCTGCGGATCTTCTCAGAGAAGGGGTACAGGCTCATGTCAATGGCATCGTCTTCTTCTTCTTCGAGGGTGATTAAGGCCTCTCCTCGGGTGCCTCTTTTCCCGTCATTGCTCCCGGCCGCATCCCGGCCCTTTAGGAGGTCTATCGCCTCTGACATCTCTTCCCACTTCCGTTGGAATTCTTCGTCCCTCTGCATCAACTCCTGTTGCAGGAGCTCGTTTCCTTCCACGATTTTCTCGTCGATTGATCTAGTGAGGCTTGCCAGCATGTTCTCCAAGTCCTTTTTGGAGATGGAGTCGTGGGTTGTCTCTGGTCCAGTGCTCCCGTCGTTGGTTTGGGGATTTTTCCTTGTTCTGGGTGCCATCTCCGTACCTAACCTGCAAAAAACACATTTTGTTCTCAGATGTGTCGACTTCGTATGTTTTCCAAAGTTATTATTCCCGTTGTGGACTCGTGGTTGCTAGATCTGAGCTGTTCGTTTCCCACAGACGGCGCCAAATGAAATGGTATAAATCCCTAGGCTCCTAAGCAGCCTTCTCACGTAATTCCTCGGTCGGGATCCTAATCTATCATCAAGCTCTTCAAGTTCTGTCGAATTACCTTGTTACCGAAAAGGGGGTGCGCTAAAGAGGGGAGAGAAAAGAGATTCGTAACAACGCAATGCAATAGTGAGAATTCTGGAATACTGTTCGCGTGCCTTTTATTGAGGGGGTGAACCCCTATTTATAGTGTTTCCTACGGGCCTTTAGCCGTTACATTGTGCCAGGGGCACATAAATATCTTGGTAAGTCTACAAAATATCTGATAAATATCTTATCCCAATCTCCCTATCTTTTAGTCGCTATCCGTACTTGCTTTGCTCTCTTTTGGACCGGTCACAGGCGACCGGCCGTATTCGTGCTTTATTTGGTGTATTTGGTGCCCGGTCGCAAACGACCGGACGCTTTTTACGCTTTATCTCGTACTCCTGGCGTCTGGTCATAAATGACCGATCGAAATGCTTCCTATGGCGACCGGTCACAGACGACCGGTTGTCCTCTATACCATGTTCTAGGGCTCTTGATGACCGGTCATAAGTGACCGGTCGCTGCTTGCGGCCTACTTGGGCCTGGACAGGGATGCCCGGTCGTTGCCTTGGCCTCCCTTTTCCCTGTTCTTTGCTCTGTTGGGTTGTTGCTTTCTTTTTGGGTCTTCTGGGCGTATTTTCCCCTCTTCAGGTAGGTTAGGAGAGATGGTTAATGCATTATAAGCTTTAGAAATGACATTAGAAGAGGGAGCTATGGGTGGAGAAAGTGAGAGTTAAAATCTGTAGCAAAATGCAACTAAGGGAAGGTAGTGTAAGTGTTGAAATGGAAGTTAGAAAACAAGTGTGTAAATTGGTATAGAAGTGGGTAATGGGTTAATAGATGAACTAAGGTGTATTAGGAGGTTTAATTAGTGTTAAAACAAGTGGGATTAAGTGTAGGATCAATGGGGAAGTAATGGGCAGAGGAGAGGACTGAGAACAGAAATAAAAATGCAATTACTGGACTGGACCGACCTTGGGACCGGACTTGCAAGGTCGGTCGAGCCCAGATTTACAAAGACGGAATCCTTCTGGAATGGACCGACCTTGGGGACCGGACTTGCAAGGTCGGTCGGCCAGAAAATTTCCCGTAACAAAACCTTCTGGAATAGACCGACCTTGGGACCGGACTTGCAAGGTCGGACAGCCTAAAATTTTCCTGTAATGTAACTTACTGGAATGGACCGACCTTGGGACCGATCTTGTCCATGGTCAGTCGACTCCAGAATGTCGAAACCAAAACTCACTGGAATGGACCGACCTTGGGACCGGACTTGGCAAGGTCGGTCGGCCCTGTAATTTTCCTGCGTATTACCCTCATGACTTCGACCGACCTTGGGTCCGACCCTGGGTAAGGTCGGTCGAGTCATACAAAAAAAAATAATTATTATAATAAGTATATACATCTATATATATATACATATGTATACTCACATATACATAAGTACATATATATATAAGTACATCATTGTTAAGTAAGGAGGTAAACTTAAAGTTGAAAAGTAAGTAAACAATGTGTAAGTGTAAGAATTGTAAAGACTTATTAAGTACGAGGTAGGAAACGTAAGAGTAATCGAGTTAAGTTAATAATAGTTAGATTAATCACTCGATTGTATGTATATCATAGGACTTGGATTGTGAACACCGGAGGAAAGTTGGATACAAGTACGACGGTGAACGGTATGAACTTCTCATGCCCCGTATGCTACCTTGGTTACTCTGATTTGTGTGTTGTGTGCTAATTGATCACCAAATAAGATAAACGCACGAATCGGATATATTATGCTTACTTGTGATTATCATGAGGTTGTTCCTTGTTGGATATTGTCTTTAAATCCTAGTTTGTATAATTCATGAAATGTATGGATGAATATGAATGTGTGTATGCTTGGTGTATTGTGTTATAACCGAATGTTATTGTGATTGGACTTCTAACTGATTCCTAACAAGCTAACCAATCTAACTTAATAAATTGGTAATTAAATTGGAATGAGTAGAAGTCCTATATAGTATCGGCCACGCGTGAGGAGGCGGAGACACAAGAGGTTGGATCCAATTCCTGACTCTTAAGCTGGTCCACGGCCCAAACCCCTTAAATGGGTAGCATCCTGGATTAGTGAGTCAAGTAAATCCCGGTGGTGGGACAGAGTAGTCCCCGGGCCGGAGGTCATACCGACTTAACATGAGTAAATCAAGTAAGTAAGAATGAGTAAACAAGTATGGAAAAGTAAGTAAGTAAGGTAAGAGAAATTTGTGTACGTATTGTGTAATGGCTAAAATAGTAATAAGCATCCGATTAACCCGGATGTGTAATTTGGCTAACCCTTGTGAAGGTAAGTATTGTGTACACTATTGCATTGTGTTTGGCTTGTGAATTGTATTGTGTATGATTGTATAATGTATGTAAAGCATATATGTATGATAATAATGAACCGCATGTACAGTCGACTCTAAATAGTCGGCGTACCCTAGTTAGCACGCGGTATATGCGAAGTTTATATGCAGCTTTTTGCTGAGCCCCTTGGGGCACCGTTTTTAATATTTTCAGGTACTCGAGAAGGGTGAAGACTTGGTTGAGACTATGATGTTTCTTTTGTTGTAATTAATAGACTTTGAATGGTGTACTAAGTTGTACACGGCTATGAGCCTTTTTGTTTAGCCGGTGTACCATGGGGTACACCTTTTTGGATAATGAAAGTATTGTGGTTTGCTATAGATGAGTAGGTTGTTAGAACTCATTATTTTTGGGAGAGTGAAAAAGGGATGTAATCAACTATGCATTTGATACTCGGTAATCCATTAATGTAAGTATTTGATCCTTTGTATTTGGTATGCAATGTAGTAGCTCAGTATATTTAGACATCAGACCGTAACTGTAAGTAGTGTAAGCCTAGCTAGCCGTATGGGCGGTTAGCGGCGTTGTATCACCCGCCGTAGTAGTAGTAATTCCGCTGCGAGTAGTCAGGATTATTGGGATGATTGGACGGTAAGTAAAGGATTAGCGGTAGGGGTGTTACAGAATCCAAGAAGGTCAGTGCTTTTATAAGCACTACCCAAAGCTCAAGTTGGACCCCTGAAACCTTATAATAAAGTGGTAAGACGGTGTATAGATAAGAAATCTATGGGCCCTGGGGTATTAGTTGTTTAAAATATCTTTTGAAACACAAGCACAAGAGCCAAAATGAGATCACATTCGCTAAACAACTTCATAGGGATTACATACGATCAGAGCAAGCTTTTAGGCTCAAAGAAAGGTATATTGGCAGGTTAGTATTGATTCTTGGGGTGATACTTTTTCTTTTTGATAGTGTATGATGTGTTCATTTTTGTGTAACAGTATAACTCCTCATTTGACAGTGAGAAGAGAGGACGCTACGTCCTGGACAAGGAAATGGTTGATCGGATGCTATTCAGGAACAATGACTTCACAATCGAAAAGATGGGTTACAAGATTCAACACAAAGTTAAGCAAGTTTGAGAACTCCTCTGACATATGTATTCATTCCTTCAGGTAATGGGCTGAACCGGAATGATGCTTAGATATTAATATTCTTTAAATATGTAACCTAGTGGTGACCAATATGGCAGTTTTCTCTACGTGACCCCTGTTGTATGCTGATCTCAGCCAAATTCATATTGTAAATTTGTATTTAAAGGTAAAAGAGATGAAGAGCGAGACTTACAGGTACAATTTGAATGAGCTTGATACTTGATTGAAGTTAAATATGTGTGATGTAAACTCCTGATATGGTGCGGTTAGACCTTTGTTACATCATAATATTTAAGTGTTATAGAATACTATGATCTTATTTTATACAAAAAAACATACAATTCGTGTTCCCGTAACCTGGTAAACACCTTTCTCTCCCATCATTGAATGTTAGAACCGCTAAGCGACATTCCTTTTTCTAGTTCATCTAAAAGGTTTCATGAATACTTTGTGGTAGCTTGAGAGTTGATGAGTTGATTGTTGGAGACTTATGCTCATAATGAGCTCTCTCATTTGTACCCAAACAAGGCCATAACCTCTTGGTATCCTGATTGTTGCTTCTCTTTACTTTCATCATTACCTTAAATTGTTATTGAAAACTGTTTACTTTCTGGAAATAGTATAACCTTCAAACCAACAATCCAGCACTGCAGCATGGCAACTGTAATTGGGTTGTGCTTGAGTGTACTAAGGAAATTCTTCCCTTCAAATTATAAGGTGTGTCCCTTTCCCTTACAAGCCAAAGCTCTATATATGATGCAAGTCCTGATATGTTTTCTTGTTTGTTGTTAAGATATTGCTTAAAAAGGGGTGAAGAGGTCAGACATGACAAGTCCTCCTGATATGCTTTCAAGTGATCTCTTCTTCATTAAAGTATCTTGAGGATTCACTAGTATTGTATTTTGTTCAGTTGGTGAAAATTTAAAAGTTATGCTGACTAATGATCTTCCCTTTTTGGGAGCATAATGCAGCTATGACCTAAAGTTCATGAGTTCTAGGCACCCACTTTTTAGAAATGTATATGAAAAGATGCACGGAGCCACAACGCCACTGAAATAGCTCATGCGCGTTGACGATGTTGTGATATTGTCCGCTTTGGGCCATGCCCGCACGGTTTTATTTTTGGGGCGTTGCACTAGACCGTCCCCTAAAAGGCCTCGCAACATGGAGAGGTGTCCACACACCTATAAGGTAGTGCTTCGTTCGCCTCTTCAACTGATATGGGAGTCGAGCACTAGACCGTCACTCCCTACCCTGCCTTAAGGGGCCTAGTGTCCCCACTGGGTCACTGGCATCGATCCGACCCCTAACTCAGATGCCATTTTGTAACACCCCATTTGGGTGACTATCTAACAACCTAGCGTTCAAGCCATTTGGGCTTAAAAACAAGCCACTTTAATCCGTTAATCCTTATTTGGGCTTAAAAGTGGAAGGTCTTGTTGTTATAGTCAACCTATATGTATCTTATAAACTACTCACATTACTACTCATATCCTGATGTGGGAAGGGGGTATTACACGCTCCCCCACTCAAAGAATGTGAGGTCCTCGTCGCATGCCTAACATCCAAGTGCTAACAGGAAAATTGTAGGGAAAAACTATATACAAAAAGAATAAAAAAATAAACTAATCCTACAACTCTACTACGGGTAGCAAACAATTCCCGGTCGGAGTACAGCGTGAGTAAATTACGATCGAGAGCATCGAACCCAAGGGACTTATAGAAAACTAGTCCTAATCCCTATAATTACCTATTCTAAAACGAGGGGGGAAATGTAAATGACAAATAATTATCTAAAATCCTAACGAAATGCGAGGTTTGGGATTACATCAACCTAAGTAACAATATGATCACGCAATGCAACTTCAAGACTCGAACTTAACCAACCAACATGAATGCGCTGGATGTCCCGCCGGACACCAGATGCACGGCACATTCATAGACTTTGAATGTGCCGGACACAAAACATCCGGCAGTACACCCGACACGTTCAAATTGTAAATGCCACTCTCTTGCTCCGAGTAGGAATACAAGAAACTCATCACCTATTATCGAATCGAGCAAATCATGCCACGAAACGAACAAGATAATCGGAGAAGATGGGTTAATTCGTAATCTTAAGTCTTGCTCCCACTGGGGCGCAGAAGACAACGTTAAAGACCACTAAGATTTGTCTAACCTATTCTACTCTTGGACATTTCTTCCTTGAATAGAATTTACATAAAGAGAATGAGTGATCAACTAATTCACTTGCAATAACCAAAAACTAGCAAGGATTCCTACTTCACCATCCACTCAAATAAAGAAGAAATACATAAGGGAGAAGGAGATTGGTCAAAGCCTTAACCCTGACAAAGATCTTCTCTTCTTCTTCGTGGATGGATCCGTAGAAATGCCTTGGACACCAACAATGGAATGTGGGCGGAAATGAAGTGTGGATGGAGTGTATAGATATGTTGGAATGTGTGAATTGATGCAGACTCTCGGCCTATTTATAGGCAACAAAATCCATGTGTGTCGGGTGGCATGCCGGGTAAAAGTCATCCGGCACCTAATAAAACACGTGCCAACTGTTAACGGTCGAAACCGCCAAATCTGCATGAACTGATGCATGTGTCGGACAGGAAATGTCCGACACCATACCCGGCAGGGGTTGGAGTGGTAACGGTCATTAACTGCTGACGTTTGGCCAACCGTGGCAACTTTTCACTTATACCGGGTGGGAACTACCTGGCATCGGATCCGGCGATAACATGTCTCTGCTCCGTACTTGCGTTGTGCAGGAGTTACCCGGCCTTATGTCCAGCATCTTGGTCAGAAATTATTTCCTTGTACGAAAAACATGTAAAAACATAAATCTGAACAAATAATAGACTTTATATAAAATATAACATAAATACTAACTATTTAACCTTATTTAGACTAAATTATTTATAAATCTAGTACATAAAATATGATAAGTTTGCGGCTTATCAAGGCCCTACACTTAACTTTTGCTAGTCCTCGAGCAAAACTAGATTAGAAAGGAGTAAATACATATGCACAAAACAGATAAACTCTAGAATGACAATTAGATAAACATTCCCAACTGTCTGACTCTATTTCATAAGTATCACTTAATCTGACTTATCTATCAAAAACATACTACTGGGTATAAAAATAAAGAATTTCAAAACTGATCAAAAACTTTTGGGCTATTTTTCATAAGGGATTTTGTAATCTCTCATTTTTCCGGTTTCCATCATTCAGCTCTATTTTTCAAGAGTTTCTGAATGTGGCCAAGACCCTCATCAATGGTTTTAATGATTCAGCCCTGTTTTGCAAGGGTTTCTGAATCAACCATGATTTTTTTGCATTAAAGAACGGGGAATTTAGGAGAAAAACAAAAGGAAAAACTCTCGTTTCTTGCTTTTATTTTGAGGCACTCATTGCAACCCCAAGGAATATAATGCTTTTCCTTTGGAAGAAGATTTTTTTCATTTTTTTCTTCTCTTTTTTTTTTCTTCTTCTTTTTTTTCACAAACCCTTTTTAAGATTTTCACCCAAAAGATTTTTCTTAGTTTGAAAAAGAAGAGAAAATATTACCCAGAAGTACATAAAGGAAAGAATTAGGAGTAAGGTCATATACTCATGTTAAATAAAAAGAATCAAGAAGTTAAAAACAGGAATCTACAAGTCATTAGAGAGCTTACCTCTTGAGAGAACAAGCATTTATTCGTTCCTAATCTTATCTCAATCAAAAACATGCAAAAAGCTTAGTAAAACATTGATAAAACTCACAACTTATGCATATTATTATTAAACAAAAATATATATATTTTTAAGGGGGATCCCTTCCCTACACTTGGCAGGAACACTATCTCCAGTGTTGGAAAGAAAAAGAAAATAAATAAAGAAAGACTTTAATAAAGAAAATTTAAAAGGAATTAAGAAGAAAATGACTCCCGTGTGGTGAAAGAAGACCAGACACGTGGGGGCTGCATCTCACATACTCCCGTTGATCATGTTGGCGTTGGAGACTGGAGTTGACCAGACGGTCATAGTTGAGTAAAAAGTTGCTAGCGACTTATGCTCCGTGTGAACGGTCGATGTCTCTGTAAGTTCCGCTTCCTCAGGTGGTACAAAATCTAGCAATTCGGAGCACTGGGCGTGTGGTCGTGCAATAACCATATTTGCCTGCTGAGGAAGAGAGTTCTTACCATTCGCCGGTGGTATTTGATTTTATTTGAGCAGGGAGTGCGTTTGTTGGTTTCGTCGTTGCCTTAAGGAATGAAGAAATGTCCTCTTTGTCTCATGATCGCAGTAAGATAAATCTTCATGAAGATAATGCGATCGGAGATGCATTCACCTTATTTACTTAGGAGGAGCAACACAAAATTTTAATTTAACAAAGTAGTATAAAAAACAATAATATAGAAATGTTACGAAACTAAAAGAATAATTAATCATATTGAACATGCCGGACCGTGTGCCGGGCGTCGCGTATCCGGCAGTGGATTTCCTCCACTAATGTCGGGTTGAATTTACCCGGCATAATGCCCGGCTTGTTTAAACCGAAAGAAATAAATCAAAGAAATACAACAAGGAGAAATAAAAATCAAAGTGAATGACATAAAAGAGTAAGAGATCATTTATATATGTCTCTACTGTTTACGAAAAAAAATTGGAGAGTAAATTGAACAAGCCGGACCACGTGCCGGATATAACCTATCCGGTGTCGGACTTCCTCCTTTATGCCGGGTTGATTTTACCCGGCTTCATACCCGGCTTGTTCAATACTCGAAAGGAGTTAATTTGAACAAGGAATAAGGGATAAGAGAAGGGAAAAAAATAAGACCATGGTGCAGTAGGAATATGTACATATAACTCCAATAATCTTTAGAGAAAATGTAAAATGAAAGTTAAGGTTGAATATGTTGGATTGTGCGCCGGGTGGATCTTGTCCGGCTTCGGACTTCCTCCAAGATGCCGGACGTCGGATACCCGGCATAGTGCACAGCATACTCAACCTAGTGAACAGTTTCAACAACGAATAAAAGAATTAAAGAATACGAAATGTTGAATGTGCCGGGCACCAGGCATCCGGCATTGCACCCGGCATATTCAACCGAATAACAAAAATGGACAATTTAAATTAAAGAAAAGAATAAAGAATAAAGAATAGGGCGTTTTACAGAATTTAGGACTTGGACTAATTCCAAGTCCCCGACAACGGCGCCATTTTGCTAACAGGAAAATTGTAGGCAAAAACTATATACAAAAAGAATAAACTAATAAACTAATCCTACAACTCTACTACGGGTAGCAAACAATTCCCGGTCGGAGTACAGCGTGAGCAAATTACGACCGAGAGTATCGAACCGAAGGGACTTATAGAAAACTAGTCCTAATGCCGGTAATTACCTATTCTAAAACGAGGGGGGAAAAGTAAATGACAAATAATTAACTAAAATCCTAACGAAATGCGAGGTTTGGGATTACATCAACCTTAATTAGTACCAATATGATCACGCAATGCAACTTCAAGACTCGAACTTAACCAACCAACATGAATGCGCCGGAAGTCCTGCCGGACACCAGATGCACGGCACATTCAAAGACTTTGAATGTTCCGGACACGAAACATTCGGCAGTACACCCGGCACGTTCAAATTGTAAATGCCACTCTCTTGCTCCGAGTAGGAATACAAGAAACTCATCACTTATTATCGAATCGAGTAAATCATGCCACGAAACGAACAAGATAATGGGAGAAGATGGGTTAATTCGTAATCTTAAGTCTTGCTCCCACTGAGGCGCAGAAGACAACGTTAAAGACCACTAAGGTTTGTCTAACCTATTCTACTCTTGGACTTATCTTCCTTGAATAGAATTTGCATAAAGAGAATGAGTGATCAACTAATTCACTTGCAATAAGAACTAAAATCTTAATGAACGCTTGAAATTTTATTAGAATAATCATATTGTTACAAGGAAGAGTTCATCCCTAACCAAAAACTAGCAAGGATTCCTACTTCACCATCCACTCAAATAAAGAAGAAATACATAAGGGAGAAGGAGATTAGTCATAGCCTTAACCCGGACAAAGATCTTCTCTTCTTCTTCGTGGATGGATCCGTAGAAATGCCTTGGACACCAACAATGGAATGTGGGCGGAAATGAAGTGTGGATGGAGTGTATAGATATGTTGGAATCTGTGAATTGATGCAGACTCTCGGCCTATTTATAGGAAACAAAATCCATGTGTGTCGGGTGGCATGCCGGGTAAAAGTCATCCGGCACCTAATAAAACACGTGCCAACTATTAACGGTCTAAACCGCCAAATCTGCGTGAACCGATGCATGTGCCAGCCAAGAGATGTCCGGCACCATACCCGGCAGGGGTTGGAGTGGTAACGGTCATTAACTGCTGATGTTTGGCCAACCGTGGCAACTTTTCACTTATGCCGGGTGGGAACTACCCGACATCGGATCTGGCAGTAACATGTCTCTGCTCCGTACTTGTGCCGTGCAGGAGGTACCCGGCCTTATGTCCGGCATCTTGGTCAGAAATTATTTCCTTGTAGGAAAAACATGTAAAAACATAAATCTGAACAAATAATAGAGTTTATATAAAATATAACATAAATACTAACTATTTAACCTTATTTAGACTAAATTATTTATAAATCTAGTACATAAAATATGATAAGTTTGTGTCTTATCACCAAGTCCCATGGACTTCCTCGGTAGATGTCGGATAGCTCATCCCGACACGGTCCCGAGTTAGCTCTGATACCATTTTGTAACACCCCATGTGGCAACTGTTCAACAACTAGCTTGCATGCCATTTGAGCTTGAAAACTAACCACTTTAAGCCCTTATTGGGTTATGCTTGAGTGTACTAAAGCAATTATCCCCTTCACATTAAATTGTTATTGAAAACTGTTTACTTTCTCGGTAACAGCATGATTAATCCGAATGTGGATTTTGGAAAATCCTTCTTCCTTTGCTTATGCTTCCGCTATAAGCCACCTTTCAAGAACGAGAAAGATATGAAAAGGCTTATAGAATATTACGATGGTCGTCAAGTATAACGAGGATTTAAAGTTGGGTTGGAGGTCTGATCTTTTGGATGAAGACATACGAAAAAAAGATTTCAGGTGGACAAAAGATGAACCTGAAAAAAATATTCAAAAGGGGGTTTAAATCATTGTCGGGGGGGGGGGAGTAGCTAGAAAAGATTATTTGAGCCTAGAGGAGCAGGTACATAAAGGGCAGCCCTCATTGGAATCTGAGACGGCTAGTGCTTTTATAAGCACTACCCGAAGCTCAAGTTGGACCCCACAAACCTTATCAGAAAGTGGTAAGACGGTGTATAGATAAGAAATCTATGGGGCCTGGGGTATTAGTTGTTTAAACTATTATTTGAAATACATGTACAAGAGCCAAAATGAGATCACATTCGCAAAACAACTTCATAGGGATTACATACGATCAGAGCAAGCTTTTAGGCTCAAAGAAAAGTATATCGGCAGGTTAGTATTGATTCTTGGGGTGATATTTTTTCTTTTCGATAGTGTATGATGTGTTCATTATTGTGTAACAGTATAACTTATGATTTGACAGTGAGAAGAGAGGACGCTATAAGGACATGGTTGATCGGACGCTATTCATGTACAATGACTTCACACTCGAAAAGATTGGTTACAAGATTCAACACAAAGTTGAGCAAGTTTTGAGAACTCCTTTAACATATGTATTCATTTCTTCAGGTAATGGGCTGAACCGGACAGATGCTTAGATAGTAATCTTCTTTAAATATGTAACCTAGTGGTGACCAATATGGCAGTTTTCTCTACGTGACCCCTGTTGTATGCTGATCTCAGCCAAAGTCATATTGTAAATCTGTATTTAAAGGTAAAAGAGATGAAGAGCGAGGCTTACAAGTACAGTCTGAATGAGCTTGTTACTTGATTGAAGTTAATTATTAGTGATGTAAACTCCTGATATGGTGCGGTTAGACCTTTGTTACATCATAATATTTAAGTGTTATAGAAAACTATGCTCTTATTTGATAATAAAACATACAATTCGTGTTACCGTAACCTGGTAAACACATTTCTCTGCCATCATTGAATGTTAGAACCGCTAAGCGACGTTCCTTTTTCTAGTTCTTCAAAAAGGTTTCATGAATACTTTGTGGTAACTTGAGAGTTGATGAGCTGATTGTTGGGGACTTATGCTCATAATGAGCTCTCTCATTTGTACCCAAACAGGGCCATAACTTCTTGGTATCTCTGATTGTTGCTTCTCTTTACTTTCATCATTACCTTAAATTGTTATTGAAAACTGTTTACTTTCTGGAAATAGTATAACCTTCAAACCAACAATTCAGCACTGTTGCATGGCAACTGTAATTGGGTTGTGCTTGAGTGTACTAAGGAAATTATTCCCTTCACATTATAAGGTTTGTCCTGTTCCCTTACAAGCCAGAGCTCTATATAAGATGCAAGTCCTGATATGTTTTCTTGTTTGTTGTTAAGATATTGCTTAAAAAGGGGTGAAGAGGTCAGACATGACAAGTCCTCCTGATATGCTTTCAATTGATCTCTTCTTCATTAAAGTATCTTGAGGTTTCACTAGTATTGTATTTTTCCTATTGGTGAAAATTTAAAAGTTATGCTGACTAATGATCTTCGCTTTTTGGGAGCATAATGCAGCTATAACCTAAAGTTCATGAGTTCTAGGCCGATATGGGAGTCGAGCACCAGACCATCACTCCCCACGCCGCCTTAAGGGGCCTTGTGTCCCCACTGGGTCACTGGCTTCGATTTGACCCCTGGCTTTAATACCATTTTGTAACACCCCATTTGGGTAACTATCCAACAACCTAGCGTTCAAGCCATCCGGGCTGGAAAAAAAGCCGCTTTAAGCCCTTAATCCTCATTTGGGCTTAAAAGTGGAAGGCCTTGTTGTTACAGTCAACCCATATATATCTTATAATGTAACACCCCAACCGTAAATTCCATACTTAACGATTAATTAGCAGCGGAGAGACAATACATTAACACTAACAAAAGGGGCAGTGTTACACGCTGTTAGCCACCCACGTGGCTAACAAGGCCTTTACATACAAGTGTACCGGTCTGATTACAAGAATTTCGAGCATAATTACAACATTACAACCTTATCTTCAAAAATCACCCTATACCGAGTGTTTAAGTACAAAAGTCACCATTTTAACTCTAACTCCAACAAGATAAACAACCTCGAGCATACAAATACATCTCGGGTTTGATATCCAAAAATAAAGAAAATTATTTCTTTATACTTCATGCTAGAGCGAGTTCGCTTCCTCGATCATTCTCCTGAAATAAAATATGGTGCCCTAAAGGGGCTCAGCAACCCTTGGCTGGTATGATTAACGTGCAGCCCGTCGGCTACCGGGATACACGCAAATATTTCTCATAATAAACATGGGGTTCATTTTAACAAACAACATACATAAATATAGCGAAATTCATTGCACAACAACAACATGTACACAACATAAACAGGAACGAACCGCTTGAGGAAACAAACCGGTACAAGAGTTAGTCAACATTAGTGAGCCTAGAGAATGATTTCGTTCTCATGTTTAGCCCGTTACACAACATAATTACGTCCTGTTTATCGAACATTTAAATACCCCAAGGTGAGTTGGATATGGTAATCCAACACACCATACACAAATCCCTCTAACCCCGATCTTAAGTCAAGGCAGGAGAGCCGATTATGTGGCTCGTGGGAGGTTGATTTCCAAGGAGGAAAAACAACCGAACAAGGAGAGGGATAAATCTGATTCAGATATCAACCCCCAAACACACGCGCGACCGGGACTCCCAATTCCTCACCCCCCAATTATAAATAGGTTAGAAGATCCATTTTCGGAACTTATCAAATCATGTGAAGTTATGATTAATCAACTTCAGTTAAACACACCGGGGAGTTGGAATACACTTTAACATACATGAATTTAACAACTTTCATTACACAACCACAACATATATTACATGGATAGCCAAAGTTAGAACGATCCCGTAAGTTGGGACGTTAAACCGAATACCGTTCTCTTTCGTATTCCTAACGTTGGTTAACTAATGGGGTTAGCACGGATTCGAGGTTAGACGGTATCGGGAAACAACGCGCCACAGAATTTAAAACTGTAAACTTATTTCACGCTTTAATCTTATAAGGTCATAAACATCCAGAAAAACAAACAAACATACAAGCCGGTGTAAACCGGTAGCAAACAGAAAGCAAGAAAACCATACCTTGGTCCTTGCTGCGTTCGTTGACCACCGAATGCAGCTCCTATACATAATTAGCCATGTTGGTTAATTACCGTATTTAACTTCCGATTAGCTAATTACTTCACATAATTATGTTGTATACTTTCACACTTAAACTTATACTTGTTCACCCTCCTAATGGCCATTATAAGTCACCAAACATGTCCTAAACAATCATATAACATCAATACCTAACAATCCCCATCATTAGACATCATTTGCTAACCTTTAAAGTGAAATTTAGTGTGGTCCGGGACTTGGTCCGGACCTATAGTCCCGGACCAGTTGTTTACATGACTTTCGGGACTTATTTTGGGTTGGTCCGGGACTTTGTACTGGAGGTAAGTCCCGGACCAATTATAAAACTCATTTTTGGCCATATTTTGAGGGTGGTCCGGGACTTAATACAAGACTTAAGTCCCGGACCAATGTTACAGGCATTTTTCGGCAGTTTTTCGGTGTTGGTCCGGGACCTTTTCCTGGACTTAAGTCCCGGACCCTACAACTTCCTGTTACATTTTTCACTTTGATTTTGCTATCCTAACATCATTTCTTACTCATGTCTTCCCTAATATTTCCCATAGCATTTAAGCATGTTCTAACACCATAATCATGCTTTAAACCTTCCTAAACCATTGAACAAACTCATTACCGAATCTTTGATTATATTCACACAATTTTTCCACACTTATTTCTCCTAGAACTTATAACTGAATCCTCTTGTTCTAAGTTACAGATTTGCTCCCAAGTTTCACTCATTCTCTTGATCACAACTAATGCACTAATACAATGCAACTTACATCCTTTTCACTTCAAGTTTTAACCAACTACACACTCACTTCAAATCTAGTCCTAAGGTGGATATTTTACCAAATTAATCTCTACACTCACCTAGTTGTTCCCTTGGTCATTTCTACCCAAATTTTGCCATGGTTTCCCCACAATTCTAACCTACTCACAAGCATTATTCATCTCATCTTCATCAATTCAAAAACCACATACTTACCATCCACTAACAACACACTGTTTTCAACACATTTACAATAACAATCATCAAGATGCATTAACCTTAAATAGCTTGGATCTTAGGCCCTTAAATTACATGAATTAAACACTGAATTTCCCACATATAAAGCCATCACCTGCATTAACACAATACACACACAAGCACTCTGTTTTTGCACTAACATAACACAATTTCTAAAACATTAAACTGCACTAAGGTAAGTTGTTTACCTCAAGTTTTTCAAGAGTTTTTCTTTTCTCCTTCCTTCTTGTTCAACAACCAGTTTCAATGGGGTTATGATGCTAGACTAATGACCATGCCAAATGAAATAATAATGAGTACCAAGAGATAAATAAACCTCTTGCAATAACCCTAAAACAAGAGGGTATTTAGGTACTGAAATGAAGAGGATTTACCTTGTAACTTCCAAAGGAGTAAGTTGTCAACCAAATTAAATAACCTCCAGCACTTCTTGAAGGTCAGCAAGGCTGGCATAGAGAAAATCATGGGGTTCAAAAGACAGGCAAAATTGGTCATGAAGAGAATGAGGAAAAAGATTAGTTTTTTTAGTTCTTTCTTTCCTTGAACAACCAAGAAGTGTTCTAGCTCATAAAATGAAGTTTTTCCTTCAAGAAGGGGCTACAGCCATGGAAGTGAAATGGGGAGTTTGGAGCTTTTGAGGGGTGCAAAATAAGCTCCTAAGTGAGAGGAGTAGTTTGGTGTAATTATTTTGTGATTTTGACTTGATTTAGTGGAGGAACAAGGAAGAAGAAGAGTCGAGCTGGGGAGGCTTCATGAAATCGCCATGGGAGAGGGAGTGAGCAGAGAGAGGGCTGGAAAGAAGAAGAAATCGGAAGGGGAGAAGAGAATAGAACGGAGAGAGGGAAAAAGAAAAGCAAATGTACTTTACTACACTTTATGTTTTTTTTTGTCTTTTTATGAATAGAGTAGAATAAATAAGAAAGAGGGGGAGGGAAAAACGTGAAGGGCTTAAAGAGAGTCAGATTTTTAAACACAATTAGGAAGGAGGGGCAATTTGGTCAATTAGCAAATAACACCCATAAAACCCGAACTATCACTATTCATCAATCCGGGACCCTTTTCCTGGATTTTCTCGTTTTATTAATTTTAATGGTTCTAGACCTTTATTAATGTTTAATTATAGTCATATTATTGACAATAAATTTTTATTAGTCCATTAAACCCGTTTAAAATCACATTTACCGGGTTTCTCAAGAAACGTGCTTTAAAGCTCGTTTTGCGTTTTTAATCCACTATTTGGATCCGTTTCCTTCGGGAATTTTTCCCACATGTTCTTAGTGACTAACTAAGTCCTAAGAATCCATTTAGGACCCTAGTTAAAGTTATATAACTCCTATGGTTACATAACACGTGTTTTTTACGTTTTGTGACTTTTACGCGTTTTCTTTTTCTTTTTGGTTTTTATTTCTTCACCAATGATCTTAAGGACTTAATTAGCCTTAGAATATCATAATTACTAATTAATTAACGCATTAAGGTTCAGGGTATTTCATATATACTACTCACATTACTACTCATATCCTGATGTGGGAAGGGGGTATTACACGCTCCCCCACTCAAAGAACGTGACGTCCTCGCCGCAAGCCTAACATCCAAGTCCCATGGACTTATTCGGTAGATGTCGGATAGCTCATCCCAGCACGGTCCCGAGTCAGCTCTGATAACATTTTGTAACACCCCATATGGAAACTGTACAACAACTAGCTTTCAAGCCATTTGGGCTTGAAAACTAGCCACTTTAAGCCCTTATTGGGTTGTGCTTGAGTGTACTGAAGCAATTATCCCCTTCACATTAAATTGTTATTGAAAACTGTTTACTTTCTTGGTAACAGCATGATTAATCCGAATGTGGATTTTGGAAAATCTTTCTTCCTTTGCTTATGCTTCCGCTATAAGCCACCGTTCGAGAACGAGAAAGATTTGAAAAAGGCTTATAGAATATTACGATGGGTCGTCAAGTATAACGAGGATTTAAAGTCGGGGTGAAGGTCTTATCTTTTTGATGAAGACATACAAAAAAAAGTTTTCAGGTGGATAAAAGATGAACCTGAAAAAATCTTCAAAGGGGGGTTTAAATCATTGTCCGGGGGGGAGTAGCTAGGAAAGATTATTGGAGCCTAGAGGAGCAGGTATATAAAGGGCAAGCCCCATTGGAATCCAAGAAGGCTAATGCTTTTACAAGCACTACCCAAAGCTCAAGTTGGACCCCACAAACCTTATTAGAAAGTGGTAAGACGGTGTATAGATATGAAATCTAAGCGCCAGGGGTATTAGTTGTTTAAAATCTTTTTCGAAACACAAGTACAAGAGCCAAAATGAGTCGCAAAACGAATTCATGGGGATTACATACGATCGGAGCAAGCTTTTAGGCTCAAAGAAAACTATATTGGCAGGTTAGTATTGATTCTTGGGGTGATATTTTTTCTTTTCAATAGTGTATGATGTGTTCATTTTTGTGTAACATTATAACTCCTTATTTGACAGTGAGAAGAGAGAACGCTACGTCCTGGACAAGAAAATGGTTGATCGGACGCCTCATGAACAATGACTTCACACTCGAAAAGATGGGTTACAAGATTCAACACAAAGTTGAGCAAGTTCTGAGAACTCCTTTGACATGTGTATTCATTCCTTCAGGTAATGGGCTGAACCGGAATGATGTTTATATATTAATCTTCTTCAAATATGTAACCTAGTGGTGACCAATATTGCAGTTGTATCTACGTGACCCTTGTTGTATGCTGATCTCACCCAAATTCATAATGTAAATCCGTATTTAAAGGTAAAAGGGATGAAGAGCGAGGTTTACAAGTATAGTTTGAATGAGCTTGATACTTGATTGAAGTAAAATATGTGTGATGTAAACTCCTGATATGGTGTGGTTAGACCTTTGTTATATCATAATATTTAAGTGATGTAGAAAACTATGCTCTTATTTGATAAAAAAAAACATACAATTCGTGTTCCCGTAACCTGGTAAACACCTTTCTCTGCGATCATTGAATGTTAGAACCGCTGAGCGACGTTCCTTTTTCTAGTTCTTCTAAAAGGTTTCATGAATACTTTGTTAGATTGAGATTTGATGAGCTGATTGATGGAGACGTATGCTCATAATGAGCTCTTTCATTTGTACCTAAACATGGCCATAACCTCTTGGTATCCTGATTGTTGCTTCTCTTTACTTTCATCATTACCTTAAATTGTTATTGAAAACTGTTTACTTTCTGGAAATAGTATAACCTTCAAACCAACAATCCAGCACTGCAGCATGGCAACTGTTATTGGGTTGTCCTTGAGTGTACTAAGGAACTTCTTCCCTACACATTATAAGGTTTTTCCAGTACCCTTACATGCCAAAGCTCTATATATGATGCAAGTCCTGATATGTTTTCATGTTTGTTGTTAAGATATTGCTTAAAAAGGGGTGAAGAGGTTAGACATGACAAGTCCTCCTGATATGCTTTAAAGTGATCTCTTCTTCATTAAAGTATCTAGAGGTTTCACTAGTATTGTATTTTTTTTCTGTTGGTAAAAATTTAAAAGCTATGCTGACTAATGAGCTTCCCTTTTTCGGAGCATAAAGCAGCTATGACCTAAAGTTCATGAGTTCTAGGCACCCACTTGTGGAGGGTGATTTTTCGGTATGAGGGGGGTCTATCTAAATATGGTCTGACTGAGAAGTCTAGATCCTAGAAAGCGCCATTCTGTGGAGGGTGAAAACCCGTTATTCATGGCATCCCTCAAATACCTACTAAATCGTCCGTCTTTCCCAGAAAGCATAAAGCGGAGTGGAAGTGTGCACTACACCCGCTCTCAATGGGCTCCACGCGGACTTATGCCTCTATAAGGCGGAATTGACTAGAGTCGCCACCTAGTTTGACCTAAGAACTAGGAAAGGAAGAGAATGGTGGGTTTTAAGAAACCGTTGGTTGACTCTGAGATTGTTCCCTATGGATAGGATTTATCTGGTCACGTCAGAGATTCTATTGTGGGTTCGTACTGGGTTACACCCCTTAGCAGTGGCAATGACCACGACTTCGGATTGGTGCCCGAGGAAACCTCGGTCTCCAATTGTCGGGATTACCCTCTTTCAAAACCTTAGAGAGATTCATTTAAAAGCCAAAGGATAGGATCGAGTGTGGATTGAAGGACAGATGGTTTCGAAGAGTTTTGGAGAAATAGGCTGGTCTTGAGACATCGATTGATGAAGTTGATTTGAATATTGAGATTTGGATTGTTTCTGAGAGGTCTGAGGTTGTTTCGACTTTCACGGAGTTAAAAGGATGCTGAAAATTTTGAGGAGCAACAGGGCATTTTGGTTATTATAGAGTTGAGGGGTATTTTGGTCATTTTATGAAGTTGAGAGGTGTTCGGATTTTGAAGATATCCAGGTTTTTAAAGACTAAGGGAGTTCGGGGGCATTCAGGAATTGGAGTTCTTTTGTGACTTGGAAGGATTAAGGAGTGTTTATTTGTACTGAAGCTCTAATGAAAGGATTGGATTGATTTATTCAGAATTGTCTCTCTTAAAATTCGTTTTTGTTATAAAAGGGCGGATAATCCCAAGGGATTACCCTATGTACCCCCTCGAACACGACACTTAACTAATAATAAGTGCCGAGGCTCGAAAGATGGGGCAATGAATTTATGTCGAAAAATAGGGTTCAGAGAGAAACACCATGAATGAGATAATCTCGGTCGAACCCTAATAACGTCTCTAACTCCCGGGTTTTAAAACGTTAAAAATCAAAACATTGAAATCGAGTGGAAGGGAGTTAGACGATTCTAAAATCCCGGCTGCAACTAGGAAGGTCGTTACTTCCCTAGCGCCCTGCCTTGTAGAAATCTAGGCTGCAATTAGGGGAGGTTTGTCACCCTAATGCCCCGCCTAAAGAGATCTAGACTGCGACAAGGGAGATTATGACCCCAGTGCCCCGCCTCGGATTTTTATTTTGGGAAGGGAGACAAGCGATGTTCTAACCATGGGGAAATGTTTTGAAGGGGTTAGATATTACTTGTTCCCTGAAAACGGTTTAGTTTTGAGTTTGAAAACTGAGTTAGAAAATCTTTGAAGTTGTTCAGAATTCTCGATGAAGAAACACTAATTTTGAGAAATGTTTTTAGGAGAAAACTTTCTGTATATGTGAGAAGAACTTTCTGCGTTTTGAGAAGAGTTTTCTGTGATGTGAGAAGAGTTTTTCCTTTAAAATTCCACAAAATGGTTTCTTTTGAAAACTTGATGAAGTTTAAAATAAAATGATAGTTCGAACATTTCACAAAGAAACTTCTTATCAGGATTTTTTGAATTAAAGCTGAATACTGAGGAAAGTTTTTGGATTTTTGAAAGGAATTTACAAGTCGGATTTGAAGTGAACGTGTCAAAATTGAACTGAGTTGAGATTGAAACGAAATGGATTTGAATTGGGTTGAATTGGATTTGGGCCGAGATTAGAAAATGGGTCGGGTTGGATTGATCGAGTCGACTTGGGCCGGGTCGGATTGGGCCTAATGTTGGGCTTTTGGGTCGAGTGGGTCTTGATTGGGCTTGTGGGCCCAATTAGGCCTTGGTTGGGCTTTTGGGCCGAGTTGGACTTTATTTGAGGTTTTAGGCTTGGTAATGGGCCGATCGGGCTTGGACTTGGTAATGGGCCGAGTGGGCTTGGGCTTGGTAATGGGCCGATTGGGCTTATTGGGCCGGTTTGGCTTATTGGGCCTTGTTTTGAGGGGTAGTGGGCCGGATAGGGTGGCAAGCCAGATTTGGATTGGGCCTTTTGATGTGGGTTGATTTGTGGACTTGGGCCTATCTTAGGCCTTGGGTTTTATGGGTTCGGGCCTTGGGCTTTGTGGGCTTGGGCTGCAGGTCTTGTGGGCTTGGGCCGTAAGTCTGGGTTTGGTGGGTCTCAGATTGTGGGCCAGGTTTGGATTGGAATTATAGGCCGGTTTGGGCCTTGGTTGGGCTTGTGGGCCGGTTTGGGCCTTGGTTGGGCTTGTGGATCGATTTGGGCCTTGATTGGGGTGTTGGGCCGGATTGAGCCAGGTTTTGGGCCAGATTGGGCCTTGTTTGAGGTTTTGGGCCGGATCAGGCCTTGTTTGACTTTGGGCTTGATTTGTAAGATATTAACAAGCGAGATTGATCAATTTATTGGTTTATTAACTCTTGATTAAAGATGTGTTGAAGACAAAGGAGGATTCCACCCACATAAAACGAGTGAGAGACCCGCTAGGCATGGGGTGGTTTCACATCCTAAGTCCTCCTAAAATAGCCTTTTAGGGCTTTTTTTTTTTGAAGTTTTTGTTCTTATATATAAATAAAGGTGGTTTGAGTGTTTTCTGAAGTTATAGGAGATTATTGCCCCACGAAACGGGTGAGAGACCCGTTAGGTGTGGAGCGATAATACATCCAAAACTTTTCTGTCAGTGAAAGGGTCCTAGAGGGTGATAACTAGGGCTTAGTTACAAAATAATAGAGTTGAAAACTTGAAACAACCAAAACAACACATCCCAACAAATCATATGACAATAAAATAGACATGCTCAATAAACCAAAGTAAATAGTGAGAGCAAATTGGGCCCATGCCAGTTTTTACGAGGTGGTAATTTCATGTTAATCTCAAATTGGGCCTCCGAATCAATCATCAACGAGCCAAGGGGCAAAATCATGCTAAAACCGAATCCAATCACAAAGAGCAGTTCAATGACCAGAAAACAACATTTTTTTTAACATTGAATAAACCGATAAAAGAGTTCCAACCCAAGAAGATAAGTCAAATGGAAAGTCCACCAGCTTGACCGGTGTAAAAGTCCCAAAGTCCGCACACGTTGCCAATCTACAAAGTCCAGGTTGAACTTTCGGCAAATGAACCCATGGATGTACGCCTTGGTTATCTCCACTTGACATTTAATACCTCAGCAAGTCACAAGGCAAAGATAGTGAGCAAATTGAGTTTAATAACCATTGGTAATGAACAAACGTTTGAATCATTAGACACCAAACAGAGATCGATGAGCAAAGGAGTAGATATATTTCTAGAAGTGATGTAATCCCCAAACCGACATCTAACTCCAGGATTTCCAAGCTCATTTGACCGATCCAAGAATTCTAAACTGGCTAGCTCACTTCTCGTTTCATTTTCCTTCCCTTTTTCCTTTTGAACAGCGGTAGCCACATGATAAATCAAGATTTACAGAACACAATAATGCATTGTGTAAAACGGCAAGACAGCAACACATGAATATTTGATTAACATAATCTGCATAGAAAGTAGCGCATCTTCGGCATACCAGAAAACATGTCCAAACATATTATTCCAAAATTGCATTCAGAGTGGTCGAACGGATGTTTTAGTTAGGATTAGGTACCAATTTTCCTCGTAAAACAAAAATAAGCATAGTCATAAACAGATTAGCACAAACAGAGACCTAGCCAAGTTGATACAAACTTCATTCGATTCCTTCCAAACCTAACTGCGAATCAAACTAACATCTCAGGAGAAATCCAGCGGTGAACGTGGAAGACGATCAGTTTAGATTTGAGAAAGATCTCAAAACAGCCAGTATACTAAGAGAAAGCATATAAACCAGAGAAATTTAGCCACTGAAATACATATTCGAACAGAAAAAATAGCCTACGAACCAATGACGGAAAATAGGATTGGGGGCATCGACTTCGTCGGAGTTTGACGTCTGGAGGAACAGGTCGAAGTGTCTGCCAGAAGTCGAGGACGAGCGGCAAAAGTGGCGGAAATGATCGACTTCTCTGCACTTCAACTCGACGATGGCTTCGGAAGAAGGAAAAGAGGTGCATTACGTGTGCTCCTTGTTGCCACTTTGGGTTGCGAATTTGAGTAGAGAGATCGAGGAAACGCAGAGAAGAGAAGGGAGAGTGAGGTGGCGGTGGTTTAGGGTTTTTGGTTCGCCGATTTTGGTTGTGAATTACCATAAAGATAACGAAGAGATTGAGGTGGGAGTATGTGGTTTTGGTTCGCCAGCTAGGTTGCGAAATTATGGATCGTGAAGAGAATGAAGAGAATTGGAGTAGCACTCCCTGTTCACCAGTTGGGTAGCAGAATCACCGTGAGCGTGAAGGGAAACGTAGAGAATTGATGCTCCTTGTTCGCCAGTGGTTGCAGAAAAATCAACGATGAAGGGAATGGAAAGGTGCCGAACAACCTGTTCCCGTTCGCCAGCTGAGTGAAGAGATGAGAGGTGGGGGACGGTTGATGGAGCAATGATTATGGGTTTTCTTCGAATTTTCGAAGATGAAAAGGGGTTTCGGTGAAGATGTAACTAGATTCTAACAAAGTTTCCAGCGAGAAAGATAGAGGGTGAATGTCGAGTGCGGGCTGAGATTTATCAGGCGTGGGTGTAGGAGGATGAAGAAAGATCGATGAAGAAGGAGAGGTTTGGTGGCGATGTTCGGTGAAGTCGAAGAGGGTGGTGGTTCGAAGATGAAGAAGCTTTTCAGGGATGATGAAGGAATCCTTCGTCGATCGCCCTTCGTGAGGATGAAGGCGGATGGATTTATTAAGGGGGTTCGCCCCCTTCATCGTCTTCACTTTCACCTTGAGTACCGAGGAGAAAAAAAACATTGAGAATCGGGGAGGCCATCGGCCCTTCCGAGCATTCAAGGCCATACTGTGATGTTCCCCTTGTTTTCTTGTATATGTTTTCGAGACTAGCATGCGTGGAGTGGACCGAAACAACAGGGAAGAGCAGTAATAAAAAAAGAATCTGCCCATAACAGGTAGATAAAATGAGTTTTGCTACTACTAGGTTTCGAACTCAGTATTCCCCACACCCTTACCGGGCACTTAACCGGTTGAGCTGTAGCGAATTTCAGTTCTTAACCGTAGATAGTAAAACAAAAGTCGTATTGCAAGCTAAACGAGAGATAAAATAAAAAACGCTTTAGCTAGGAATCGAACCCAGAACCATTGGGTTATATGGAGAGTATGCTAACCGGCTATGCTGAGTCAGAAATCAATATCTTCACGGGAGAAAATTATACTAGAGTTTCAGCCCGGACTGGGTTTAAAACCGGATTATTGTTTGAAAACTCATTTTTGGAAAATCGTGTTTTTATGAAATGCTTTGAAAAAGGTTATAAAATGACGGTTTCGTTATGGCACGCACAATAGTATGTTTTGAAAAAGAAAGGCGACGACCCCTCTTATTATTTCGGAATTTGCTTTATGGGGTGTGAATTTTTGGTGTCTACAGATGGCTCCCCTTGATTCAATTTTGCAAGCTATTGCAGAATTGGATCAAGGTTGATGGGGCGCCAAAATTTCTCACTACGGGTTTGAGGTGCATTGGGATGCGACCGTGAGTATATGAATGTGATTGAAAGTAAGAGGACTTATGATGAGCCTCAGTTAGACCTCTTGACATCTAACTCTAGGACTTATGAAGTGCCTAGGATACTAACAATACGGTTGGTTTAGGGTGCACGAGGACTTAGGAGTGCCTCAACTGGACCTCTTGATATCCAGTCCTAGGCTTATGATGGGCCTAGAATGCGATTGAGAGTACGAGGACTTAGGAGTGCCTCAACTAGACCTCTTGATATCTAGCTATAGGACTTGTGACGAGCCTATAATACCAACAACCCGATTTGGCTTTAAGGTGCACGAGGGCTTAGGAGTGCCTCAACTGAACCTCTTGATATACAGTCCTAGGGCTTATGACGGGCCTAGAATGCAAATGAAAGTACCATACTAGTAGCGCAATAGCTGCCTAGCGGGTGTAAAATGAAAAGTCGACCGCACTAGTAGCGCAATAGCTGTCTAGCGGGTGTAAAATGAAAAGTCGACTGCACTAGTAGCGCAATAGCTGTCTAGCGGGTGTAAAACGAAAAGTCGACCGCACTAGTAGCGCAATAGCTATCTAGCGGGTGTAAAATGAAAAGTCGACCGCACTAGTAGCGCAATAGCTGTCTAGCGGGTGTAAAATGAAAAGTCGACCGCACTAGTAGCGTAATAGCTGTCTAGCGGGTGTAAAATGAAAAGTCGACCGGACTAGTAGCGTAATAGCTGTCTAGCGGGTGTAAAATGAAAAGTCGACCGCACTAGTAGCGTAATAGCTGTCTAGCGGGTGTAAAATGAAAAGTTGACCGCACTAGTAGCGCCATAGCTGTCTAGCGGGTGTAAAATGAAAAGTCGACCGCACTAGTAGCGTAATAGCTGTCTAGTGGCTGTAAAATGAAATGAGAATGATGACTTGGTTAACAAATGCATTAATCGAATCAAACTCCCTGTTTGTGCATGAGGGCTTAGGAGTGCCTCAACTAGACCTCTTGATATCCAGTCCTAGGGCTTACGACGAGCCTAGAATGTGATTGAAAATACGAGGACTTAGGAGTGCCTTAACTAGACCTCTTGATATCTAGCTATAGAACTTATGACGAGTCTATAATACTTTATGGAGTTGTACGAAACTCGCGACTTGGAGTGGTTGATTTGAGGATGATTCTGGTTTTGGATCGGTCCAAGATTGGATGCTTTCGGTTGTTTTTGTGAGGGATGTGATAGTCGAATGTTTTTTCTTGATGTGGCCCTTGACATTGTCAGTGTGGGACTTGTGTTTTGGTTTCGCTTTGACAGTCTCTCCCGATGTGCACTATTGTTTCGGGATTTGGTAGGACTCCTGGCTCCAGTGCTTCGAGATGGCTCCGGTATGGCTCCTGCGTTTTTTTTTTGTTTTGGTTTAGTTTTTGGTGGTCTTGGCCCGATGTGCACTATGGTTTCAGGATTTGGTATGACTCTTGGCTCCATAGTTCGAGATGGCTCCGGTATGGCTCCTAAGTTTTTTTGTTTTGGTTTTGTTTTTGGTGGTCTTGACCCGATGTGCACTATAGTTTCTGGATTTGGTATGGCTATTGGCTCCAGAGTTCGAGATGGCTCCGGTATGGCTCTCGAGTTTTTGGGTTTTTGGTTTTTGTGATTTTGTGATTGGTTTCTGAATGGATGGTTTTTTGTGAATGAGCGACTTTGGGAACTCGGTGGTTTTGATATAGCCGAATAGCTTTGATATGATCAAATGGCCTTGGTATGATCGAGTGGCCCCATTGCGGCCGGGTGGCTCTAGTGCGGTCAGATGGCTCCGGTTTGATATGTGACTCCCTTGTGAGCAACGACTCTGGGATGGTTGATGGGTTTGATTCGAATGGGGATTTTTGGGATCGTTGGTGGGTTTTGATCTGGTTCAGATTTTGAGTCGAATGGTGGGTTGACGGGATTGGTGGACCGTTGTTGTGTTTGACGTATTTTGGATGCGGTAGATATTTTTCTTTGTCATGGATGAATGGTTTCGGTCCGGTTATGACTTTAGGGTTCTCGCATAATGGCTCCAAGATAGCTCGGGATGGCTTCGGGGAGGCTACGAGATTGCTCCATTTGATGATGGAGGTGAACAAAAGGGGAATCTTCCTTTGAGGTGGTCGCACCCTGGGCGGGCTGCCTACGTACCCAATTTCATATTGAGATCAGACCTAACGTAGTTCGAAACTATGTAGGCAAGCCCCTGGTGATGAAATAGATCTGACGTGGCTTTGAGGTAGCTCCCGTATTGTTCTCGGACTGTTAGGATGCCCCCTGTGTAGTTCCAAGGATGATTTCAATGTCGGTTGATGGCCCTCGCATGGATCCAGTTTGGTTGTGGATATGGTGTTGACGAGGCTCGAGCATGACGATGAATGGCTCCAGAATTGTCTTCGTACGGCCTCGGATGGCTTTAGTTCGGTTCGAGGTAGCTCGAGGATAGCCTAGGATGGCTCCGAGGTGGTTCGAGGTAGCTTGATGATGGTCTGGGGTGGCTCCAGTTGACATCTTTTGATCAAAAGTTATGCTTCAATGAATGCAACTGAAGCTGACTTTCAGCGAGACTAGGTAGAGTTCTTACTAGTCAGGTGTTGATGATGAAATGGTTATGATGCATGCAAATACTAAATGCTAGATGAGATGCAAGATGCACATATAGTTGTTTTTTTTTAGAGAGAAGGTATGGCTCTATCTCTATTACTATGAGGTTTACGAGTATAAAACATCTTCGGTTCGATCTTGAATGATTGTTGAACTGAAATGCGTGAATCACTTTCCTCTCATGGAGGGATGTGGGTCAATCTCTCGTGAGTATGGCTGTGTGTGCTATCGGTGTGATGATGCTCTTGATGCTCAGACCAGTATTTTCCTTAGAATCTTGTTTCCAGGTTATGAACTTTCCGTTTCTCACAAATTCCTCACCTGCAATGGGGTAGGATGATTATGATTTGGTATTTTAATCGAAGAGTCACTCGCACTCTAAAGACCTTGTGATATCAGGTCACACTCATTCACTCACGGTCCCCTTTGGTATGATGGAACATGTTGATAACAAGTACAACGGTTATGATTCATGTTTCAGATCCGGCACTTTCAGTTAACGCTCATTAACTTACGAGTCAGAGGTCTTTATGGGGTTATAACGGGGCTGAGAAGTATAATGTATGTCACATGGGACTGTGGGATTTGTTTGGGAATTGTGGAGCTTTTTTTGCAATAAAGGATGTGTTTCGCCTTCGCCACGGTGGAAGGATTAGACAGACGATCTTTGAGAATCCTTTGTTGATTTCGGTGGGACATCATTGGTCCTTTGGATTTGGATTTCTCCTTCTTGCCTCTTTTGGTGTACGGTTTGAACTTTCTTCTCATTTTTGTTTTTTAGAATTGCATTTGGCTCATCGACTTTCTCAAGCATTCTTTGCTTTGTATTTGGCTTTCAGCTTTGGAGTTGCATTGACTCATCGATCTTCTTGAACATTTTTTGGTGTTTTTTTTTTGGTGTTTGGCTTTAGAGTTGCATTGACTCATTGGCTTCTTCGAATATTTCATTCGTTGTTGTTGTTGTTTTTTTTGTGAAAGATGGTGGGAAGGGGCCATGGCTCCGGCTCCTTCGAGATCCTCTATTGCAAAGGTGAGTAAGTTTGTGTATGTGAGTTGGCATGCTGTGGAGTTCGTAGAAAAAGGTTTATCGTGAAAGGCTCAGCGGGGCTCACTAAGGGATTATGTAGAGGGCAGTTAAAGCTCTTTGGTTTTGTGGAGATTTTTGATCCTAGGTGCCTCGTCATCCTCATTAGTCAATGATTGTTTTCTTACTACTTCTCGAATCTTTGCATGAATCACCGTTCATGTCTTGTTATCAACATTGATCTCGCTATGAATTGTGCCTCTCCATGTGCTGAAGGAATGCACATGTCGCTCGTGGTTTTACCTCTATGGACTCACTCTATCTGCCCTCATCGCTCGGTGGATTATCCAATATCCTCATTCAGAATTCAAAGGAAAATACCGCTCTTCGCACAATACTCACTTGGTTTGTGTTGCTGATTTAAATTAGACCCTTGTGTTCATTGATGGGTCAAGAGTTAAGTGGTTCACGCACTATGTTCAATCAAGCTCTTACGATTTTCCCAAAGATGTCATTTCGATATGGGAGTATGCAAATGTGATTATCTACCATGCGATGTATTGTGGTAATATGGAATTACTACATATAGGGTGCATGAAATGCTGAAAATGGTGAATGGTTGATTTCAAGTTTTGACTGAATGTTTTTTTTTAATTTTTTTGTTTTTTTTTTGTTTTTTTTTTGTGTTTTTTTTTTGATGCAATGCATGCGTGGTATGGCTACACCTAGTCTCGCTTGGGTCAAATTCAGCTCACGGTTCATGAAGCTCATCCCATCGCTGTTGGCCTTGAAGGTGGTCTAGCAGTTGAGGTCACTGTTGCGGTAGTAATTCTCAAGTGAGGTCGGGTTTGTGATTGGCCCCTGGATTTTGAATTTTTAGGGAGTGACAACTCCCGCATGGTGGTTCCATGACTTGGAAACGACTGCGCTTTTTTTTCTCATTCTGGTCACTGGTGCCCATGGTGATTCTGGATTTGGAAAAGGCTCAAACTCTCCGGTGTTCTTCACTATCCCACTGAAGATTAGTTTGGAGGTTGAGATATTAGGATGAAGGCTGGTGTGTGGCAAGTGACAATGAAAGACGTGAGTGCGTGATGCTTGTGAGTGTGGACGAGATTCATGTATGGCTGATGATTTGAACTGACTGTAAGTGCATGTGACCCTTTTGTCATGAATGCAATGCATGTTTTTTTGGTTTGTGCTCGGTTGCATTTGTTGGCGTTATTTATTTAGGGGATGCCTCCTGTAGACCGTGAATTTTCACCCCATAAAGCAAAGTTGATGAAAGATGTATAGATGTGAGGGGTCGCCCCTTATTCGTTCTTTTTACTATACGTGCATGCCAAAAGAAACCAAGTTTTAGAAAACAATTTTGAAAACGCGTGCTTTCAAAGTGGTGGGTTTTCTCAATATAAACTTTGACGCTCGGTCATTCGCAAATAAAATAGGGAGTAGGCAACCCTATACACATTGATCTAAATAAATTCAAAGGGGATGTATAAACCTATACACCTAATCTATTCAGAAATGGACGAGAGTGAAAAGAAACATCGGGGAAAATCCTATACATCATCAATCCTAAAAAGTCATTAAAAGGGGGAATTTTGAACTAAATTCTTCTGAACTCCTTTGGTCCGTCTTCCGGCTTCTGACTGACTGCTCGCGCTCGGACTCCTGATTGGCCGTTCGCTCGTCTTCGGGCGTTTGACTGGTTGCTCCCTCGAGTTTAGGTTGTTGCAGCGAAGCAGTATTGTGATCAAACAAAACGGGTTGGTGTTCTTCTGATTTTCAACAGTTTGAACTTGAACCGGTGTTGCTGATCTTCGTGTCGCTTGACTCGGATTGGTACACCTCTGGTTTTCGGCTCGAATCGTTGTTGGTTTTCATGCACTCCACTTGCTTCGATGAAGGAAAATGAGGGGCTTTTTCTGAGAAAGGAAAGGTGAATGATCGAGCACAATATCGTTGAGAAAATCCACCACTTTTGTGAAAACACGAAATGACTAGTACACTCCACAGTAATGACCGCTACTCTTGAGGGTGGGTTGAACTTCAAAAATAGCAGGTCACAACATGGGGACTAAATCATTTATTTTGAAATACGTTTGTGAAATTCAATTTTGAAAACTGTTTTCAAAAACTATTTTAAAAATCATGTTGGTGAAGAATGTTGTTTGAAATTCGTTTGTAGAAAGTAGGTTTTAGAAATCTATTTTTGAAAATTGTTTTGGAAATAACATTTTAAAGATGAAGTGGCAGGTTTAAAACCGCAAATGTTTATGAGTAAAATTTAGGTGGGATTCAAATTAAACGAGCTCGTAAAACATCTTTTAAAAGATATATGAAAGAGAATTCCGAACATTTTAAAACAGATTGGTTTGAATGAGTGGTTTGCACACATGTATAGCATAAAGTAAATCGTGGCTATATTTGATGTGGAGCTGTAAGTGTTAATGTTGGGATAATCACTTTCCAGGTCAATTATGATTTCGGCTCACCGGGGGAACCGTCGTCCCTTCACTGTCATCTCTCGGGGTTTTTCTCTGCTATGCCCCTTGCGAGGCACGTTATCAAGAAAGTCCGGAGTGCTTAAGTTCGAAAGGTCAGGACACCCGAGATGATAAGGAAACATACGCCACGGCCAGTGATGATCCGACAACACGCTCACTTTCGGGAAACTCGGGGAAGTACTGCATGGGAACGGGTCTCTCGTCGCCAGCGCGGTCAGGTGTGTCTAAAGTCCAAATCATTCACTGACTACGTTGTCCCACGTATGGGTATCCGATAAATACGGGATCCTCTATAGACGTATAGCGTGACATTGGGCTTTAGAGACACATGTGGTGCAGAGGAGCAATAGAGAACCGAGCTCATGCAATCTTCAGGGTAAGGTAGAAGGGCGGTCAGACAGGCGGCATACAAGGGGGTGACTTCCATAAACCCGTCTTAGACACCGGACCAGGTAGCTGGACACTGAAGGCTCAGAGTTCACTATATGCTGGCTTTGACTCGGATAATGGAGGATATTTTTGGATCATGAGCTCAAGGTGTTGGTCGGAGACCGTACCGCCTCGTGGGTTTGTTCACTGAGAGAGTGACCCTAGCTCATGGGGAATCAACCGTGGACCGGTTGGGGATCCCGTGACATCGTGGATAAAATGGGTGACACAGAGGAATGCATGTCCTAAGCTACCCACCCCATGCACCCCACAATCGCAATATAAAGCAGTAAATAAACCAAATGAAGTTAGCACCAACCTAGGTACTAAGTGTTTTATCTTGAGAATAGTGATTCCAAATTGGTTGTTCTTAACCTAAAGGGAAGTCAGCTTCATTCAGTCCTAAGTGTCTCTTTCTAAATGGGAGCTAATTATTAACCCAATTGTTGCAATGTTTGTTGAGGATCTAAAAAATCCTATCTGTCCTTATCAGATACACACTCAAAGTGTGGAGTAGAATAACCCTAGCGGCCTTGAAATGAATCTCTTGAAGGTTTTGAAAGAAGTGGGGAAATCTCGACAATTTTGAATGGAGTTCAGTCTTCCTTGAGTTTGAGAAAAACTTACTCAAGTTCTCCCCAGCAGAGTCGTCATTCTGTGGAGGGTGATTTTTCGATATGAGGGGGGGTCTATCTAAATATGGTCTGACTGAGAAGTCTAGATCCTAGAAAGCGCCATTCTGTGGAGGGTGAAAACCCGTTATTCATGGCATCCCTCAAATACCTACTAAATTGTCCGTCTTTCCCAGAAAGCATAAAGGGGAGTGCAAGTGTGCACAACACCCGCTCTCAATGGGCTCTATGCGGACTTATGCCTCTATAAGGCGGAATTGACTAGAGTCGCCACCTAGTTTGACCTAAGAACTAGGAAAGGAAGAGAATGGTGGGTTTTAAGAAACCGTTGGTTGACTCTGAGATTGTTCCCTATGGATAGGATTTATCTGGTCGCGTCAGAGATTCTATTGTGGGTTCGTACTGGGTTACACCCCTTAGCAGTGGCAACGACCACGACTTCGGATTGGTACCCGAGGAAACCTCGGTCTCCAATTGTCGGGATTACTATCTTTCAAAACCTTAGAGAGATTCATTTAAAAGCCAAAGGATAGGATCGAGTGTGGATTGAAGGACAGATGGTTTCGAAGAGTTTTGGAGAAATAGGCTGGTCTTGAGACATCGATTGATGAAGTTGATTTGAATATTGAGATTTGGATTGTTTCTGAGAGGTCTGAGGTTGTTTCGACTTTCACGGAGTTAAAAGCATGCTGAAATTTTTGAGGAGCAAGAGGGTATTTTGGCGAGTACAAAGCATGCATTGAGAGTTTGAAGGTCATTTTATGAGTTGAAGGGTGTTCGGATTGTGGAAGATATCCAGGTTTTTGAAGACTAAGGGAGTTCGGGGGCATTCAGGAATTGGAGTTCTTTTGTGACTTGGAAGGATTAAGGAGTGTTATTTGTACTGAAGCTCTAATGAAAGGATTGGATTGATTTATTCAGAATTGTCTCTCTTAAAATTCGTTTTTTGTGTAAAAGGGCGGATAATCCCAAGGGATTACCCTATGTACCCCCTCGAACACGACACTTAACTAATAATAAGTGTCGAGGCTCGAAAGATGGGGCAATGATTTATGTCGAAAAATAGGGTTCAGAGAGAACACCATGAATGAGATATTCTCGGTCGAACCCTAATAACGTCTCTAACTCCCGGGTTTTAAAACGTTAAAAATCAAAAACATTGAAATCGAGTGGAAGGGAGTTAGACGATTCTAAAATCCCGGCTGCAACTAGGAAGGTCGTTACTCTCCCTAGCGCCCTGCCTTGTAGAAATCTAGGCTGCAATTAGGGGAGGTTGTCACCCTAATGCCCCCCCTAAAGAGATCCAGACTGCGACAAGGGAATTATGACCCCAGTGCCCCGCCTCGGATTTTTATTTTGGGAAGGGAGACAAGCGATGTTCTAACCATGGGGAAATGTTTTGAAGGGGTTAGATATTACTTGTTCCCTGAAAACGGTTTAGTTTTGAGTTTGAAAACTGAGTTAGAAATCTTTGAAGTTGTTCGGAATTCTCGATGAAGAAACACTGATTTTGAGAAATGTTTTAGGAGAAAACTTTCTGTATATGTGAGAAGAACTTTCTTTCTGCGTTTTGAGAAGAGATTTCTGTGATGTGAGAAGAGTTTTCCTTTAAAATTCCACAAAATGGTTTCTTTTTTGAAAACTTGATGAAGTTTAAATAAAATGATAGTTCGAACATTTCAGAAAGAAACTTCTTATCAGGATTTTTTGAATTAAAGCTGAATACTGAGGAAAGTTTTTGGATTTTTTGAAAGGAATTTACAAGTCGGATTTGAAGTGAACGTGTCAAAATTGAACTGAGTTGAGATTGAAACGAATTGGATTTGAATTGGGTTGAATTGGATTTGGGCCGAGATTAGAAAATGGGCCAGGTTGGATTGATCGAGTAGACTTGGGCCGGGTCGGATTGGGCCTAATGTTGGGCTTTTGGGTTGAGTGGGTCTTGATTGGGCTTGTGGGCCAATTAGGCCTTGGTTGGGCTTTTGGGCCGAGTTGGACTTTATTTGAGGTTTTAGGCTTGGTATGGGCCGATCGGGCTTGGACTTGGTAATGGGCCGAGTGGGCTTGGGCTTGGTAATGGGCCGATTGGGCTTATTGGGCCGTTTCGGCTTATTGGGCCTTGTTTTGAGGGGTAGTGGGCCGGATTGGGTGACAAGCCAGATTTGGATTGGGCCTTTTGATGTGGGTTGATTTGTGGACTTGGGCCTATCTTAGGCCTTGGGTTTTATGGGTTCGGGCCTTGGGCTTTGTGGGCTTGGGCTGCAGGTCTTGTGGGCTTGGGCCGCAAGTCTGGGTTTGGTGGGTCTCAGATTGTGGGCCAGGTTTGGATTGGAATTATGTGCCGGTTTGGGCCTTGGTTGGGCTTGTGGGCCGGTTTGGGCCTTGGTTGGGCTTGTGGATCGATTTGGGCATTGATTGGGGTGTTGGGCCGGATTGGGCCAGGTTTTGGGCCAGATTGGGCCTTGTTTGAGGTTTTGGGCTGGATCGGGCCTTGTTTGACTTTGGGCTTGATTTGTAAGATATTAACAAGCGAGATTGATCAATTTATTGGTTTATTAACTCTTGATTAAAGATGTGTTGAAGACAAAGGAGGATTCCACCCACATAAAACGAGTGAGAGACCCGCTAGGCATGGGGTGGTTTCACATCCTAAGTCCTCCTAAAATAGCCTTTAAGGGCTTTTTTTTTTGAAGTTTTTGTTCTTATTATAAATAAAGGTGGTTTGAGTGTTTTCTGAAGTTATAGGAGATTATTGCCCCACGAAACGGGTGAGAGACCCGTTAGGTGTGGAGCGATAATACATCCAAAACTTTTCTGTCAATGAAAGGGTCCTAGAGGGTGATAACTAGGGCTTAGTTACAAAATAATAGAGTTGAAAACTTGAAACAACCAAAACAAGACATCCCAACAAATCATATGACAATAAAATAGACATGCTCAATAAACCAAAGTAAATAGTGAGAGCAAATTGGGCCCATGCCAGTTTTTACGAGGTGGTAAGATCATGTTAATCTCAAATTGGGCCTCCGAATCAATCATTAACGAGCCAAGGGACAAAATCATGCCAAACCGAATCAAATCACAAAGAGCAGTTCAATGACCAGAAAACAACATTTTTTTTAACATTGAATAACCGATAAAAGAGTTCCAACCCAAGAAGATAAGTCAAATGGAAAGTCCACCAGCTTGACCGGTGTAAAAGTCCCAAAGTCCGCACACGTTGCCAATCTGCAAAGTCCAGGTTGAACTTTCGGCAAATGAACCCATGGATGTACGCCTTGGTTATCTCCACTTGACATTTAATACCTCAGCAGTCACAAGGCAAAGATAGTGAGCAAATTGAGTTTAATAACCATTGGTAATGAACAAACATTTGAATCATTAGACACCAAACAGAGATCGATGAGCAAAGGAGCAGATATATTGCTAGAAGTGATGTAATCCCCAAACCGACATCTAACTCCAGGATTTCCAAGCTCATTTGACCGATCCAGAATTCTAAACTGCCTAGCTCACTTCTCGTTTCTTTTCCTTTTTCCTTCCCTTTTCCTTTTGAACAGCGTAGCCACATGATAAATCAAGATTTACAGAACACATAATGCATTGTGTAAAACGGCAAGGCAGCAACACATGAATATTTGATTTACATAATCTGCATAGAAAGCGCATCTTCGGCATACCAGAAAACATGTCCAAACATATTATTCCAAAATTGCATTCAGAGTGGTCGAACGGATGTTTTAGTTAGGATTAGGTACCAATTTTCCTCGTAAAAAAAAATAAGCATAGTCATAAACAGATTAGCACAAACAGAGACCTAGCCAAGTTGATACAAACTTCATTCGATTCCTTCCAAACCTAACTGCGAATCAAACTAACATCTCAGGAGAATCCAGCGGTGAACGTGGAAGACGATCAGTTTAGATTTGAGAAAGATCTCAAAACAGCCAGTATACTAAGCGAAAGCATATAAACTAGAGAAATTTAGCCACTGAAATACATATTCGAACAGAAAAAGGCCTACAAACCAATGACGGAAATAGGATTGGGGGCATCGACTTCGTCGCAGTTTGGCGTCTGGAGGAACAGGTCGAAGTGTCTGCCAGAAGTCGAGGACGAGCGGCAAAAGTGGCGGAAATGATCGACTTCTCTGCACTTCAACTCAACTCGCGATGCGCTTCGGAAAAAGGAAAAGAGGTGCATATGTGTCGCCTTGTTGCCACTTTGGTGTTGCGAATTTGAGTAGAGAGATCAAGGAACGCGAGAAGAGAAGGGAGAGTGAGGTGGCGTGTTTGGGTTTTTGGGTTTGCGCCGATTTGTGGTAATTACCGTGAAGATAACGAAGAGATTGAGTGGGAGTATGTGGTTTTGGTTCGCCACTAGGTTGCGAAATTATGATGGATCGTGAAGAGAATGAAGATATTGAGTAGCACTCCCTGTTCGCCAGTTGGGTAGCAGAATCACCGTGAGCGTGAAGGGAAACATAGAGATATGATGCTCCTTGTTCGCCAGTGGTTGCAGAAAAATCACGATGAAGGGAATGGAAAGGTGCCGAACAACCTGTCCCGTTCGCCAGCGTGTGAAGAGAGTGAGAGGGGGGGGACGGTTGATGGAGCAATGATTATGGGTTTTCTTTCGAATTTCGAAGATGAAAAGGGGTTTCGGTGAAGATGTAACTAGATTCGAACAAAGTTTCCAGCGAGAAAGATAGAGGGTGAATGTCGAGTGCGGGCTGATATTTTTTCAGGCGTGGGTGTAGGCGGATGAAGAAAGATCGATGAAGAATGAGAGGTTTGGTGGCGATGTTCGGTGAAGTCGAAGAGGGTGGTGGTTCGAAGATGAAGAAGCTTTTCAGGGATGATGAAGGAATCCGTCGTCGATCGCCCTTCGTGAGGATGAAGGCGGATGGATTTATTAAGGGGGTTCGCCCCCTTCATCGTCTTCACTTTCACCTTGAGTACCGAGGAGAAAAAAACAACTTGAGAATCGGGGAGGCCATCGGCCCTTCTGAGCATTCAAGGCCATACTGTGATGTTCCCCTTGTTTTCTTGTAAATGTTTTCGAGACTAGCGTGCGTGGAGTGGACCGAAACAACAGGGAAGAGCAGTAATAAAAAAAGAATCTACCCATAACAGGTAGATAAAATGAGTTTTGCTACTACTAGGTTTCGAACTCATATTCCCCACACCCTTACCGGGCACTTAACCGGTTGAGCTGTAGCGAATTTCAGTTGTTAACCGTAGATAGTAAAACAAAAGTCGTATTGCAAGCTAAACGAGAGATAAAATAAAAAACGCTTTAGCTAGGAATCGAACCCAGAAACCATTGGTTATATGGAGAGTATGCTAACCGGCTATGCTGAGTCGGAAATCAATATCTTCACGGGAGACAATAATACTAGAGTTTCAGCAGCCCGGACTGGGTTTAAACCGGATTATTGTTTGAAAACTCATTTTTGGAAAATCGTGTTTTTATGAAATGCTTTGAAAAAGGTTATAAAATGACGGTTTCGTTATGGCACGCACACTAGTATGTTTTGAAAAAGAAAGGCGACGACCCCTCTTATTTTTTCGGAATTTGCTTTATGGGGTGTGAATTTTTGGTGTCTACACCACTTTCTAGAAATGTATATGAAAAGATGCACGGAGCCACAATGCCACTGAAACAGCTCATGCTCGTTGTCGATGTTGTGATATTGTCCGCTTTGGGCCAAGCCCGCACGGTTTTATTTTTGGGGCGTGTGCCACAGGCCGTCCCAAAAGGTAGTGCTTCGTTCGCCCTTTAACCATAGTAGGTAGTCGAGCACCAGATTGTCACTCTTTAACCCCTCCCCCCCCCCCCCCCCCCCCCCAGAACCCCCCCCCCCCCCCCCCCCCCCCCCGCCCCTAAGGGGCCTAGTGTCCCCACTGGGTCACTAGCATCGATCCGACCTCTGGGTCTAATACCATTTTGTAACACCCCATTTGGGCAACTATCCAACAACCTAGCGTTCAAGCCATCCAAAGGCTTGAAAATAAGCCGCTTTAAGCCCTTAATCCTCATTTGGGCTTGATAGTGAAGGCCTTGTTATTACAGTCAAACCCATATGTATCTTATACTAATCACATTACTACTCATATCCTGATGTGGGAAAGGGGTATTACATGCTCCCCCACTCAAAGAACGTGACGTCCTCGTCGCAAGCCTAACATCCAAGTCCCAAGGACTTCCTCGGTAGATGTCAGGTAGCTCATCCCGAAACAGTCCCGAGTCAGCTCTGATATCATTTGTAACACCTCATATGGAAACTGTTCAACAACAAGCTTCCAAGCCATTTGGGCTTGAAAACTAGCCACTTTAAGCCCTTATTGGGTTGTGCTTGAGTGTACTAAAGCATTTCTCCCCTTCACATTAAATTGTTATTGAAAACTGTTTACTTTCTCGGTAACAGCTTGATTAATCAGAATGTGGATTTTGGAAAATCATTCTTCCTTTGCTTATGCTTCCGATATAACCACCATTCGAGAACGAGAAAGGTCTACAAAGGCTTATATAATATTACGATGGGTCGTCAAGTATAACGAGGATTTAAAGTTGGGGTGGAGGTCTGATCTTTTGGATGAAGACATACGAAAAAAGTTTCCGAGTGGACAAAAGATGAACCTTAAAAATCTTCAAAACGGGGTTTAAATCATTGTCAAGGGGGAGGGGGGAAGAAGTAACTAGGAAAGATTATTGGAGCCTAGAGGAGCACGTACATAAAGGGCAACCCCCTTGGAATCCAAGAAGGCTAGTGCTTTTATAAGCACTACCCAAAGCTCAAGTTGGACCCCACAAACCTTATCAGAAAGTGGTAAGACGGTGTATAGATAAGAAAATCTATGCGCCAGGGGGTATTAGTTGTTTAAAATCTTTCAAACACAAGTACACGAGCCAAAATGATCTCACATTCGTAAAACGAATTCAAAGGGATTACATGCGATGAGAGCAAGCTTTTAGGCATAAAGAAAGGTATATTGGCAGGCTAGTATTGATTCCTGGGGTGATATAATTCCTTTTCGATAGTGTATGTGTTCATTCATTTTTGTGTAACAGTATAACTCCTTATTTGACAGTGAGAAGAGAGGACGCTACGTCCTGGACAAGGAAATGATTGATCGGACGCTATTCATGAACAATGACTTCACACTCGAAAAGATGGGTTACAAGATTCAACACAAAGTTGAGCAAGTTTTGAGAACTCCTCTGACATATGTATTCATTCCTTCAGGTAATGGGCTGCACCGGAATGATGTTTAGATATTAATCTTCTTTAAATACGTAACCTAGTGGTGACCAATATGACAGTTTTCTCTACGTGACCCTGTTGTATGCTGATCTCAGCCAAATTCATATTGTAAATCTTTATTAAATGGTAAAAGAGATGAAGAGCGAGGCTTACAAGTACAGTTTGAATGAGCTTGATACTTGATTGAAGTTAATTATTAGTGATGTAAACTCCTGATATGGAGCGGTTAGACCTTTGTTACAACATAACATTTAAGTGTTATAGAAAACTATGCTCTTATTTGATAAAAAACATACAATTCGTGTTACCGTAACCTGGTAACACCTTTCTCTGCCATCATTGAATGTTAGAACCGCTAAGCGACGTTCCTTTTTCTAGTTCTTCTAAAAGATTTCATGAATACTTTTGGTAGCTTGAGAGTTGATGAGCTGATTGTTGGAGACTTATGCTCATAATGAGCTCTCTCATTTGTACCCAAACAGAGCCATAACCTCTTGGTATCCTGATTGTTGCTTCTCTTTACTTTCATCATTACCTTAATTGTTATTGAAAACTGTTTACTTTCTGGAAATAGTATAACCTTCAAACCAACAATTCAGCACTACAACATGGCAACTATAATTGGGTTGTGCTTGAGTGTACTAAGGAAATTATTCCCTTCACATTATAAGGTTTGTCATGTTCCCTTACAAGCCAAGCTCTATATATGATGCAAGTCCTGATATGTTTTCTTGTTTATTGTTAAGATATTGCTTAAAAAGGGGTGAAGAGGTCAGACATGACAAGTCCTCCTGATATGCTTTCAAGTGATCTCTTCTTCATTAAAGTATCTTGAGGTTTCACTAGTATTGTATTTTTTCTATTGGTGAAAATTTAAAGTTATGCTGACTAATGATCTTCCCTTTTTTGAGCATAATGCAGCCATGACCTAAAGTTCATGAGTTTTAGGCACCCACTTTCTAGAAATGTATATGAAAAGATGCACGGAGCCACAACGCCACTGAAATAGCTCATGCTCATTGTCGATGTTATGATATTGTCCACTTTGGGCCAAGCCCGTACGGTTTTATTTTTGGGGTGTTGCACTAGACCAACCCCAAAAGGCCTCGCGACATGGAGAGGTGTCCACACACCTATAAGGTAGTGCTTTGTTCGCCTCTTCAACCGATAAGAGAGTCGAGCACCAGAGCGTCACTCCCCACCCCCCCCCCTTAAGGGGCCTAGTGTCACCACTGGGTCACTGGCTACGATCCGACCCCTGACTCTGATACCATTTTGTAACACCCATTTGGGAAACTATCCAACAACCTAGTGTTCAAGCCATCAGGGCTTGAAAACAAGCCGCTTTAAGCCCTTAATCCTAATTTGGGCTTAAAAGTGGAAGGTCTTGTTGTTACAGTCAACCCATATGTATCTTATAACTACTCACATTACTACTCATATCCTGATGTGGGAAGAGGGTATTACATGCTCCCCCACTCAAAGAACGTGACGTTCTTGTCACAAGCCTAACATCCACGTCCCATGGACTTCCTCGGTAGATGTCGGATAGCTCATCCCGGCACGGTCCCGAGTCAGCTCTGATACCATTTTGTAGCACCCTATATGGCAACTGTTCAACAACTAGCTCCCAAGCCATTGGGGCTTGAAAAATAGCCACTTTAAGCCCTTATTGGGTTGTGCTTGAGTGTACTAAAGCAATTCTCTACTTCACATTCAATTATCATTGAAAACTGTTTACTTTCTCGGTAATAGCTTGATTAATCCGAATGTGGATTTTGGAAAATCCTTCTTCCTTTGCTTATGCTTTCGATATAAGCCACCATTCGAGAACGAGCAAGATCTGAAAAGGCTTATAGAATATTATGATAGGTCGTCTAGTATAACTAGGTTTTAAAGTTGGGTTGGAGGACTGATCTTTTGGATGAAGACATACGAAAAAAAGTTTCAGGTGGACAAAAGATGAACCTGAAAAAATATTCAAAAGGAGGTTCAAATCATTGACGGGGGGAGTTGCTAGGAAAGATTATTGGAGCCTAGAGGAGAACGTACATAAATGGCAGCCCCCATTGGAATCCAAGACGGCTAGTGCTTTTATAAGCACAACTCGAAGCTCAAGTTGGACCCCACTAACCTTAACAGACAGTGGTAAGACAGTGTATAGATACGAAATCTATGGGCCTGGGGTATTAGTTGTTTAAAATATTTTTTGAAATACAAGTACAAAAGCCAAAATGAGAACACATTCGCAAAACAACTTCATAGGGATTACATACGATCAGAGCAAGCTTTTAGGCTCAAAGAAAAGTATATTGGCAGGTTAGTATTGATTCTTGGAGTGATGTTTTTTCTTTTCGATGGTGTATGATGTGTTCATTTTGGTGTAACAGTATAACTCCTTATTTGACAGTGGGAAGAGAGGACGCTACGTCCTGGACAAGGAAATGGTTGATCGGACGCTATTCATGAACAATGACTTCACACTCGAAAAGATGGGTTACAAGATTCAACACAAAGTTGAGCAAGTTTTGAGAACTCCTTTGGCATATGTATTCATTCCTTCAGGTAATGGGCTGAACCGAAATGATGTATAGATATAATCTTCTTTAATATGTAACCTAGTGGTGACCAATATGACAGTTTTCTCTACGTGACCCCTTTGTATGCTGATCTCAGCCAAATTCATATTGTAATTTGTATTTAAAGGTAAAAGAGATGAAGAGCGAGACTTACAGGTACAATTTGAATGAGCTTGATACTTGATTGAAGTTAAATATGTGTGATGTAAACTCCTGATATGGTGCGGTTAGACCTTTGTTACATCATAATATTTAAGTGTTATAGAATACTATGATCTTATTTTATACAAAAAAACATACAATTCGTGTTCCCGTAACCTGGTAAACACCTTTCTCTCCCATCATTGAATGTTAGAACCGCTAAGCGACATTCCTTTTTCTAGTTCATCTAAAAGGTTTCATGAATACTTTGTGGTAGCTTGAGAGTTGATGAGTTGATTGTTGGAGACTTATGCTCATAATGAGCTCTCTCATTTGTACCCAAACAAGGCCATAACCTCTTGGTATCCTGATTGTTGCTTCTCTTTACTTTCATCATTACCTTAATTGTTATTGAAAACTGTTTACTTTCTGGAAATAGTATAACCTTCAAACCAACAATCCAGCACTGCAGCATGGCAACTGTAATTGGGTTGTGCATGAGTGTACTAAGGAAATTCTTTCCTTCACATTATAAGGTTTGTCCCGTTCCCTTACAAGCCAAAGCTCTATATATGATGCAAGTCCTGATATGTTTTCTTGTTTGTTGTTAGGATATTGCTTAAAAAGGGGTGAAGAGGTCAGACTTGACAAGTCCTCCTGATATGCTTTCAAGTTATCTCTTCTTCATTAAAGTATCTTGGGGTTTCACTAGTATTGCATTTTGTTCTGTTGGTGAAAATTTAAAAGTTATGTTGGCTAATGATCTTCCCTTTTTGGGAGCATAATGCAGCTATGACCTAAAGTTCATGAGTTCTAGGCACCCACTTTCTAGAAATGTATATGAAAAGATGCACGGAGCCTCAACGCCACTGAAACAGGCCATGCTCATTGTCAATGTTGTGCTATTGTCTGCTTTGGGCCAAGCCCGCACGGTTTTTTTTTTAGGGTGTTGCACTAGACTGTCCCCGAAAAGGCCTTGCAACATGGAGAGGTGTCCACACACATATAAGGTAGTGCTATGTTCGCCTCTTCAACCGATATGGGAGTCGAGCACCAGACTGTCACTCATCACCCCGCTATAAGGGACCCAGTGTCCCCACTAGGTCGTTGGCATCGATCTGACCCCAGACTCTGATACCATTTTGTAACACCCCATTTGGGTAACTATCCAAAAACCTAGCGTTCAAGCAATCCGGGCTCGAAACAAGCCACTTTGAGCCCTTAATCCTCATTTGGGCTTAAAAGTGGAAGGCCTTATTGTTACACTCAACCCATATGTATCTTATAAACTACTCACATTACTACTCATATCCTGATGTGGGAAGGGGGTATTACACGCTCCCCCACTCAAAGAATTTGATGTCCTCGTCGCAAGCCTAACATCCAAGTCCCTTGGACTTCCTCTGTAGATGTCGGATAGCTCATCCCAGCACGGTCTCGAGTCAGCTCTGATACCATTTTGCAACACCCCATATGGCAACTGTTCAACAACTAGCTCTCAAGCCATTTGGGCTTGAAAAGTAGCCACTTTAAGCCCTTATTGGGTTGTACTTGAGTGTTCTTAAGCAATTATCCCCTTCACATTAAATTGTTATTGAAAACTGTTTACTTTCTCGGTAACAGTCAGATTAATCCGAATATGGATTTCAGAAAATCCTTCTTCCTTTGCTTATGCTTCCGCTATAAGCCTCCATTCGAGAACGAGAAATATCTGAAAAGGCTTATAGAATATGACAAATCTATGGCCCTGGGGTATTAGTTGTTAAAATATTTTTGAATACAAGTACAAGAGCCAAAATGAGATCACATTCACAAAACAACTTCATAGGGTTACATACGAGCAAAGCGCTGTGGCTCAAGAAAGGAATGGCAGGTTGTATTGATGGGGGATATTTTTCGTTTAGATAGTGTACTAAGTGTTACATATTGTGTAACAGTATAACTCCTATTTGACAGTGAAGAGAGGATGCTACGTCCTGGACAAGGAAATGGTTGATCGGACGCTATTCATGAACGAACAATGACTTCACACTCGAAATATGGGGTACAAGATTCAACACAAAGTTGCGGAAGTTTTGAGATCTCCTCTGACATGTATATTAATTCCTCCAGGTAATGGGCTGAACCGGAATGATGTTTAGATATTAATCTTCTATGTATATGTAACCTAGTGGTGACCAATATGGCAGTTTTCTCTACGTGACCCCTACTGTATGATGATCTCAGCCAAATTCATACTGTAAATCTGTATTTAAATGTAAAGAGATGAAGAGCGAGGCTTGCAAGTACAGTTTGAATGAGCTTGTTACTTGATTGAAGTTAAATATGTGTGATGTAAACTCCTAATATGGTGTGGTTAGACCTTTGTTACATCATAATATTTAAGTGTTGTAGAAAACTACGCTCTTATTTGGAAAAAACATACAATTCGTGTTCCCGTAACCTGGTAAACACCTTTCTCTGCCATCATTGAATGTTAGAACGCTAAGTGACATTCCTTTTTCTAGTTTTTCTAAAAGGTTTCATGAATACTTTATTTTAGCTTGAGAGTTGATGAGCTGATTGATGGAGACTCGTGCTCATAATGAGCTCTCTCATTTGTACCGAAACAGGGCCATAACCTCTTGGTATCCTTATTGTTGCTTCTCTTTACTTTCATCATTACCTTAAAATGTTATTAAAAACTGTTTACTTTCTGGAAATAGTATAACCTTCAAACCAACCATCCAACACTACAGCATGGCCACTGTTATTGGGTTGTGCTTGAGTGTACTAAAGAAATTCTTCCCTTCACACTATAAGGTTTGCCCCATTCCCTTACAAGCCAAAGCTCTATATATGATGCAAGTCCTGGTATTTTTTCTCATTTGTTGTTAAGATATTGCTTAAAAAGGGGAGTAGAGATCAGACATGACAAGTCCTCCTGATATGCTTTCAAGTGATCTCTTCTTCATTAAAGTATCTTAAGGTTTCACTAGCATTGTATTTTGTTCTGTTGGTGAAAATTTAAAAGTTATGTTGACTAATGATCTTCCCTTTTTTGGGGCATAATGCAGCTATGACCTAAAGTTCATGAGTTCTAGGCACCCACTTTCTAGAAATGTATATGAAAAGATGCACGGAGCCACATCGCCACTAAAACAGCCCAGGCTCATTGTCGATGTTGTGATATTGTCCACTTTGGGCCAAGCCCGCACGGTTTTGTTTTTGAGGTGTTGCACTAGATCGTTCCTCAAAAGGCCTCGCAACATGAAGAGTGTCCACGCACCTATAAGGTAGTGTTTCGTTCGCCTCTTCAACCGATGGGGTCGAGCACCAGACCATCACTCCCACCCCCCCCCCCCTCAAGGGACCCAATGTCCCCACTGGGTCACTGACATCGATCCGACCCCTGGCTCTGATACCATTTTGTAACACCCTATTTGGGCAACTGTCCAACAACCTAGCTTTCAAGCCATCCGAGCTTGAAAACTAAACGCTTTAAGCCCTTAATCCTCACTTGGGCTTAAAAGTGGAAGGTCTTGTTGTTGTAGTCAACCCATATGTATCTTTATAAACTACTCACATTACTACTCATATCCCGATTTGAGAAGGGGGTATTACATACTCCCCCACTCAAAGAACGTGATGTCCTCATCGCAAGCCTAACATCCAAGTCCCATGGACCTCCTCGGTAGATGTCGGGTAGCTCATCCCGGCACGTTCCCGAGTCGCTCTGATACCATTTTGTAACACCCCTTATGGATAACTGTCCAAAAACTAGCTCCCAAGCTATTTGGGCTTGAAAACTAGCCACTTTAAGCCCTTATTAGGTTGTGCTTGAGTGTAGTAAAGAAATTCTTCCCTTCACATGGGTAACAACTTGATTCATCTGACTGTGGATTTTGGAATATCCTTCGTCATTTGCTTATGCTACCGCTATAAGCCAAAATTCGAGAACGAGAAAGATCTGAAAAAGGCTTATAAAATATTACGAAGGGTTGTCAAGTATAACGAGGATTTGAAGTTGGGGTGGAGGTCTGATCTTTTGGATGAAGACATTCGAAAAAAAGTTTTCAGGTGGACAAAAGATGAACCTGAAAAAATCTTTAAAACGGGGTTTAAATCATTGTCAATGGGGGGAGTAGCTAGGAAAGAGTATTGGATCCTAGAGGAGCACGTACATAAAGGGCAGCCCCCATTGGAATCCAGGAAGGCTAGTGCTTTTATAAACACTACCCGAAGCTCAAGTTAGACCCCACAAACCTTAGCAGAAAGTGGTAAGACGGTGTATAGATACGAATTCTAGGCGCCCGGGGGTATTCGTTGCTTAAAATATTTTTTGAAATACAAGTACTAGAGTCAAAATGAGATCACATTTGTAATAGCTAGACTCATTTTTTATGTTGCGATATTGTTCGCTTTGGGCCAAGCCCGCACGGTTTTGTTTTTGAGGCGTTGTACTAGTGCGTCCCTTAAAAGGGCTCACAACATGGAGAGGTGTCCACTCACCTATAAGGTAGTGCTTTGTTCGCCTCTTTAACCGATGTAGGAGTCGAGCACCAGACCGTCACTCTCCACCCCCCTCAAGGGGCCTAGTGTCCCCAATGGGTCACTGGCATCGATCCGACCCTTGGCTCTGATACCATTTGTAACAGTCCAGGCTCATTGTCGATGTTGTGATATTTTAATTCTCTCATCACTCTCTCTCTTTTCTTATGTGAGACATGTATTTATTTATCTTTGTCTCATGTATCATGTAACATATCACTATTAATTTTGAGAAAGTTTATAGGCTTGTAGTTTGTGCTGCATGGGCTGTATTGTTCACCTTTATGTACTTAAGGAGTACAGGGGTGTGAAATGAAGATTCGGTAGAGAAGTTATGCAAAGTTGTTGTCTGAGAAGCCCATGGTGGATATCCATGAATTAGTTTAAGGGGGTTTGTTACTGTATTGTACATCAGTTGTATCATGTAACTGTACTGTCACATAGATGGGTTTGTTACTGAAAATCGTAATCAAACTCGGAGATTCACGGGGCTGTATGGTTGGTCAGAGGCGCATGATCGATGGCGAACTTGGCATCTTTTACGGTTTCTTCTTCACACTCAATGGCAGGGACCGTTGCTAGTTTGTGGAGATTTTAACGAAGTTCTTTCTTCGCATGAATACTAAGGTATGGGTAATCAGTCTACTTCTAGTGTTGATGCTTTCAATCAATGTATTCAGGATTGTCAACTAGAAGATCTTGGTTTTGTTGGAAATATGTACACTTATACAAATAGGAGATGTGGGTCATGTAATTCTAAAAACCGCTTAGATCGGTTTTTTAGTAATGAAGAATGGTATTTAATGTATCTGCATGTTGTTAACTACCATTTGCGTTGGGGTGTTTTGGATCATCGACCATTGAAGTTGATTTTTTTCAACCTGCTGTTTGTAGAGGCTCCCGACCATTTTAATTTGAAGATTGTTGGGTTAATGACTCAAGTTGTCGGGATCTGGTCTCACGAATTTGGAGCTCTAGTGTTTGAACTACAAATGACTATGTTCGAAAGGTTAATCTATGTGGTAAAGCCCTTCATGCATGGGGTGCAAAAAAAGTACGTGCAGAAGAACATGATATAGCTCTTACTAATGCAGAACTTGATCGAATGGCCTTATCATCTCCGACTCCGGACAATCTCAGGCGCTGATCTGATCTCACTCGTGACCTGGACTTGCTTCTTCGTAAACAGGAGATTAGGTTATATCAGTGATCACGACAACATTGGTTGTTTGCAGGTGATAAAAACTCCAAGTGTTTTTTTAAATGTTTCAAAGTTCATCAATGGAAGAATATTATTTCTTGTTTGCGAACTCCATGTGGTAACATGGCTACAAGTTGGGATGCTATTGAGAATGTTGCTCGAGGATACTTCCAAGATCTTTTTGACACGTCCAATGTAACTACAAATCATCACTTATTAGCATGTGTTGAGGGTCGTATTCCAGACTTTATTCATGATGCTATGGGCCGGCCATATTCAGAGGAGGAGGTGTTACAAGCCATCAAAGGTATGCATCCTTCCAAAGCCCCTTGGCCTGATGGTATTAATGGTACCTTCTTAAACAACTACTGGCATATTATTAGAGAAGACTTTCTCTCTACAGTACTGGGTTTCTTAAACAAAGGTATTCTCCCAGATGGACTTAACCATATGTTTATTGTTCTAATTCCAAAAAAGAAAGGAGCTTGTTGTATAACTGATTTTAGGCCTATATCACTATGCAATATGATTTATTGTGTCATTGCAAAAGTCCTTGTTAATAGAATTCAGGACGCTATGCCTTATGTTATTTCCCCTGAGAAGGCTGCATTTGTCAAAGGTCGCCTGATTTCTGATAACATAGTGGTTGATAATGAAATTATGCATGTTATGCGGGGATCCAAAGTAGTTTACTCTAGTACATTTGCTCTTTTAATTGATATGGAAAAAGCTTTTGACCGCGTTTAGTGGAGTTTTGTTATTGATATTCTTCATAGCATGGGGTTTCATTCTGTCTGGATTTCCTTGGTGCAACAATGTTTATCCTCTGTTTCTATGGTCGTTCTTAAAATGGTTTTCCTGGACGTACTTTTTCTCCAAAACGAGGCCTCCGTCAGGGTAATCCGCTCTCGCCATATCTATTCATTTGCTGCATGGAAGTTTTATCTTCCAGTCTGCGATTGGCCTCTCAAATTAATATGATCCGAGGTTTCAGGTTTAAGGGGCTTGGAGAGGATGTCACTAATATTTTATTTGCTGATGATTGTATGCTATTTGGTTTGGCGAGTAATCAGAATGCGCAAGGATTTTCAGATATTTCGGATGATTTTAAAGAAGCTTCTGGGCAATGTATTAATACCGCCACGTTTAGTGTTATGTTTTCTGCTGGTGTCCCAAGGAATATTAGAAATAATATTGCTTCTATTTTTGGGGTCCGGCAAGTTCATGACTTTGGTCTTTACTTGGGTTTCCCAAGTTATGTTGGACAAGCTCGAAGGCAAGTGTTTTCTTATATTCGGGAGAAGGTTCTCTCAAGAATTCGAGGATGGAGTAAGACGGTCTCTCAAGCTGGACGTAGTGTTTTGATCAAGAATGTGATCCAGGCCATTCCTTTACATGTCATGAGCGTTATGCGTCTGCCTCAAAATTTGATTCAAAAGATTACTCGAGCTATTGCCCGGTTTTGGTGGGGAGGATCCTTGAACCAATCAACCACTCACTAGCGGAATTGGCAAGGTATGTGTTGCAACCTTAAGAATGGTGGTCTAGGTTTTCGTGACTTATCATCTTTTATGTGCGCCCTTCTGGCTAAGCAAGGGGGAGACTGCTTACTCAGCCTAATTCTCTTATGTCTTGCATTTTGAAATGTCGCTATTTTCCTAGTAATGATCTCTTGCAAGCAAGGGTGGGTACCCGACCTAGTCCTATATGGAGAGATATTTATAGCTCTTTAGATCTTTTGCGGGATGGCCTTTGCAAGGCTATTGGAGATGGGCAGTCCACTTTTTTATCTGAACGATGGTTGCGCCTCAAGCCTGGTGTGATTCCTTTTCTGCACCTCCTTCCTGAATCTCTTAGATGTAATGGGCGTGTTGCTTGCCTTATTAACTCCGATACTCGTACTTGGCGGGAAGACATTGTTCGAAGTTGGTTTTCTCAGCATGACGTTCCATATATCCTGTCGACTCCTTTGCCTCATTCTCTAGTTTCTGATAGTTGGTGCTGGAAATTATCCAAGTCGGGGTTTTTTAGTGTTAAATCTGCTTACTACCTAGAGTTACAATGGAAACAAAATACCTCTTGTTGTTCATCAAGTGAGAACAAGACTGGCAAAGCCCTTACCCGTATAAGGAAAGCAAATCTTCCAAGATGCATCAAATTTTTCGCATTGAGAGTTCTGAATGGTTATCTGCCTCTAAAGACGGTTTTTTCTTCTATATGGAAGAAACAAATGGATGTCTCATGTCTTTATGGTGAAGATGACACTTTTTCCCATGTCTTCTATTACTGTCCTAATGTGTATCCTCTTTGGAATCACTAAAGTTTTTCACCTCCAGCAAATATTGATAATAATTCTGGATTTCTGGATTGGGTCGTTCAGTTCCTGCTATCTTCTACGACCAACCAGATGATTGAATTTATAAAGTTACTATGGAAAATCTGGTTTGCCCGGTGTCAGGTAACGCATGCTCGGGCCAGAAATATTGTATAGGGAGTTTTTCAAGCTGAAAACTACTTGTCTATTGTTGAGAATCACGATAATAAGGCGGTCGTTTTACAGAATGATATAGATTCTATGCCTCGGAGTCATATTAGAGTTTTTACAGATGGCAGTTATGATGAAGATGGACGTTATGGTCTAGGCGCAGTATGTAAAGATGCGTTAGGGAATATCCTAGTAGCTACTCTTAAAGGAGGTGTTGATATTACCCATCATCAGATCGCCGAGGCTAAAGCTTTACTTTTGGGGATTAGCTGTGCTGCTAGGTTGAACTGTCAAGATGTCATCATGCTACCAGATAGCAAATTGCTCATCGAATATTTTCATAATATAGATTGTGTTAGCTACGAGGTTAGAGGCTTGCTTGATGAAGCTCGTAGGTTAGTTTCTACTGTTTTTTTTAATGTCTTGTGGGAATATATCCCCCGTGTAAGTAATATAGGAGCTCATATGCTGGCTAATATGAGTAGAGGTAGTAGGGAAGAAGGGTGCTGGGTTAATAATGTACCTGGAAATATTTTAAGAATTTGTACAATTTAAATGAAATGATATTTTCTTCAAAAAAAAACTTAGCTCCGATCCATATATAGCTCTCAAATTGATCTATGATCCATCCTATATATTATTATGTCGTCTTTAGAATATTTCCTGACCAAGCTGCTTACTCATACAATAGTAAGGTACATTATAAACTCTTGTTTTAAGCAAAATACTACTCGGTGTCGGTTATCAAAACCATTTGCCATAAGGGGGAAACTATATGAGGTTGATTTACGAGTTCTCATTGTCCTCTACTTTCAAATCTCCCCAGATCAATAATGTGTGACTTAATTTCAATCAGTCTTGGTGTGCGTTTATGGAACGTTTAATTTGATCACCCACACACATGGGCGGACGGAGAGGGGGGGCTAGGGGGCTCTAGCCCCCCCCCCCCCCCCCCCCCGAAAATTTTGAAAATTTGTCAAATTACTCTTATAAATTTTTAAAAAATACAACACAATATAAAGTTTTAAAGAAAATTAGTGTCAAAAAATTTTTTAGCCCCCCCTGAACAATTTATGGGTGTCAAAACAATTTTTAGCCCCCCCTAAACAAGATTTCTGGATCCGCCACTGCCCACACATCAACTATAAATGGTATGTTATCTCTTAATGCACACAGTGTTAATGGAACTTAAAGACCATGCTGACCATTCTTCAACCACCCCCTCTGCAATGCAATTAACCCAACTCATGCACAACCTCACTCTTTTCTTTTCTTTTTTGAAATAACTTGTTTCCTCATATTACTACTACATCCAAACTTGTTTATTACAGATACTAATACTACTACCGCTAAGGGAGGATGGGTCAAAGTCTATATTACATGCATGTATTACTGCTAAGGGAATTTCGTCCCTTCCCCATTTCCTCCATACAAAATATTGATTAAAGATCTTACTAACTAAGAAAGCTGGAAATTGTCTGAATTGTGCATTACAAACATAAAGATTACAATGGTTCATGTTTATAAGACCAAGTTCTAGCTCCAGGGATTTTCTACATAAAAGGTGATTCCCTTTCTTCACCTCTTTGCTGATGTTTTTGGTGTGGTCTTGATTCATTCGAACGTGGATTTCGGAGAAGCCTTCCTCTCTTGTAATCTTGATTCCTTGGGCAATAGCTTGTATCTCCATCTCGTAATTTTCTTTCGCCTGAGAGATTTTGGTGTTGAAAGCCATCCACCTCATTTTTCTCCACTCTTTTCATACACTCATTGTGTTCATCTTCAACACCAAAGAGGGCTGAAATCAAGCATGGATTCTACCTAAAGTAAATCCTTCAAAATTAGGGTTTTTAAGTGCTATTCATGTTCTACACTTGATTCCACACATGGAATCACTTCCAACACTTTCTTTTGGTATAGCCAAACCCTTTGAAGGAGGAAATCAATTTCCTTGAGCAATAAGGTAAAGTTTCAACCTTAGAACTCATTTTAAGCCTTAAAGCCTTAGATTCTTCTTTTGATTTTTATGGTGTTCAAAAACCTTAACATTGTGCTTTATTCTCTTCTTATTCATGTGGCCAAAGTGGAGTTTCAAATACCTTAAGGGGGCTGCCGAAAGTTAAGGAATTTCAAGGGGAAAACTTGTCTTAAGAAGAGTAAGCTACTAATCCAAGTCTTAAGTGCTTTAAACCTTCATTAATCTGTTTCGTTGAGCAAGGAACTCAATTTAGACCCTTAAACTAATATAGGGCCGAGACCAAGTGTAACAGCCCAGTATCCCATTGTTGATATTGTCCGCTCTGGCACGCAGGTTGCACACTTTTGTTCCAAGGGTTTCCTAGCCCCAAAATGCCTCACAACAAGGAGAGGTATCCCCACCCATATAAGGAGTGGTTCGTTCTCCCCTCCAATCGATGTGGGAGGTAAACCTCAAGAGTATTACACTCCACCCCCTTGGGAGCCCAGTGCCCTCGTGGGCCACACCGGCACACCAACCTGGGTCTAGCTTTGATACCAACTGTACAGCCCAGTATCCCACTGTTGTGATATTGTCCACTCTGGCACATAGGCCGCACAGTTTTGTTCCCAAGGTTTCCTAGCCCCAAAAGGCCTCAATAACAAGGAGGGGTATCCCCACCCATATAAGGAGTGGTTCGTTCTTCCCTTCAATCGATGTGGGAGGTAAACCTCAAGGATATTACACCAAGCTTGGGGAAAATTTTGATTTGGGCATAAAGAGGCAAGTCTCAAAGTTAAGATTAATTTTATGTTGTTAAGTTTATTATTAATGAAGTTGGAATCATGGCTGAGTGCCGAGGAAGAAAATGGTCAAAATTGACTAAGAAATCAACTTAAAACATTGTTGTAACATTTGGCTAAGTTAAGTGGTGATTAATGTACAAAACATTAACTTAAAAGGGGTTAAAATGGAATTATGGAAAACTTTGGGTTATAATTAATTAAAGCCGAGAATGGACTTTAGTTTACATGTAATTTGGTGCATTTTGAGCTTATATTAAAGTTTGTATAATGGCCAATTATTTAGGCTTGCATTTATAAGGTTTTTGTGACATAAAATGCTATAAAAGCATATATTATAGAATTTCATGTTATGTCCGTAAACCTAGGGGTTATTTAGTGAATTAAGTCATTTTGAGGACTTAGGAAAATCTTTAAGTGATTGGAAAATGTTTGGTGTGTTTAGGTATAAAGAATTACTTTAAAATGAACTATAAAGTTTATATAATGAATTAATAAACTTTGGACTATGTAAAGGTGGTAAAATGAAAATAAAATAAAATTGGGGTGCTAGGAACATAATTAGGCCAAGAGTATAGGCTTTGGATGGAAAGAAATGGAGAAATGTAAGTTTAAGGAGTTTTGGGGGAAACTTGTAATTTCTAGGAAATATGGGGCCCAAACCATAAATTTACAAAGTTAATTATTTATTAGTGAGGAAATGAGGTCAAATGTAGTTTAGGTCAAAGTGTTGACCAAGTTTGAGGAATAAATAATGAGGAATGAAATTAAATAAGAAATATAGTATAATGTAAAGAATATAAACTTTATGGGGTGGAATTGTAAATAAAAAAATTTGGTGTAACAGCCAAAAGCATATGGGTCTGTACTGTAATTTTCAGAAATTGAGAGTGAGTTGGAAGTTATTAATTATAAGAATTAAAACTATAGGTTTAAAAGGAATTATGATGTTTGTAAGGGTTGTAAAACTTGAGGGGTCAAAACATAAATATGGGAAATATTGTGAATAGGCCAAGAATTTGGGTTGTGGCCAGTAGGTAATTACCAAAGTTTAGGGAAATATTTGGAGTTATTTAAAGATAGTGACATTTGTGGTAAATTGTAAGATTATAAACATAAGTGTGGTCATAATGTAATATCCGAAAGTTTTGGGCAAGAAATCGAATTCTGTTTGGAATTTGGAAGAAATTAGAATTGGAATTTTGGAATATATAAGTAAGAAATGAAAACTATAGGTTATACAAGCATAAGGTACTCAGTTGTAAATGTTGGATGATATTTGGGGTTAAAGTGTAATAAATGAAATATAGGATGTGTGGACTTAAGTATGTGTGACATATCAAAAGAATATCATAAGGATTAGTAAGATGGTTTATGAAATTTTGAAGAATAAAACATACCATATAAACAATTATAAGTGTATATACCCAAATTTCTGCAACCTCATATTATTAGTTAGCAAGTCAATGAATTCATAGGAAATTCACACCAGAAAACGCAGGTTATGGTTGGTCTTTAGTGCACAGACAGCTGTATCTATCTCTTTAAAAATAGAAGAAGAAAAACACCAATTTACACTGGTTCAGCTCGTTTAAACCAACAATAAATCAATAACTTCTATGTTACCGTTGCCAGAGGAGAATTAGGTGAGTTCATAGTATATTGCTTATTACAGAAATAGATTTATTTCATCCCCTTCATAATTTGGTGTGTGTGGTGTTGCAACCCAATGATTTTATCGCATCAGAGGGGCGACAAGAAGATAATTGAAGAGAGTTCAGAGCATGTATGCTCTTCTGTTCGTCAATAAGGCTGTAAAATTACCAGTTCTAGAATGATTATTTTTGGCCCCTGCCTCAATCTGTTATGTGATGTGCAGTAGTTTGCAGTGATTGTGATTATTGCAGCACAAGTGTAGGTACACCAGAAGAGAAATGAAGAGAGTGCAGAATATGTAAGCTCTCCTGTTCGTGAGTTGGTGTTGTAAAATTACAGCTAAAAAATTAAGGGAATCAACAGAGAGAAGAGGGTACTTTGAGCATATTACCGGTTCTAGAGTGAAATGTTTTCTGCCCGTACTATTTAATGTGCAAGATGCAGCAAGTCCGGTGATTCCTTGTTGTGGAGGTGTACAACACAAGAAGAGAAGGAAAGAAGTTGCAGCTTTGTTCCAGTTATTTGTTTCTGCAGAGGGATGAAACAAGGAGATGAACGGTGGTGCAGAACCAGCAGAGAATGAAGAGATGTACAAAACTCTTATCCTCTTGTGTGTTGGGTTGGAAAAATTACCGTGAAGATAATGAACTGGTGCAGAGTATGTATGCTGATTGCAGTTCAATGATATACCTCTTCAAAGGTGCAGATACAAGAAGAGAATGGAGGCTGGTGCAATCTGGTGTGCTAGATGCAGCGCAGCGGATTCCAAAGGCAAGCAGAGAGTGAAGTTGCTAGCGCATAACCACAAGAAGAAGAATATGAGCCTTGTTTGTTCTTTAGGGTTTGGAGTAGAAGAGAATGAAGAGAAGGCGTGTATGCTCTGTTGTTTGCCAGTATGGGTTACAAAATTGCCGAGAGTGGAGAGAATGAAGGAAAGAGAGGCAAGACGTGGAATACTTGCCACCAAGTATACATATATATATATTACTCATTTACTAATTTAGGAGATAATATGAGTATTAGTTTACAACATAAAAATATGTCTTAATTTATTTCCACTTTATTTGATTTATTTAAGTGCCCTTATCTTTATTTAATTCCTCTACACTAACAAATTAATCTTGTTATAATTTTGTGTAATTTGCATATTACATCCATTTTATTTTATTATTTAATTTATTCTTTAGATATACTCTTAAACCTAAAGATATATTTTATAGTATAATCAAATCAATTAACTATTGTTTTATTTTAGTATATTCTTTAATATAATATATTCCATATACTATACTTAAATCAATTAATCCTTATTTTATTTCCTATTTTACTTTAGAATTATTTAGGTTGGTTTAGGGTTTAATACACCCCTTTTTTTTTTGGTCACAAACAGGGGCCTACCGACTTCTTATTGAATCACTATAAGAGTTTCTGTCTTCCTTCAAGTACAACAATACACACTCCGGGGCATTCTGGAATACTTGTAAACCCATGTCACACCCCAGCCCAAATTTAGCGAGAGCATCTGCCGCTCTGTTACATACTCTAGGAGAGTATGTTACACTTAACTCAACACCTGATTCCTTAACAGATTTACATTCATCTATATACGGACTATACATGTGTCTACCAGAGTCTGTATTAAACAGATCCACCACCGTAGAAGAGTCTGAACAAATGACAACCTTGCTGAGACCTTCTTCTTGAATCAACCGCACTGCCTAGAGTAAAGCCATCACCTCCGAATGCAGAATATTCCTGCTCCCTTGAACCGTGACAAAACGGGTAATCCAATTGCCTCTACAGTCACGACACACACCAGCAGCTGAGGATCGACCTAACAAGGCATTAACAGAGTCATCAATGTTGAACTTAAAACTATCAGAAGCAGGAGGTATCCAGGAATTAACTTCCCTATGATTAGGTTGGCCAGGCGGTGGTGACAAAGCTTGTGCGTCCATCAGATACTTCATCCCCCAGGCATTCTTGTTATGTTGCACCGCTAAAGTAATGGATCTGAACTGCAAGAACATTCTGTTCTCCCTTCCAAAGATTTTCGAGTTTCTCCACGACCATAACATAAAACAGATAATGGGAAACACAGCCTTTAACTTATCTTTAATCAAGAACATTCCATTCCGATTTATATAGCGAGAGCCAATCGGTCAGAGAAGCATTGTAAAACGAATTTCTATGCTTTGAATTAACAATCTTATCCCATATACTACTAGCAATCTTACAATCTCGTAGTATATGAACGATTGATTCCTCCTGACCACAGTAATGGCAGGACGCATCCCTTGTCAGACCTAACTCATACCTTCTGGCGTTAGTCATTAACTTACCATGACAAGTCCTCCAGAGAAACAACTTTATTCTCTCCTGCACTTTTAAGGACCATATTCTTGCGAAAACATCAGAGCAGGAATTAGAAGAGAAATCAGAGATTAATTTATAAGCAGATTTAACACTATAAGAGCCGTTGGGCTCCAAGGGCCATGTGAGAAAGTCAGAACCGCCATTAGGAAACACCATATAGCTGCTGAGCAAAGAGAAAACCTTGGGAGGAAGAAGCATAGATAAGCGATCCCACCTCCAACCTTCACCGTCCTGCCAGTAGTCCGAGACTGTATCCTACAGTAAGTCCACTGGAACTTCCCTTGTAGCACAACTAAGCAGGTTAGGGGAGTAAGCCCAATAGTCAAGCCAAAAATTTACAGTCTTCCCATTCCCAATAACCCAACAAGCCCCCCGTTCAATAATGTCAGAGCACTTTCGAACATTTCTCCAATTAATAGAGCGGTTGTTTGTATTTAAACTCGAATACTTACTTAGCAAAGTTTTATAGCACAAATTAGTGGGTTTACTAATCAAATTCCAAAGAATTTTACCGAAGCAAGCTTTATTCATCTCCCGAGCTTTCCGTAACCCTAGGCCCCCTTTCAGTTTGCTGCTACAAATCCTATCCCAGCCTACATCATGAAGTTTCCTAACCTCAGAGTCGTGACCCCAAATAAAGTCACGGCATGCCTTATCTATCTTCTCACAAACACTAACTGGTAGGAGCTGACACTGCATGGTGTGAACTGGGATGGATAAGACAACGCTCTTGACTAGACACACACGTCCTGCCATTGACAGGGAATTTCTCTTCCAAGCCGCCAGACGCTGTTTAACTCTAGAGGCAATAAGATTGTAATTTCTGTTTGCATCCCTCCCCTGTCTAATATGGACACCTAGGTACTTATCAAACCTTCTGGTAGTAGGCATTCCCGACTCTAAACTAATAATCCTTGCCCTCTCCATGCTGACATTCCTGGACAGAAGAACCACTGACTTATCAAAGCTAACTATTTGGCCAGAAGCTTGGCAGAACAGCTCAAGACACTCACACATAATCCTCACTTGCCTAGGACTCTGTAACACCCCATCTCAATCCAATCGTGGTTTCCTCAACTCAACAACTTATATAAATATCACAGCGGAATTCAACACACTCCAGGACCTTGCCACGGTCTGACTGACAGAATATACTGAACATTAGTACTTACAAGCCTTATTCATTTACATACAATCTTACAATCCCCTCACATTCTATACAACTTACTAACATCTCAAATTACCATACGCGTGTACATGCACAACTCGTAGGCCACACTTAAACCCGTAACACATCTACCTCATCTTACTCTCATGACGATCGCCTTCAGACAATCACCTGTGAAATAAAAACACCCCCAAAGGGGGTCAGCACGAATGCTGGTACGATCTCCTCATGGCCCCCAAGCTAACGTGGCTACGACGACTAATTGTCGATAGCATGGAGGTTGATTAGATGCACGACATAATAGAAAGTGCAGTAAACAACAAGCCAAATATGAACAATCAAGGTTCAAACACAATGAACGTCTTAAATGCGTTCCCTTAATTAGTGAGTCAATTATTTAACTCCTTAGTTATGTTTCCTCTTAATCCCAGTCCAACCTTATCTTACCTCAATCTTAATCCTTATCTTAGTCTTAGAAAACAACCCGTTCTTTAAATAGAAATGGTTGTAGCTTATCTCAGTCTTAGAATACAAACCAATCTTTAAATAGAAATGGTTGTATCTTATCTCAAACCTTACCTTAAACCTCATCTTAATCTTAGAATACAAACCACTCTTTAAATAGAAATGATTGTATCTTATTTCAATGTTTATTTTGTCGGGTTAAAAGCAACCCTAGCCAATGAGCAAATAACTCAATTGGTTGAATAAACAACTTATCTTATAATTTAGGATTTAGGTGATCCTACCGCACCATCTTAATGCCACCTACCTTGGATTGAATATCCAATGTAGCTGAGCCGGCAACCGACCCTAGGCAACAAGTCCGAAGACAAGTCCTCAAGCGGAGGTCGGATCTGCTTTTGATGCCGACCACCTTTCCTTAACATGCATGACCGGAGTCAATCCCGGATTCCTCACTCCCCCCAAGTTCCAGTTAGTAGAAGTCTCAAGACAACGTTTGTTAGTTAACCTCTTTCGGTTACTAAGAAAACAATATTTGGGAGTGTTCCTTAATCTCACATAATTCTCACTGAACATTGGTCAGTAAGTTCTCACAGTAGGTTGTGTTAGTTTTCAAACATCACACACATACATATATATATATATATATATATATATATATATATATATATATATATATATATATATATAACATTCCGGTTGCATGCTTTATCTTGTTTAGTGAGCACACAGAAACAAATAGCACACAAGCCGAGGGACACCTCGTTAGCAAGCAGGTCACAAGAGACTGTACCGTTCACCGTTGGTCGTTCGGTTGCTTACTCTCCTCCGGAGTCCGAATTCTCAAGTCCTAAAATATCCATTCAACTTAGATTATTAATTACTTATAGATTACTTTAACTTACTTAACCCTTAATGACCCTTACTTAACACCCCTTAAGTTCTTACAACTTAACCTTACAAACTTAACCTTAAGCATTTAAAGCATTTAACTTAACTTAATCCCTTAAGTCCTTGTCTTTCCAATCATCATTACCCTCTTAATGGTGTACCACCATACCACTTAACATCCTTAAAGTTTTTTTAAAAAAAGTTTTGGGCCGACCGACCTTACCGACCGACCTTACCCAAGGTCGGTCCGTTCCAGAACATAATACCGTTTGAAAATTTTACCCCGACCGACCTTGCAAGTCCGGTCCCAAGGTCGGTCCATTCCCGAGAGTTTTCCCCTTTGAAAATTTAGGCCCGACCGACCTTGTCAAGGTCGGTCCCAAGTTCGGTCGATTCCAGAGAGTTTCCCGGTAGTGTAAACTGGGCTCGACCGACCTTGCAGGTCCGGTCCCCAAGGTCGGTCTGCTCCAGACCCTTGTTTTTAGTTGCCCATTTGACTCCAAACTTCACCTTATATATCCTAGTATGTTCTAACCTCATTTGGGCACTTAAACTCACCTTAAAACATCCACCAAACTCATCAAAACAATCACCAAATATCCTCTTAGACATTTTACTAAATCCTTACAAAACTCCTAACACTTATCATATAATTCCTTACATTTTCATCATGCAATTCACCTAGAGCTTTCACTAACCAAATGCCCCCTCCTTAAGAACTTGACCACACCATATCCACCACTTTCCACCCTTATTGCATTCACCAAGCCATCCTTAGATTCTTCACTCTATTCCTCACCTAAACCATTTCAAGGTCTTACACCTTATTCCCATCAAAATTGCACAAGTTTCCTCATTTCCATTGTTACTCATCACTTCTAAACTCTTGCGTTTTCCTATACATTTCTCTCCATTATCTCAACTTACTCACCATTCTCATGATCATTCACTCTTATACCTTCCTAGTCATTTTCCTTGACGATCCACAACCTTCTCCTACAATTTCCACTTCCATCACCCAAGTCCATTCATCATCATCAAAACTAAACCTTATTAGTCCACTACTAACATCATCACCGCCTACACAAACTTCTCAAAAACCCTCATTATTATATCCTCAAGTTCACCTATAAATAATCTTAAAACCTTCCACACCATTCTCTCTAAATCTTGACTTTGGTGTGTTCAATACATCCACCAATCCTCTAATTTCCTCCTAGACAATGCTAGGTCATTCTAAACCTCAAGAACTCCTTAGTTAACTCATTTCCACTCAAATTCCTTTTTATGACTCCTAGTAAATCCTAGGTCACATTAGTTCACAACCACCACTTAAAACACTTTGTTTTCTACTTAGATTTCGCCATAGCTCCTCTAGCACATTATTAAGCCCATATGCATTGTTTTTCCCATTCCACCGCCTCACACACATTACATCCTTCCTCATCATATTTTCTCACCCAAATCAACTCATCCACAACAAACTCAATATAGTACAATAATCTTAAATTGCATAGCACTGAGGCTCTTAAATGACATGGCTCTTAGGCCCTTAAATAACTTAAACTTAAACACTGAATTTCCCACAATAATTGCTTTCAACCTGCAAATACACACAACAATGCTCCCATAGCAATATAAGTGTTCTCTTAATTCACCTCAAGCTTATCTTACTAACTCATTCCCATTGGCTCCTTAGTCACAAGTTTGCAAGCTTGTTTAAATTGTTTTTCCTAGGTTATATAACCCATTACATAATGTAAGCTTTAAGCTACATTAGTACTTATCTAAATCTCATCCCTTAAAATCTTAAACCACCATTAGGTAAGCAATTTACCTTGTTTTTCTCAAGCTTATCTTAACTTCCTCCTTTGGGCTTTTCTTGAATGAATCTTGGCCACCAATTAAACTTCTCTTGCCAATGTTCTAATCAATATCCAATGGCTCTCATGAGTGCGAAATAATACACTAACCTTAAGGAATCATTCCTAGGTTAAAAATGTGTTTTAAGGTATTAAAATGAGAGTTTACCTTTGAAGTCATAAATTAAGCTTGGATATGAATCAATAAGGACCTCCTCTAGCCCTTGGAGAATAGAAACAAGCTAGAACAAGGTGAAAAACAAAGCCCCCATGAGAATGAAATTTTCGGTAATGAGCAAAAGTGAAGGAAACTTTATTTTTCTTTCACTTTTCTTACCTTGAATGGAAGGAGATGCAAAGGAGCTCTTCAAACTGAATTTTCCCCCTCCAATGGAGTTTCTCCATGGCACCAAACTTGAGCTTTGAAGGATTTGAAAAGAGCACTTTGAAGCCCTTGACTTAACTAAGAGAAATATGTGTTTTGTTTTGGATTTGGAGTTTTGTGTTGACTTGGGCAAGCCATAGAAGTTGAACAACAATGGAGGGCTGAAGCTTTTACGGTTTGGAGCAGAGAAGAGGAAGAAAAAACGTTGGGGAAGAAGGAAGAATGAGAGGAGAGGAGAGAGGAGAGAGTAAAGTAAAGTTTTGTTACTTTTGTAAAAGTAAATAGTGTTTTCTTCCTTTCCTTCTTCTTTTCTAAAATTGCTGGCTGCCTTAGGTGATGAGTCACCATACAAAACCGTGCCCCCTTAGATATTTATGGATTGGTTTGACCATTGACCAACTAAGAAGTCATTTGACTTATTATGGGTACTATTTGGGTACTATTCACAAACTAGTGCACAAATTTGTGAAATTTTTGGTTTCTCATTGATTTAAGCTTCCTAATGTGATACTAATTAGTACACAAGTTGATTAAGGTGTAATCATGGGCATTTAGCCACACAAAACTCATTTCTAAGACAATTTCTCAAAAAGGTGCTTTAAGAAGTCTTAAAGCACATTTTGTGTTCAAGCTTGTTTTTGAGCTTGGTTTTCTTTGGTAATTGATTTAACCTGTCCATTAGCATGTTAATAAGATCTTACAATGATATTTGAGTGCTAATCAAAGTCACTCCAAACTTAGAGCACATTTTTGCCTAAATCGCCCTTATGGCGTTTTCTTGTGTTTTCCTTGGTTTAAATTGTCTACCAATCTTTCTAAGGCATGTTTTAGCCTTATTACATCATAACTTGATGTTTACTTAGCATACTTAGGTTTGGGGTATTTCAATCTACCCTCCTTAAAAGAACTTTGTCCCCAAAGTTCCCATGCATCTTATTTTTTAGAATACATGGCTTACCTCATTCCATAGATCAAATAGATCATACTTATATGTTCTTAAACTTATTGACTCATTGGGTCTGTCATATACCTATCCTCAATTATCACACCACATGCTTAAGCATGTATGGCACTCAAAATTCCTTTTGTTCCTTTTGATGATTAAAACAATCACATAATTTTTCATCGTATTCTCCCATGTCACCGGTCCGTAGACAAAGGCACATTCGTCCACGCCACCATGGGCCAGAATACAAAACAACTCTGCTCTCCCCATGTCACCGGTCCGAAGACAAAGGCTCATGCGTCCTCGACTTCATGGGCGAGACTTAGTAAAAAGGAGATCCTTTTTACGAGGTCATGTAAGGAATAATTCCTCTAATTGAAAATACAATCAACTCCAATTTCGTTTTATCTTAAAATCTCTATTCTTAACGTGATTTAATTGTGACCACTGGTAGGGCGTTTCAGGAATCATCCAACCCTGATGTGATCAGCATCAGTGTTGAACTATCGCTTTCACTCCAATTTGTGTTCGGTTTCCCTTGATCCCTAGAAAATCAAGTTCCACCTCCCACGTCATTTTCAAACATCAAATAATTCACTCACGTCTAAATTTATATCTTATTAGTGACTCTAGTCATAATCAGTACATCTCCAAAGTGGGGACTCAGTCCATCAATCTTTCCCAACTCATCTCTTAGAAATTACCTCAGGACTCTTATTCCTACTAAACTCTATATCAATCTCATACCAATTCTTACCACCTTATACCTCATAGCATTACCATTTCCTACCTCATAATCATATCGAATGACATCTCATAGTGTTATCTTATTCTTATCTCATACATACTTCCATATCGACTCATATCTCATATAGTCCTTAAGTCTCCTTAATCCTCTTCACTAATTTCCTTAACTTGCTCACACCGGAGTTAACAAGATAGGTACTTAATATGCATGGTATTCGCATCTTCAGTGCGCAATAACCATAACTTATCTCAAAATGTTTATGTAAAAACAAATCCTCAAGTTCTTTTGTGCTATGCACACCGTAGTTTACGTACTTAGTACATAAACATACGCTAAGCGGTTTTCGCTCTACCCCCCTTAAAATGGATTACGCCCACGTAATCAACATTATATCATCCTTGAACATAGGTTCAAGATGTCTAATTCTCACCAAGCATTATAGCTTCCATGTTCATAACTATGTTAATGGCTTAGTCTCTGTATCGAGAATTCTTAATGGTACTTATACCATTTTCTTAACTTAGTTTGGTCTAACCTTAAAGGTACTTATCCGCTAGCTTCCGCTGCGCGACTCTGATAATCTTAGGTTTAACTGCTTTTCTTATCCTCTTATAGTATAGTATATCCTTTTGTCTCCTTACAGTTTAGGAATATTGGTCTCTCAGTGGACACGTGTTATCTTTATATATACACGGCCTTAATGAGTTGTAACTCTTCTATCCATTCTTTCTGAAGATTTAACGTTCATAGTCTTATTGTTCTCTCAAGTGTCTAAATCCTTCTTTCCTACTGACCTTTGGTCTGAGGGTGATTCTTACTCTGAACCTACGGTTTAGTGCTTATTGCGCTTACAGTTTAATCCCTAGCATCTTAAGACATGTCCAATGTCTGTACTTAACAATCTGTGCTCTTCGCACTTCATAGTCCTTAAGTATTTGTTCTCTGATTTCCTTGTGTTGTTGGTTCAACTGAATTCCTTCTCTTCGACTGTTTGTGGTAATAGCTACTCTTTTCTGATCTTGCGTCGTTGACCGTGGTACGGAGTCGACTACTTCCCGTGTTCCTTACACCACTCGTTTACATGCATGGGGTACCTTACTGGTACATTGCTACTTACCCGACTAACTCATAAATGAGCCTATCAGGCCTGCAAGCCCCTGTGGGGTGCAGTCGTCCCACATCTCGTTTAGTAAACTCGTAGTGTTTGTCACACGTTTAGCTATTGCTAATAATGAAGTATTCTGTTGTCGATCTCCTCTTACATCGTTCCATAATAACACTTATTGTTCTTCTTGAACTTAATCAAGGGAAATCCATTAATTGTGTTCTTGGGTATGGTATGCTCTAGCTTCTTTCTGTATTCCGTACTGACTCAGTCTCTTAGCAACTGAGGTCTCTTCCCATAGAGCCTCTTATCTTGTTTCTCATATTTTAATCTACTAGGAATGCATAGTATGCTTCCTATGAAATCTTATCTCACCTGGTCTAGACTACTGGCGTCAATGCACAGTTCGTCTACCATCTTATTCCCTTACTCATATCGGTCTCGGCTCATAGATCTAATTGTCTCAGTGTCAATATTTGACGGCTTATACATAATGGTCGCTTTACTGCGCACCATGACTTAATCCCCTTATAAAGATATTACTCACGACCACTACTACCGTGGTAGTTGGCCTTTACTCTGTTGCCCATTGATGGTGCAACTACTTACTCATTTATTCTAACATCTTATCTTATACTCAATTCCTTCCTGGTGCAAACACACTGGGGGTTCTTTAATTTCGGTGTTTGGCGGGTGCCGTACTATGTTGTAAAAGGGTTATCTCTTAATATGAAGGTGTTTTGCTTCAATTTCGGTTTCATATGTAGGTCAATACCTCTCACGTTCTTCCATCCCTTATGATGTTACTTACCATGTAATTTAACCGGTTACTGAAGAAGTCATATGTTGAATCTCAAGCTCATCTGAGCGTTGGTCACTTGACGTGCCATACAGTGCACTCACAATGTTTATATCTGGCGATTTCTGATTCTTAAATCCTAGGTGTTGGATATGAGGTTTGTCTCTGCAGCCTTCCTTATTACTCAAGTGTATCTGGTATGTTCTAAGGTAATCTCAAGGTTTAAGGTTTCCATTCTCTATTAAAAGCGTATTCTATCACTAACAAGTGAAAACCCTTATTGAGGGGTTTATTCCCACTCATGGCCTCACAACAAGGAGAGGTATCCCCATCCTAAAAGGAATGGTTCGTTCTCCGCCCCTGTCCTCAGCATTATCTCAATACTCTTACTGGTACCCTTTCTTGGCAATATTTTCCCATAATCTAAGTTATAGGTTTGTAACCGTTCATCTATACGAATTGTAGTTCATTCATGGCTTAAACAAGCTCTCTTATAACTTACTGCGCCTCGGGCTCTGTTGTGGTTAACATCCTTGGCTCGTACGCTCTTAGTGATTAATGTCTCAGTTCATTACTTGAACTCTTATTCATCTGCGGGTTATCCTCATAGATTTATAGTTCTTTGAACACTAACCTCCGTTAGTTTACTTATTCAATGTTGTACCGGGTTTCAAGGTAAGTTGTTGTATCCCGTTTCCTGCTATGGAAGTTATTCGGGTGATCTGTGGTTACTCAGTGTCCTTGACAATACTGTCGTTTCATAGACTTACGCCTCTTAAAAGATTATGGATTTGTTCGTATAAGGCATCTGCCTTACGGTGTCTAAGTCGGATATAATCCTGTCATTTTATGCTTCCATCGCAACGCTTCGTTCAACATTTGTTGGCTACGCCACCCGTGAATGCTTAATTATACCTGGGTGATATTGAGGTAGGCAAGCAATACTAACTGTCATTCATCAGTTTGTTCGAATCGACTATGCCCGCTCTGTGGGGGTAGTCCTCTGAGCTTTCCTCTTCCGGTGTTATATGTCTTTAATCCTTAATAAGTCACTTCTTAGTTTCATTGGTTTACCGACATCTTCGTTGAAGAATGTTCGTTATTGGCATTCTCAAAGGTCACTGTGGGAGTCTTATCCCATTCTAGTTGGAAGACATTATGTCGACTGTCTCAATGTTATCTTACAATACATTCCTTGTATGTTATTGTTTACACAATGTTTTGCTCGGATCACTGCACGATCTCTTAAGCTTTTCCCTTCAAGGTTCGGGATTGGTGTTCTTCCCCGTACTTTCAATTGTTGTTGCTGTAGATTGTACTGGTGCTAAAATTTATATCGTTTAGTATACCATCCAAGTTCAGCTCCTTGCTGACTAGTGTGTCGACTCATCTTATCAAGGTCAGGCCACCCGGCCTTTCCAAGGTCTCATCCTCCCGTTCTTATGGTTTTACCGTCCGGTATTAAATGTACTACAACTGTAGCGTTCTACTATCTCGCCAAGATGGCTTCTCGTGTAGCTTAACTGTGGTAGCACTTGCTACAGCAAGTGCGCCATGCAAGATGGACTACCGGTACTGCATGCGTCGGTAATGGTACTTCCTTCTAATCTTTTTATATCTTCGGTAGTCCTCGGGACCCCATCGATGTTCTTTCGTTTGGATAACTGATCATTTAGCAGTTTCCTTGTTGTTTTGACAGTACTGTCACTTATCAGGTGTTCCTCTTTCCGAGGGAACCCCTTGTTATTTTCTTATGTCTTAATCCTCGCTCCCGTTTCCACACATTAGTCGTGGCTACTAAGTAATGATTCTCCTTCAGACACTACATCGTAGTCCTATTCCGGTATACAGTTGTACACGTCCTTATTGTCGCCTGCGCTATGTCGTCCAGGTTTTATAACCTTTCTCATTGTATGGGGTTTGGCGTTCCCGTTTCTAACCGGTCCTTCCGGTGGTCTTAGTTCTCATGTTTGGTATTATACCACTGTTATGCTCATTTGGACCACTGTCCGGTACTCATGTCGCTCTTCTTTTTCTCCCCTGCCAAGCGTGTGCTTTCTTATCAATTAGTATTGTGGTGTTATCTCGGATGCATAGCATGTCGACCCATGTTGCCGGTAATTACCGTTCCGTTATAGGTAGAATCCCGTTGGCAGCGCCTGTTCCACTGTTGCGCTTCAATTAAAACGTTCAAGTTCTCAAAAATTGTTGTACAACAAGATGTTTCTCGTATTGCTTACTGTTGACTAACTACCAGATCGGGTTTCCCCGAGTAAGAGAAGGCTTTCTTCTCTCTGGCGTTTGTCCCACGTATTCATGGTTAGGGATGTGGAGGGCGGGTCTAGGTACTATGGATATCCGGTAAACACCGGGAAGTCCTAACTAACGCACCTCTCACTCTATCACTCAACCCTTAACCCATAACTTGAACTCAACCTCGGTATTCCACTAAGTTCGGTAATTCTTGTCTTCAGAGCATAACTACGCTCTGATACCACTTTTTGTAACACCCCATCTCAATCCAATCGTGGTTTCCTCAACTCAACAACTTATATATAAATATCACAGCGGAATTCAACACACTCCAGGACCTTGCCACGGTCTGACTGACAGAATATACCGAACATTAGTACTTACAAGCCTTATTCATTTACATACAATTTTACAATCCCCTCACATTCTATACAACTTATTAACATCTCAAATTACCATACGAGTGTACATGCACAACTCGTAGGCCACACTTAAACCCGTAACACATCTACCTCATCTTACTCTCATGACGATCGCCTTCTGACAATCACCTGCGAAATAAAAACAGCCCCCAAAGGGGGTCAGCACGAATGCTGGTACGATCTCCTCATGGCCCCCAAGCTAACGTGGCTACGACGACTAATTTTCGATAGCATGGAGGTTGATTAGATGCACGACATAATAGAAAGTGCAGTAAACAACAAGCAAAATATGAACAATCAAGGTTCAAACACAATGAACATCTTAAATGTGTTCCCTTAATTAGTGAGTCAATTATTTAACTCCTTAGTTATGTTTCCTCTTAATCCCAGTCCAACCTTATCTTACCTCAATCTTAATCCTTATCTTAGTCTTAGAAAACAACCCGTTCTTTAAATAGAAATGGTTGTAGCTTATCTCAGTCTTAGAATACAAACCAATCTTTAAATAGAAATGGTTGTATCTTATCTCAAACCTTACCTTAAACCTCATCTTAATCTTAGAATACAAACCACTCTTTAAATAGAAATGATTGTATCTTATTTCAATGTTTTATTGTCGGGTTAAAAGCAACCCTAGCCAATGAGCAAATAACTCCATTGGTTGAATAAACAACTTATCTTATAATTTAGGATTTAGGTGATCCTACCGCACCATCTTAATGCCACCTACCTTGGATTGAATATCCAATGTAGCTGAGCCGGCAACCGACCCTAGGCAACAAGTCCGAAGACAAGTCCTCAAGCGGAGGTCGGATCTGCTTTAGATGCCGACCACCTTTCCTTAACATGCATGACCGGAGTCAATCCCGGATTCCTCACTCCCCCCAAGTTCCAGTTAGTAGAAGTCTCAAGACAACGTTTGTTAGTAACCTCTTTCGGTTACTAAGAAAACAATATTTGGGAGTGTTCCTTAATCTCACATAATTCTCACTGAACATTGGTTAGTAAGTTCTCACAGTAGGTGTGTGTTAGTTTTCAAACATCACACAACAATATATATATATAACATTCTGGTTGCATGCTTTATCTTGTTTAGTGAGCACACAGAAACAAATAGCACACAAGCCGAGGGACACCTCGTTAGCAAGCAGGTCACAAGAAGACTGTACCGTTCACCGTTGGTCGTTCGGTTGCTTACTCTCCTCCGGAGTCCGAATTCTCAAGTCCTAAAATATCCATCCAACTTAGATTATTAATTACTTATAGATTACTTAACTTACTTAACCCTTAATGACCCTTACTTAAACCCCTTAAGTTCTTACAACTTAACCTTACAAACTTAACCTTAAGCATTTAAAGCTTTTAACTTAACTTAATCCCTTAAGTCCTTGTCTTTCCAATCATCATTACCCTCTTAATGGTGTACCACCATACCACTTAACATCCTTAAAGTTTTTTTTTAAAAGTTTTGGGCCGACCGACCTTACCGACCGACCTTACCCAAGGTCGGTCCGTTCCAGAACATATTACCGTTTGAAAATTTTACCCCGACCGACCTTGCAAGTCCGGTCCCAAGGTCGGTCCATTCCCGAGAGTTTTCCCCTTTGAAATTTTAGGCCCGACCGACCTTGTCAAGGTCGGTCCCAAGTTCGGTCGATTCCAGAGAGTTTCCCGGTAGTGTAAACTGGGCTCGACCGACCTTGCAGGTCCGGTCCCCAAGGTCGGTCTGCTCCAGACCCTTGTTTTTAGTTGCCCATTTGACTCCAAACTTCACCTTATATATCCTAGTATGTTCTAACCTCATTTGGGCACTTAAACTCACCTTAAAACATCCACCAAACTCATCAAAACAATCACCAAATATCCTCTTAGACATTTTACTAAATCCTTACAAAACTCCTAACACTTATCATATAATTCCTTGCATTTTCATCATGCAATTCACCTAGAGCTTTCACTAACCAAATGCCCCCTCCTTAAGAACTTGACCACACCATATCCACCACTTTCCACCCTTATTGCATTCACCAAGCCATCCTTAGATTCTTCACTCTATCCTCACCTAAACCATTTCAAGGTCTTACACCTTATTCCCATCAAAATTGCACAAGTTTCCTCCTTTCCATTGTTACTCATCACTTCTCAACTCTTGAGTTCCTATACATTTCTCTCCATTATCTCAACTTACTCACCATTCTCATGATCATTCACTCTTATACCTTCCTAGTCATTTTCCTTGACGATCCACAACGTCTCCTACAATTTCCACTTCCATCACCCAAGTCCATTCATCATCATCAAAACTAAACCTTATTAGTCCACTACTAACATCATCACCGCCTACACAAACTTCTCAAAAACCCTCATTATTATATCCTCAAGTTCACCTATAAATAATCTTAAAACCTTCCACACCATTCTCTCTAAATCTTGACTTTGGTGTGTTCAATACATCCACCAATCCTCTAATTTCCTCCTAGACAATGCTAGGTCATTCTAAACCTCAAGAACTCCTTAGTTAACTCATTTCCACTCAAATTCCTTTTTATGACTCCTAGTAAATCCTAGGTCACATTAGTTCACAACCACCACTTAAAACACTTTGTTTTCTTCTTAGATTTCGTCATAGCTCCTCTAGCACATTATTAAGCCTATATGCATTGTTTTTCCCATTCCACCGCCTCACACACATTACATCCTTCCTCATCATATTTTCTCACCCAAATAAACTCATCCACAACAAACTCAATATAGTGCAATAATCTTAAATTGCATAGCACTAAGGCTCTTAAATGACATGGCTCTTAGGCCCTTAAATAACTTAAACTTAAACACTGAATTTCCCACAATAATTGCTTTCAACCTGCAAATACACACAACAATGCTCCCATAGCAATATAAGTGTTCTCTTAATTCACCTCAAGCTTATCTTACTAACTCATTCCCATTGGCTCCTTAGTCACAAGTTTGCAAGCTTGTTTAAATTGTTTTTCCTCGGTTATATAACCCATTACATAATGTAAGCTTTAAGCTACATTAGTACTTATCTAAATCTCATCCCTTAAAATCTTAAACCACCATTAGGTAAGCAATTTACCTTGTTTTTCTCAAGCTTATCTTAACTTCCTCCTTTGGGCTTTTCTTGAATGAATCTCGGCCACCAATTAAACTTCCCTCGCCAATGTTCTAATCAATATCCAATGGCTCTCATGAGTGCTAAATAATACACTAACCTTAAGGAATCATTCCTAGGTTAAAAATGTGTTTTAAGGTATTAAAATGAGAGTTTACCTTTGAAGTCTTAAATTAAGCTTGGATATGAATCAATAAGGACCTCCTCTAGCCCTTGGAGAATAGAAACAAGCTAGAACAAGGTGAAAAACAAAGCCCCCATGAGAATGAAATTTTTGGTAATGAGCAAAAGTGAAGGAAACTTGATTTTCTTTCACTTTTCTTACCTTGAAGGAGGAGATGCAAAGGAGCTCTTCAAACTGAATTTTCCCCCTCCAATGGAGTTTCTCCATGGCACCAAACTTGAGCTTTGAAGGATTTGAAAAGAGCACTTTGAAGCCCTTGACTTAACTAAGAGAAATATGTGTTTTGTTTTGGATTTGGAGTTTTGTGTTGACTTGGGCAAGCCATGGAAGTTGAACAACAATGGAGGGCTGAAGCTTTTACGGTTTGGAGCAGAGAAGAGGAAGAAAAAACGTTGGGGAAGAAGGAAGAATGAGAGAGAGAGAGAGGAGAGAGTAAAGTAAAGTTTTGTTACTTTTGTAAAAGTAAATAGTGTTTTCTTCCTTTCCTTCTTCTTTTCTAAGATTGCTGGCTGCATTAGGTGATGTGTCACCATACAAAACCGTGCCCCCTTATATATTTAGGGATTGGTTTGACCATTGACCAACTAAGAAGTCATTTGACTTATTATGGGTACTATTTGGGTACTATTCACAAACTAGTGCACAAATTTGTGAAATTTTTGGTTTCTCATTGATTTAGGCTTCCTAATGTGATACTAATTAGTACACAAGTTTATTAAGGTGTAATCATGGGCATTTAGCCACACAAAACTCATTTCTAAGACAATTTCTCAAAAAGGTGCTTTAAGATGTCTTAAAGCACATTTTGTGTTCAAGCTTGTTTTTGAGCTTGGTTTTCTTTGGTAATTGATTTAACCTGTCCATTAGCATGTTAATAAGGTCTTACAATGATATTTGAGTGCTAATCAAAGTCACTCCAAACTTAGAGCACATTTTTGCCTAAATCGCCCTTATGGCGTTTTCTTGTGTTTTCCTTGGTTTAAATTGTCTACCAATCTTTCTAAGGCATGTTTTAGCCTTATTACATCATAACTTGATGTTTACTTAGCATACTTAGGTTTGGGGTATTTCAGACTCGCAACCCCAAACAGAACCAAGTCATCGGCAAAGAAACAATGAGAAATCACATTATCCTTTCTACCTAAACAGAGAGGTAACCAACACTTCCTCTCCACTTGAGCCTGAATAACCTGGGACAGTCGCTCCATACATAACACAAAAATAAAGGGAGATAAAGGGTCCCCTTGACGGAGGCCCCTACCCGCCTTAAAGGAATCAGTTAGCCTACCATTCCAGTTTATTTGAAACTTAACAGTAGTAATGCAGAACATGATCAGATTTCTCAAACCAGAAGGATTCCCTAGACAGCTTAGGGTATCATTAATAAAATCCCATGACATAAAATCATACGCCTTAGCGAGGTCAATTTTCATTGCTAGGTAACCCTCCTTAGCCTTAGTCTTATCCATACAATACACCGCTTCTTGGACTAGGACAATGTTCTCAAAGATGCTACGCCCCGGCACAAAACTAGCTTGGCTTTCAGATACCCAAGAAGACATAAAGGGTTTGAGCCTATTTGCAAAAACTTTCGCAAGAATTTTGTATTGAACCTTACAGAGGGAAATAGGCCGGAATTGTTTGATTTCTATGGGATTTTCGACTTTAGGAACAATAGTAAGGATACTCTCATTAAGGCTAGGATCAAAGGATTGCGAAGTAAAGGCATCAGAGACAAATCGAACTAAATTGGGGGCAAACAACTTCCAAAACTGCTGAAAGAAACCAGCAGGAAACCCGTCTTTCCTGGGGGCCTTAAAACCCTTCATACTCTTGAGAGCAAACCAAACCTCCTTGGAACAGATCTGGTTATCAGGGGCACGAATATCATCAGAAGATAAGGGCTGGAAATCATGTCCCTCTAGGGTATGACAACTAGTAACCTTATTACTAAAGTGATTTAAGAGAAGTCTAACGAGCTTTTCTATACTTGCCTCATCAGAACACCAAGTACCATCGGGTCCTAATAACTTCAGGATCTTATTCCTACTCCTTCTAATAGAAGTTTTGGTGTGAAAGTACGCCGTATTTTTATCCCCCAATGAAATCCACTTATCCCGAGATTTTTGAAGCCATAAGGATTCCTCTCTAACTTGTCACAGATCCAATTTAACCTTTAATTTTTTCTCCAGTCCTCTCAGGTGGTTCCCATTGCCAAGATCGATCTGTTTTTGAATCCCTTTAAGTCTATTCAAGATACGCTTTTTAGAGAGGAAAATATTGCCAAAGACTAGCTTATTCCAACTAAACAGATGGGATCTAAGGGAATCAGTAGCTGCAGCAAGGTTCAGATTTCCATCCCAAACCTACTTAACAAAGTTCTTAAAATCTGGGTGCGTGAACCACGCAGCAAGGAACCTAAAGGTGAAATACCCCAAATCTAATTAATATTATAAGACCATTATTTAATGGGAAATAATCCAAATATAAACCATTTCACGTACGCATGCAAATACATGCATGAAAACGTTACGTAAAAATAGTCGTTTCGCCGTAGACGCTAAAACGCCTTAGAAGCATGTGATCAAGCATGACCATGTATGACCTTCTAAAACTCAAAACAAATGGTCATACACTCATTATATGAATATATAAACATACTACATAGGCTATATTCAGTCAAAACCGCAAAACGCTCGGGAGTGCTCACGCACGCCCCTTAAAGCAAGCAAAGCTCGGAGGAGTGCCGAGGTGGCACGAACTCCTATAAAATTTATTCTTAGAGTTCCTAACATCATTTTTAATCATCCTAAAGAGAACACACGAAGTGGTTTCTCAGAATTCAGCAAAAACCACAGGAGGATTTCTTAGCGCTCCTTTTTGCCCGGGTGTGTCCCGATGGCCTGTAAATTATGTCATGGGTTGATATAACCCCATATAACTCAATGTAACATCTTAGTATATGTTTATTTACTATAATAAGTGTTTAAAAACACTTGGAACTCATAAAAAAAAAATTTCCCAACATTTCCTTAGAGCACAAAAACACACCTTCGGGTGTCACGAAAACGCGTTTTACGCAATTGCCTTGTAGTTTTTGACATGCCACGAATTGGTAATCTTAAATAGGGTTAAAATGACCTTCTAAATCAGTTGTAGAGACTAGTCAACAAGGCACTCTATAGGGGCCGATTTTATGCTCAAAAACTAGTATAAAACTTACATTAAAAATTTATAAAAGGCTTAAAACATGGTGACTCACCTTCCCTTGTGTTATAATACTTAATTCTAAAGTATGTAGGTCTTATTGGACCATCAAGCTGTCGAAATTATGCATTGGAATAAGGCCATGTGAGCTAGGAAGAAAACAAAATGTAAAAAGGCAAAAGTGGATCTAGATTCCACCTTTTTCATTTCTTAAACTTAAAGAGACATTCCATGCTTCTTCCTTGGCTCTTCATCACCGATTGAGACCCTCCATTTGAGCTAGGAGTTCGGCCACCTACAAGAGAGGAAGAAGACAAGCACAAATTTAGAAAAACAAAAGAATAAACTTACTTTTCTTACCTTGTCTTCTAGCTCACAATTATTCTCTTCCAACTCTTGCCTTGTCACACCACATGGCCGATTATATGCTGGAAAGAAGGGCATTTATTGAGCCAATAACTCATGTAATAAACTAAGGAAAAAGAATAGTCATTTGACATTAAAAATTAACAAAACAAAAATCAAATTCCAAATTGCCTTCTCTTCTTACGTGAGCTTAGTCTCATTTTCCTCCTTGCACTCTTCACCACCGAATTGGTAAGGCTCCCTCCTCTCTCTTCTTGCTTCATCTTCTTCCTTTGAAGCTCTTAAGTCCATTAATGGAGTTTTAACTTCTATCTTCATCTTTAAGGTATTTTCCTAGCAATTCTTGTCAAGCCTTGAAGCAAAACTCTTCCTAGCATAACAACAAGTATTCGACATCAACTATTGTTCCAAGGAGGTTGTCCAAACCAACATTAAACCAAGGAGCATCTCAAGGTTATCTTAAGGTAGTTTTCAAGCTTGAAAATCCTTAAAGCACATTTTTTTTGTGTAACCGATTTCTATATCTTCTAAGGCTCTTTTCTACTTCATTTTCAAGAAGGAAAACTTGTTCTTCATCCACCTTAAGTGAGCCGAAATTATAAGGAGAAAAGCTTAAGGTAAATTCTTGGAAAACTACTTACAAATCTACTTAAGATCTTTATTCAAGATCTAACTCCTAAAACTCCTTCACCACTTGCATATAACCGAAGTGGAGCATCAAAATTTCCTTGGAGAAAGCTTGGAGATTCAAGAGGAGTTCAAGCACTTAACCACCTTTGTTAAGAAGTAAGTTTATTAAGTTAATCTTTATGTTATAAGCTTTGTTAAGCTTCTAAAAATTATACAAAAATTATGTACATCTCCTAGGTTAATTAAAACCGAAACTATATGGTATTATATGCCAAAAATATAATCTATAACATATATGGAAAATATTTACCTTAAGACACATTTTTGTGTCATAAAATTTATTTATGTTACATATAAATTCAAGCCGAAATGTCAAGGGCAAAAATACTTTATTTTGAGCTAAGGATCAATATAAGATATTACAATAATTTTTACATGAGTTATATGACTAATAAGAATTTATGTATATTTATTATGACATATAAATCCACTTTTATATACTATATGGTGGCTATTTAATTATGGCCGAATTGCCTAAGTGAAAAATAGATTTTTATGAGCTACTTATGTATATAAACTTATACTACAAAGTTTGGTGAGTTAAAAATATTTTATTAGAGCTTAAATGGCTAATTAATTAAGTTATGTGGCTTAAATGTAATTTTCACAAAATTTGGTGAGTTTAATGTGAAAGCCGAGAGTTAAAGGTCTGTTTGATGTAATTATAATATAATATAAGGTTAGGAATTAAGTTTATGAATATTAGATAATTTAAACAAGTGTTAAAATAACATTTTATAAAGTTTCGGGCTATTATGTAATTTATAAAAGTTGTTATGAAAGTTTGGAAATTATTAGTGGGCAAATTCATAATTAAGAGAATCATTAAGTTCACTTTCGAAATTTTGAGGAATTAAATATTTAAACTATAGTTTATTAGTTATTAAGTAACTATTATAAAGTTTTGGGGTGAAAATGTAATTAAGGAAAAATAAATGACAAAGCCGAATTACTTTGGGGTTAGTTTGGTAATTTAAGAATTTATATATACATATTCGGCATTTATGGAGAATTAAAATTAAAACTATATACTATAATGAGATTAGAATTTAAATGTAAAGTTTAAGAATTAATGTGGTTGTTTTGTAAATAACCGAATTATAAGGGTAAGAATTTAGATTTAAATAAATATAGGTCCTATATGGATATTTGGAGGAATTAGAAAGAAAGAATTCTCATTTATGGAATTATGAGATTAAAACTATGACTTATATAGTTATAAGGAATTTAAAGGTAACCAACGATTATTATTTATGGTTAAAGGGGGAATAATAAAAACTATAAGTATTCTATGTCCATGTATGACATATAAATATAGTTAATAAATTATAAGTTGTTATGTCACCTAGACACTCAAAACAAACAACAAATATAGTACATGAATAAATAAATACATATTTGTACATTAAAGGAATTATAAATGAATAAAAAGGAATAACAAATACGTTATACATAAAATCATGAGGTAAATAAAAGAAATAAACCTCACATGAAATAACAAATACGAGATTTGTTAAAAGATCCAATAGAATTATTATATAAGGGTAACATAAATTAACCCTCTCGGTTAATCCTATTCTAGGACTTCGTTCGACCAGACGTTGACCGGGAATTAAAACAAGTACAGTCTACGGAGAACGGTATGGGATTCTTGCAACCTGTTTTCTACCGGATTACACCGGCTTGTGTGCTATCTGTTGTTTGAATAACGACCAAGATAATTATTGTAAAATGTTGTATTACTCTTGTGCACTGTTGTGTGATTTCATATGCGTGAATGATTCTAACTACGACGTGTATGTCCCACGCATACCACACTACATTACTAGTGGATTAAACACCTGCATTTTATTATACCGAGAGTTTGTACTCAAGCTTCTCTCTAACTTCACTTTATAACGGACGTCGTTATCCTAAACGTGATAATCGACAATACACATTGTGTCTTGATTAACGTCCTTGTGTGACACTTATCAATTCTATACTACGAGAACGAGGAGCCCAGTTGGATCTGGCCATGCATGCTACAGGAGTTGTACCTGTCTCAGGTCGTCTCCTATTTACGTCGCGACGGAACACTTCAGTGGAGAGGAAGACTTTATTCCTCTCGAAGGTTCAATTCCCATCAGTTCAGTGGAGAAGAAGACTACATTCCTCTCGAGGGTTCGATTCCCACATTTCTCAGTACAGGAGTTAACTACGTTATCTTCTGAGGGTCTAGTTACCCAACCTTTCAATCTTAACGAGGTCACTATACCTCCACTATTTGAGATATTCATTTATACCTGTCAGTCCCATTGTGTGGACCCGACTATCATTAAGGGATTTCAGTTCAGCTAACTTGACCTTCTGCAGTCTTGTTCTATGTGACATTATTGTCCTTGAATGGATATTTGTTATTATCATACTATGCTTGTTTACAGCGTTATGAAAATGAACTGCATGTATTCGACAAAGTAGTTGGTGTGGCCCGGTAGACGATGGGCTGCACGTTTTCCATACCAGCATTGTTTGCTGAGCCCCTTTGGGGGCACCCCCATTTTTCAGGTACCTGAAGTTGAGAAGATTACCACACCGAGTGTAGGTGGGGTAGATTCAAGCTATGGGAGTCTACTACTAGTTATTTGTTTTACTTAAGTATTTACATTTGAGTTTGATTCCTAGTATCTCGGATTGTATTCGTATTCAGACCGTGACTTTTGGAGATTGTATTTGGAGTTAGCCTTGTTGGTCACAAGGGTGGCCAACGGCATTGTAATACCGCCCGGTTGTTGTATTTATTTCCACTGCAGTTGTATTTTATTTGGGAGTGATCGCCGTTCAGGATATTGGATTTCAGGTTGGGGTGTTACAAAAGGGCTTTTGGCCATGAACAGAAGTTGGTTTTGGTTTCAAGGTAATGCAAATCGGGCTATGATCAGAGGCCACTCTGGGTAAAATCTCTACTGCAGCATCAGAAAACTCATTCCTCCAAATAGCACTCGAAAGAACCCTATCAAGTTTAGCGCAGTGGGATCCATTAGTCCAAGTATAACTATTCCCAAACAGATGGACGTCAATCAGTTTCTGGTCCTCATACCATCTAAGGAAATCTTTATCCACCCCACATAAACTTCCAGAGTGCCTATTTCTATCCCTAGGAAATAAAGTAGCATTAAAGTCACCTCCTATGAACCAGCATTCATTATCCAACCCATACGATTGATTCAAGAGACTTAATTGATCCCAAAGTTTACATCTAAGCCCCTTATTAGGACGCGCGTAGACAGCAGTAAAATAAACTTTTAGAGCACCCACCATTATAAGGCAAAGAACAAACTGATCATCATGATAAACCACCGCAAGATTAACATGCTTATGCCAAAGAATCCAAATTCCCCCACTAAAACCATCCGCATCAACACGAAAGACATCAGAAAAACCAAACTTTGAACTAACACTAGCAACAACAGCACCACTAATTCTTGGTTCAAGAATGACCACTATGTCGGGTCTTTCAAGCCGAATCAAATCATTTAAAGTTCGATAGAAACTCGGTTTGAGGGCACCCCTCACATTCCATATCAGAATTTTGTTAGTCATAAAAGAAATAACTTACAGAGCCACAAACCTCAAGTGTTCTGCCCACCCGGGCGATCCTTTTCCATTTGCTGATCTTCGTCATCGAGTTGAGCGAATTGATTTGGAGATATAAATTCCACGTCACGAGGACCAGTTCTGGCCATTGTATTATCCAGCACCTTCCTTGACACAATATTATCATCATTGCTAGTTTGCGGGTGCGGAAGTTTGCCAGATCTAGGGATATGATGAGTCTGCTGAAGTTTTGATCCCTTCTCTGGAAGTGTACGCGAATCAAAATTAGATTTGTCTGCGCGAGCGCGAACAGAGAAGTCCTTCCCTTGCACACCCTTCCTCCCTTGATTTAGGGTTCTTTGCGGCTGAGCAGGGGTTTTAACCTCGCCCACTGGAATACGATTCCGTCTCGAAACATTTCTCCTTTTTGGTATCATCCATTCCCCATAGTCTTCCTTAATATGCTCCGATATGCTCTGAGTACTTTCCAGAATCAATTTGACACCAGACACTTGCTGAACCTCCCCAACACTTTCGCGAAAAGGACATGCCGATTCTTTATGCCCATAGCACCCGCACTGAAAACAGACGAGGTGGAGACCCTCATACTCAATTTTCATAGTTCTCCGCCGAAATCGATACTTTGCAAGCAAAGGCTTCGTCAGGTCCACTTCAACTGCAACTCTTGCTAATCTTTACTTGCCAAAACATGACGGTGATAAGTCCACCTTCTTTACCGTGCCCATCTTAGATCCCAAGATAGTAAGGAATTCCACATTGTAGTACTCACTTGGAAGATCCGGGAAGCGCACCAGCACTTCTAAACTTGAAAGTGCTTCAGAGTTTGGATTAAAGTTTGGCCTCCACCTTCTGATAGTCAAATATTGATCCATGATGGGCCACGGTCCCTCCGATAAAACATACTGCAGATCCTCCGGATTTGAAAAGACGATCCTGGAAAACCCATTCGTTAAATCATCCATCTGAAATTCTCCCTTTAACCTCCATATGAATCGTAAACGGTCCCCAAGGATATTCATAGGGATAACCTTACCCAGCAATTTAACAATTATCGCGTCTTGCCACGGTTTTCGGAATCTCAATTTTTGTTCCTTCGACAGAAGAATCGCGGGGCACTTTGGGTTCATCATCCTCCATATCCCCTTCTTCGTCATCAGAGATCTCGTCCAGGCAAGCTTCTTCAGAATACTCGCCTCCAAGGTCATCACCGCCCGAAACCACATCCTTGAAAGTCACATCGCGATTGACTTGTGTCGCTCCCACCGAAGCCTCCAAATTTTCCGGCAAAGCCAAGACTGGAACAAAATCTCCAGAGTTTCTAGGTTTCTTGGCGACACTCCTAATCTGTTCTTGACTATCCCTACCCCGATCCATCGAGCAAAGCTCAAAACTCACCACAAATCTCACAGACAGCAAAAAGAAAAGAACACGAGAAGCCAGCTAAGGCCACGAGGAGCGGCCTTAACCACCAGAGAGGAGACAGGGAAGAAGCCGGAGAATGGAAACGCCTGGCGGAACCCTAAGTCGAGAGGATAGCGACTCTCATCTCTCTCTACGTAATTCAGAAATATTATAATTCTATATGCCTGGTATTATAATATTTCTCACTGACAACAAAAAGAAGTGATTAATAATACACCCCTTTTATAACCTTGTAAATATTATACAAATACTCAATTACAATTTAAATAAGCTCCTTTAATCATAAGGAAATATGTTTATATATATAATGAATTCTAGCAGACCATTTTGAATTATAAGGATATTTATTCCTACAATGGGGTTTAGTAAACCTTACAAAACGAACATATATTTATTACATGATCCATAATAAGACTTAATTAATAAATCTTTTTAAGTTAATGATCACTAATTTCATACCATTTTGATAACGTCCTTGTTATTATTTTATGTACCTCCTTGTACATTATACATTATGTACATTATATAATATCATTGTTGATATTTAATTTCCCTATTTGAGGTGTTTAACGGTTCTCTTTTAACCCGTACATACGTTTATACAAAAATATACAGTTATGGTTAAATAAACTCTTTTTTTTAACCTACTCAAGATCATTTATATTCTATTGTTTCTTTTTACATATTTAAGATATTTAACCTTTCATTAATAACTTCCATCTAATTAATTTATTATTTATTAAGGTAATTAATATTTAAGATATTTCAGCCGGAACCTTAATTTCTGTTCTTTCGTAATCGAGATGGATGGACATTTTGGGTCCTCATCATCCATAGATTCATCCTCTTCATCTGAGACATCCTCAAATTCCTCAAACGAATCCACATCTTCCTCCTGAGGGATACCCATTGCTACGTTCCTAAATGAATTTCGTTGAATTTCCTGCCCCTTCGATCTTTCATTTCCTTATCCTGATTGTCCGCGCTCAAATCTGCCTCAGAGGAGAAAGAGCCATAGCTCTGTTGTTTTTTAACTATCTGCTCGGCAATACCCCTTTCTTCTATTGTTACGAACTGCTTCAAAAACTTACACTAGGAATCAGAACAGAGCATAAGAGATGGGCGCGAGAGATGGACACCACTGAAAGAATTGCCAAAAGATCAAGAAGGTTTTCAGTTCCCGCCTCTCATCCTTGGAGCTTGCTCTTTTTATTTTGTTTTGAGCAGTTCTTATTCATATGTTGAATGGCTATTCGATAATAGTGACCCTCCATTGTAAAATTGCAAGTGTTTTATTCCTTAATGTATTTTTCGAGAAAAAATGTAATATAATTACTTTTATTTATAAAAAAAGTGAGTTTAATTAGCATATCAAAAGAAATAATTAAAATTTTAATTTCTTAATTCATTTTAGCATGAATTTCTACACAAGTAAGTAGACAAAAGCAAAAAAAAATTATAATTTTTTTGTGCTAAAAAATTTATCTACCTTTTTTATCAAAATAAAATAAGATCTAAATGTCATTGAAATAAATAAAGTTTCAATCAAAATATAAGAGAGTTAATTACAAATACAAATTTAGTCTATTATTTATATATTGATACCAAGCGAATTTGTACCAAATAACTAATATTAGAAACACAATATTTGAAAATTTCAATGATCATATTTTAAAAACTATTAATATCACAATATTTCAAATTTTAGTGATAATGTTTTCTTAAACTCTCACAACCATCGTATTTTGAACCAAATAAGTAATATTAAGAACATAAGATTAAAATATTTAGTGATAAAATATTTGAAACTACTGGATTTGAAAACTATTAAAAACACAGTATTTAAAAATTCAATGATAATATTTGTAAACTATTGGATTTGAAAAATATTAAGATCACATTATTTTAAATTCATTATTATATATGTATATTTTTAAATTTCACATCAATTTTATGTTTATTTGATAACTAAAATACAATTTTAAAAAGTTCAACAATAAGATATCTGAAAACAATTTGGATCTGAAAACTATTAAGAACAATATAATTATAAAATTCAGTTATAGTTTTCTATAAATCTCATAACAATCTTATTTTTGTATCAAATGATAAAATACTTCAAAGCCATATTTGGAACACAATAGTTAAAAATTCAATGACACTTTTTTTAAAGTCTCATAACAATCTTATTTTTTCTATCAAACAACAAATTAATAGCACAATATTTAAAAAATAAATAATTTTGAAAATAATATAACGGGAAAGTGTTAAATATTAAATTTTAGAATGTTGCTCAACAAAATTTTGCAATTTTTAAGAAAATACAAAAAATAATATTATTCAACAATCTTTTGTAATCTTTAGAAAACTGGAATGAATGTGAACACAAAAAACTACTTAATTACATTAGCAACAAATAAATATAATCTAATATTTGCCTAAGAAACTTTTAAAAAATCTTTCAAAAATATGGGAATTGATATGTTAAATTATTTATATAACTTAGAAGTAGAAAAAAACTCGATATAATTTTAGATTTTGACAAATCACAAATAATTTTTTTAAAAAAACCATATATCTCATACTACATTACTAGTGAGACTTAAAACACTTTTGTTGAATATATAATTGCAAATGACACATTTGAAAATCTGGTAACTATACTCCCATCACTATGTGAGAGCCACGACCCATATACAGATTTAAATAGGCCCAGCTCTCATAAGAAATAAACCGCCGCTGTTAAAGATGTGAGGAGGTAGCTATCACTGGGAGATTTACGGTTTGATCTTACGCCTCTGTGTCTCTGCGGCTCCGAAGAATCTCGTCAAAGGTTTATGCTTGGTTTATGTTCATTTAATCACATTTGAGTAACGTAATAATGCTACTATATTGCTAGTTCGAGTCGAACAGTTGCTCTTGCTTGAAGTCGATTTTGGTTCTCCGCAGAATCGATTACACGACTGGGTTCCAGATTGTGTTGTGCGGTCCACTTATGTGGTAGTCCAGTCAATATGCTGACTAGACTGCTTATGTGGCACATGAGTGAGAAGAAAATTTATATTAACTTTAAATTGTTGTAACTTTTAATATATAAGTCCAAAATGAAAAAAAAATATATCATTGTTCACCTAAATTCGAGTTCTTCAAAACAAGACCAGTCATGAATATGTTTTGACAACTTTGAAAAAAAAAGTTATTTTTACATGTTATGATGATACACTAAAATGATAATATGATTCATTAATTTTGATATTATGATTCATTAAAATTGATATTATGATTCATTAAAATTGATATTATGATTTACTAACTAATAAGTGGTGAATTAGATAACAAACTTTGGAACCCATTAAAAAAATTAAATTGTAGTGTATTATTATTGTATGGTGTATTTTAAACCATATATAGTGAATTCTGTATTTTTCGTACATACCAAATTTGTTTTGTGTTGTATTATTGTTTAATTTTTTATTTTTATATGTTTACGTTGATACACTAAAATGATGATATGATTCATTAACTTCGATATTATGATTCATTAAAATTTATATTATGATTCATTAACTAATAAGTGGTGAGTTAGGTAACAAACTTCAGAACCGATAAAAAATCATTATTGTTTTGTAGTGTATTATTATTATTGTATGGTGTAATTTAAATCTTCTATGGTGAATCATATATTTTTCATACATACCAAATATTGTTTTGCATTACATTATTGTTTAATTTTTTCTATTTTATATGTTTGCGATGATACACTAAAATGAAGATATAATTCATTAATTTTAATATTATGATTCATTAAAACTGATATTATAATTCATTAACTAACAAGTGATGAATTAGATAACAAACTTCGAAACTAATAATGGATTATTATTGTAATGCATTATTATTATTATTATTGTTTTGTGGTGTATTATTATTATTTATATGATGCATTTGAAGTCTTATATAGTGAATCATATATTTTTTTAACATACCGATTTCAAAACAGATAATGAATTATTATTGTTTTGTAGTGTATTATTATCGTTGTATGGTGTATTTTAAACTGTATATGGTGAATCAAGTATGGTTAATATGTATAGATATATACATATAAAAAATATAAAATTTTAAAGTTGTCAAAATATATCCATGTCTGATCTTGTTTTAAAGAGTTTGAATTTAGATGAACAATGATATAATTTTTTTTCATTTTGGACTTATATTTTTAAAAGTTACAACCAATTAAAGTTAATATAGCAAAAAGACAGTCCAGTCAGCAAAACAATCCAGTCAACAGCCGACTGGACTGCCAAATGGATAGGCCTGGACAATGATGGACGCGGCTTGGCCGCACAATCTATCGTCTGTTGGTTCTCTCATTTTCATTGTGCTCAGGGTGCAGCCTTTAAGAACATTAGAAATTCGTTTGAATTTTACTGAAAAGTGTGCATTTTTTTGCTTGTGCTGTCGCTTCAGATATCGTGGAGGCTTTATCAGATCGACAGAAAAAAATGTCGGGGTATGTATTTTACTTTTCGCCTCCTTATATGATATGCAAATTATGGCAATTTTCTTCTACGTTGCTCCATTATGTATCTGCCTGCCTGCCCTGATCCAATTCGCTCACCTCTCCGGCACCGTTAAAAATATCGGTTCATTACCACTGTCACTCTTTACGATGTAGATCAACTACTTGTAATTGGCACTGACTTTGAATTTGAACTTTTTTGTATTCTAGGATTTCCATTCTGCCTGAGCATTTACTATTGCCCTCGTCGTGCTCCATTAAGATATAGTGCTTGCTTGTACATGGTAGTATGGATTGGGTACGTGGGATTAGCTCATCAATGTCCCGAGGTCATCTGCAATAGCCGAGATTGAGGGTTGCCTGCTGCCAAATGAAAAAAAAGAAGAAAAAGAGAAATAGGTGGAGGAAATATTGGCAGAAAGGGTTGCTTGTTTAAGCAACAAAGAGAGAGAGTGTCTTTCTGTTAGAATGTGAGAGCGAGAAGATAATATGATTATATGTGGTAGTTGAATCTACTACGTTCCAGTGGATGCTCTGATTAGTCTACTCATGCTGTGGGTCTGTCTTGTTTCTTCTGCTGTTGCAGGGAAGAAGGTGGTGTTGCAGTTGCAGTAGCAGAGACCCCAGCCCCAGCGGCTGCCTTGGGTGAAAAGATGGATACAAACACAGCCTTGCAGCATGTATTAAGAAAATCACTAGCCCACGGTGGGCTTGCCAGAGGGCTCCATGAGGGCTCCAGAGGCCAGATCAAAGGGTTCCCCAAGATCCACATTTGGCAAAATTTTCAGAGCACAATGGAAATCCGCACCAAGTCCCAACAATCGATCTCCGTCTTCTCTAGTACCTATCCTTTTTCCGGATTTATGTAATCTGTTTACTTCTCTCAAGTTTACCTTATGTAATTTGGAGCTAAGTGTTTTAACAGCTCTGATAGTCGGCAATAGTGGGATACCCACTATATACCAGAAAGAATTCAACAACCGTGTGTGCTTGCTAAGGATTGATTCTGTTTCGGCTTTTGTAACTTCCTAACGGTCCTAATCAATGAAATTTCACGTTTAATAAAAAATAAAAAAATGCATGTTGGTGAGCTCAAGTGATTTCGCGTAAACACTGTTTCCAGAGATCAGGATAAATGCTTCAACTCTGTTTTCAACGGGATAACAGATCCCACAGAACAGAAAAGACTGTTAATACTCCCCTTACATGCTCCCATTAATCGTTACTTGCTTGTCATTGCATTCATCTCTTCCCTTCACCAAAGACAAGTTTGGTCAACATGCACATGTGAATCACAAATGCCTGGCACGCTTCATATCTCAACAAGAGATGATAGAATGCAGAGCAGTCCGTCCGCACATGCCCAATTATGAAAAATTTCACCATGAGATGATTGAATGCAGAGTCTGCATGGAAACTGGTAAGCACGACACTCTGGACCGATTGGACTTCGCAGCATTTTCTCCCACAAACTAATTCCAAACTCCGGACTGGACTTGGAAAGCGAGGTTGTGTTCTTTGCCATAGCCAGCCAGCCAAATTCTCCTATCAGCTTACTTCCAACTCCAAACTGGACAGACATCAGCAATCAAAACTGTTTTGAACTATAACTCACAAGATAGCTTTCTATCACCCCTCAAAACTGAACTAGTGCTGATCTCCTACCCCTTCACAAAGCGCTGAACCCTACCCCATTCACAAAGCTATAGATTATGTGAACAAAACGCTACTTCACCCAGCTTTCTACTTTTTCATGTGTGAAAGGGCTGCAAAAATAGGAGAATCTCATCTACTTTTTCTGAGAACGGGGTATACACACTGGTCTAGTGATTAGCTATCTGACTGTTCCAGCAGAAACCAGAGCAGATGGACGAGCAGCGAAAGCTTATCACCCATTACAGATTAGAAACAATATTACCACATGCAGTAGGATCATAGCAGGGCAAAAGCAACTCCAAGAAAGTAGATCAAATCAGGGGGAGAGGGCAAAATAGAAGTAAGATAAATCATGAACAGTCGAAATGCGAGGCCCGAACATCAGCTATACCGGCGTACCCAACAAAAGGTAGAGATTGTGTCCTTTTAGGGACTCTTTATTCTGGCAGAACCCAACAACACCGATTCCGCCACGGGTTACTCTTTTCAATTGCAAGGATGTCAAACCACTTGCCCCCTCTCTCCGCATAATGATCGACATTTTTAAGTATACGAGCATCAACCACAATAAAAGAGGCACAGCGATCTACAACAAATTCACTAAGTTAAGAAATAGATTCAGTTTCTACAAGAGAAACATACAAATAACCACCCAGCAATAGAGAAAGCTGGAATCTTTAAAACCTCAAACCAAATTTTCAGTTTCTACCCAACGGAAGAGATCTGCACATATATGTTTCCCTCAACTCCGACTTCCTAGAGGAGGTAAAAATCGAAGCATACACTTCTTTATTAGCATGAGCAGGCGCTACATCAACCGCCTTAAACCGTTTCTTACCATTCTGCTGCATTCCACATTCCTTTCCACCATCATCCACCTGCAAGCCATGTTTTGTGCCACTTACCAATCCCCCATCATCAACCTCCATTTTCCTCGACTTCTTCTCCTTCAACTTCGTTCTCTCTGCTTCAATCCTCTCTCTCAAGACACTAACTTCCTCCTCACTCCCTTAATCGGAATCTTTCACTTTCACCCTTAAACTCCTTGTGACAGACGAGACACGCAGGCGACTTTACTTCCTTCATCGCCTTAGCACTCAGCACATGCCCACATTTCGTCAGAGCAAAAAAATTTTACTTCCCGTTCAATTCTAACCCCGAGATCGGGCATTGAAACCTGTTTCCACTATCATTCGAATCCTCCATCCCAGGAATATAAACGTAAGGTGAATTGGAATCATGTCCTTCAAACCCTTTATGTGCTTGAACTCGCGTGGCAACGTCTTGTCCAGTAAAGCTTTTACCAGCGACTCCTTGTTGAAAACGTTACCGAGACGATCGATCACGCACGGGGGTTTCAGGGGTTCGAATGAAAGCGCGCAAGTTGTCCACTTTGAGAGTCGTTGTTCGTTGGGGTCGACTTTGTCTGGTTTTTTTACTGCGTACATGTTGAGGTAGCAGTCACGGGATTCTGCCCCTGTAGCACCGCCATCGCCTCCGCCTCCCTGGAGCTTGAGATTGAGTGTGAGGACGGAGAAGGGTTTGATGGCGGAGAGGGGTACGGTTGCAGTGTCGAGGAGGGTTTTCCATTGAAGGAGAAGTATATCAACGATCGAATATGCGAGGGTATGGAGGGAGGGAAGAAAGACTGCTTAAGATCTTCTAGGGTTTGATCCGCCTTGATTGATATCACACGGTTCGGGAGGAACCTCTGAAGACCGGGCGATTTGATTAAAACTTGAAATTGTTGATTCTGGTTTTTGTCCTCCATTATGCTCGTCGAATTAATTGCTCTCTCTCTTCCTGGGAGGGTTAGGGATTCTCTCGTTTCGTGAACAAAGAACGCGGGGCTGTTTCTCACCTCTCGGCTTCGTCAAGGGGAAGATATCATATCGTAGCGCATCGCGGGACCGGAAGTTCGCCGACGCCGAGGCAGTAGTCGGTTGTCTAAAGTAAATAAATATGTGAAGGGCCTCGGCCCATATACAAATTTAAGTAGGCCGAGCCCATATATAAAATAAGCCGCTGGTTTTAAAGATAGGAGGAGGTAGCCATAGCGCGGTGATTTACTAGGGTTTGATCTTACTCCTCTGCGTTTCTGCGGCTCCGAAGAATCCCGTCAAAGGTACATTACATGCTTGGTTTTTGTTCATTCAATCACGTTTGAGAAACGTAATAATGCTGCTATATTGCTAGTTCGAGTTGAACAGTTGCTCTTTCCTTAAGTCGATTTTGGTTCTCTCATCTTCAGTGCTCTCTGCTCGGGGTGCAGCCTTTGATTACGTAGAGAGCATTAGCAATTCTAGACTTAATGTTCGCTTCTCCAATTTATATTTTTCTAGAACATTAGAATTTTGTTTGAATTTTACTGAAAACTTTGCATTTTTTGCTCGTGGTATTACTTCAGATATCGTGGAGGCTCCCCTTGTTAACAAATCGCCAGAAAAAAATGTCGGGGTATGTACTTCTCGCGTCTCTACATGATACGCAAATTATGGCAATTTTCTTCTACATCTTCCATTATGTATCTGCCTGCCTGCCTGCCCTGATCCAATTTACTAACCTCTCTGGCACCATTAAAATATCGGCTGATGTCTACTGTCACTCATCACGATGCGGCTCGAGTTCTTGGAATCGGCACCGGCTTTTAATTGAACGTTTCGTATTCTAAGACTTTGATTCTGCCTGAGCCTTCACAAAATATAGAGTGCATGTTTGTACTTTGTACATGTTATTGTGGATTTGGTACGTGGGATACCAACATGTAGCTCGCCAATGTCCTGATGTCATCTAAATTAGGCAATATTTAGGGTTGCTTGCTTCCACATGAAAAAATGGAAGAAACATGAGAAATAGGTGAGGGAGAGAAGGGGGGAGAGAGGGTTGGTTATATAAGCAACTAAGCGAGTCTTTTATGTTAGAATGTTAGAGAGGAGAAGATAACATGATTATTTGAGGGAGTTGAATCTACTCTTCTCCTGTGGATCGTCTGATTAATTTACTAATGCTGTGGAACTGTCTTGCTTCTTCTGCTGTTACAGGGAAGAAGGTGGTGTTGCAGTTGCAGTAGCAGAGACCCCGGCCCCAGCGGCTCCCTTGGGTGAAAAGATGGATGCAAACACAGCCTTGCAGCATGTATTAAGGAAATCACTAGCCCACGGTGGGCTTGCTAGAGGGCTCCACGAGGGTGCCAAAGCCATCGAGAAACATGCAGCTCAGCTCTGTGTCTTGGCCGAAGACTGTGACCAGCCTGATTATGTGAAGCTTGTCAAGGCACTCTGTGGTGACCATAATGTCAACTTGATGACTGTTCCTTCAGCTAAGACTCTCGGGGAGTGGTCTGGTGTAAGTAGTGTTATTATACAATGCTATCATTCTTCTAGTTCTGTTGGTGTTGGGTTTATTCTTAGTTTTCTTGTTGGTATGCAGCTTTGCAAGATTGACTCAGAAGGAAATGCTAGGAAAGTTGTGGGCTGTTCTTGTGTAGTTGTGAAGGTATCAAACTATATATATAATTGAGAAAGCATCCCTGTTTCCTTTCCGCATGTATATTTGCTTCGTACCCAATTGCTATGAAACTAGACCTATAAATCTTAGGATTCTCAACCTACACGTTTTTATGCGGGCTCTTCATAGTTTAATGCGAATTTACTCTTGCTATAACCAGACAGCTTTCCTCATACTTTGACTTCTTCTGTCTTTGTTTTTTTACAACATCAGGATTACGGTGAAGAAACGGAGGGGCTGCTCGTATTGCAAGCTCATCTCAAATCACAGTAAGAAAGGGGACTGGTGGTGAGACTGGCGATTACTTGCCTATTGTATGACTAGTTTTGATCCTTCTCAGCATTGTCAATGTAGTTTTAGTTTATCTGCGCACCTCGCTTCACTAAATTGACTTAAATCATCTACTTTGAATATGCCTTAGAGTTGAGAGGTCGTTTCTTCTGAAAACGTTGGATGTACAACATTTTGATGAAATGAGTCGCTGGATTATTATTGCTCGTTACTCTATGTCGTCTAGGAGGGGAAGATATGGAGAAGTATATTGACGATCGGATATGCAAGGGTACGGGGGAAGAGAAGAAAGACCGCTTGAGATCTTCTAGGGTTTGATCCGCCTTGATTGATATCATAGGGTTCCGGAGGGGCAAACTGGGGACGGTGCCCACATGTGATTAATTTGGTCATGTGCTCAAGCATTTTTCAGCCATTTGATTATAATTTTCATTATTAAGAATTAATCACCTGTTTATTAATTTATTTTGTAAAAAGAAAAATCAACCTGATAATTATATAAAGGATATTGTGGACTTTTGTAATTAAAATTTTAATAACTGTTTTTAACCATAACACTTTTACAATTATAACAAATTTTTTTCACTAATAACTTCTCCTCATTATATGGAATTTTTTCTCACTCATTTTTTTTACTAATAACTTCCCTCATTATACGGGAGTTTCTTCTCACTCAATTTTTTTTCACTAATAACAATTTTTTTTCAATAATAATTTCCCCTCATTATAGGGATCTTTTTTTTTTCATTTGTAGATTTGTTTGGTAGAAGTACATATTATTAATTTATCATTTAAGTAAAAGTATGGATTTTTAAGTAAAATAATAGATTTCTTAAAATGTAGGTGTATATTTGTTTGATAAAACTGTAGATTTTGTATTTAGACAATACATTTTTGAATGAAAGAGTGAAATTTTAGTTAGTATAAATAACACCTGTGATCTTCTTATATTGATTTTAAAGAATTCATGTTAAAATATTTTATATTTGCTTATTTTTAAGCAATTTGTTTAAAATGTGGATTTTTTTTCTTCTGAAATGTAATTGTAGATTTGTTTGGTAGAAGTGTAGATTTGTTTGGTTGAAGTGTAGATTTGTTTGATAGAAGTGTAGATTTGTTTGATAGAAGTGTAGATTTGTTTGATAGAAGGGTAGATTTTTATTAATTTCTCATTTAAATAAAAGTGTAGATATTTAAGTAAAAAGATAGATATTTAAAATGTACGCGTACTTTTGTTTAATAAAAATGTAGATTTTATATTTAGACAATACAGTTTTTCATGTCAAAATATTTTATAATAACAATTTGTTTAAAATGTGAATCTTT